>OZ026623.1:91064441-91279441 GCA_964020975.1 Hermodice carunculata | reverse complement strand
TGCTGATTGACTATCTTGAAAAAAGGCCAGACTATCAATGGAAGCTATTAAAACAGTTGCGTGAAGCTATCAAAGCTAAGCAACGGGGAATGCACACTAAAAGAACCCTGTTCCACCAAAACAGTGCTCCTGTTCACAAATCGGTGCTTGCTATGTCAGCGATCAGTGATTGTGGCTTCAAATTCATTGAGCGCCCCCTTATTCATCCGATGTAGCCCCGACGGACTTCCATCGGTTTCCTAAAATGAAAAAGGAACTAGCAAGTTGCCATTTTCCTAATAATGATGACGTCATTTCCGCTCTGATTAACTTTTTTAGGGTAGCTGAAGAAAATTTATTCTTGACCGGCACCCAGGCCTTGCAGCATCGCTTGGAAAAGCGTGATAGCCTGGAAGGGGGCTATGTGGAGAAATAAATGAAAATCATCGACTTTGTACTTGTCTTTCACAGCTAGGCTTTGAACTTTTTAGCCAGCCATCGTATCTTCTTTCAATTATCTGTCTGTTCAATTCGAGTTAGCATGGATTTTTTACGTAGTTCCAGTCTGTTGTAGAGACCTGTAGGTAGTGACTGAATCTGACTAATCATGTTACACATATATGCCTCTTCATGAAATATTCCCACAGTCACATTCGAAAGATTCCTATATTACTGAATAATAATAATAATAATAATAATAATAATAATAATAATAATAATAATAATAATAATAATAATAATAATAATAATAATAATAATAATAATAATAATAATAATAATAATTGTCTGCTTTGTGCATATTACGTAATAGTCAGGTTCCCTTTTGCCGTTGTCCCACACTGATCAGAACTGCATCTGGCAGGACATGAAGGGCGACAGTAATTTCACAGAGGGAGAGATTATAAAGCCCATACTTTGTATCTCTCTGACGCATCATCATAATTTATCTCTTGTCATTACGTCGCATGGCCTGCATTGTTGTACCAAACAGACCATGCACATAAGGCAAGATGGCCCACGGAGAAAGATTTGCTACAACGGATCATGCACAAATTTTAAATTTTTATTGCTCTTCGGTACAATATAACAAATGACGTCCTTGCAGAGATGGCAACTGTCCCTCATTATCATGGACAGTCCCTGAAATCATCTGAAATTTTGACTAATTTACGGGGTTTGTCCCGCATTGGAACTGCGTTTTTTCTCACATATTCTTTGTCAAATATGCTGTGTCCCCGATATTCTCACTGATATGTCCCTAAAATGTCATTTTGAATGTTGGCATCTCTGTCCTTGGCTTGGAGACAGGCAAAGGGCGTCATTGGTATATTCTTGCTCTTTAAGTAAGCATGAAGTAATCTGATTGGTTATCAGCCGTTTGACATTCGATGTGGCACCACGTGTACCCTCGACGACGGTTGACAAATTTTCGATCTATCACATGGCCAAGTGCATGACCCTAAGCCATGCACCTGTCCTTGAACGATTATCGATTATCGATGTGGATCTTACCTTTTGCACTTAAAATAGCGATTTATGCTCTGAATTAATGTGAGAATCGTTCACTAAAGCAAAGCCCATGTCCGCCATTTTGATAAGCCTATTGCGACATTGTGTGATTACGTCATTGTATGTCACCGGGTAATCCTTAGGAGGGCATCTCAACCTATCAGATTTACGCATGTATGATTAGCCACCAATGAATAAACATTTAGCCACGTGCTGTTGTTAGTGAACACTACAGAGATGCGTTCAGGTTTGCCCTGCCTTCCACAAACCCCGCGCAGTAGGATTAACGCAATACTGTCTGTCTTGAGTGCTTTCAAGTTTTACATGCAACAACCATCGTGAATTTATGGGCTTTTCTGTAGTATGTTGAACCGTGTGTTCATCATTGTAAGAAAACCACCAAAATAAAGCAGGCTAGGTCCCTAAAGGGATCCATGGTCGAAGTAGTTTACCTGATTTACCTGATATATATATATATATATATATATATATATATATATATATATATATATATATATATATATATATAGAGAGAGAGAGAGAGAGAGAGAGAGAGAGAGAGAGAGTCTCTGCACGGGCGGATCCAAGGGGGGAGCGCCAGGAGGGCCCGCTTCCCCCTCCCCCCCTTTTTTTTTTAATTGAGGCACGTGGTAAAGAAGTGCATAGTCGCCAGCCATGTGTGTGTGGCCAGGGACGTGTTATAACACGTCCCTGGTGTGGCCAAGGGCGGGGGGGGGGGGCTCAATGTGCGACCTCAATCAGTTCACTGGCATAAAAATCAGAGCTAAAATCCTGCCATGCCCATCATCATCGATTTCTCTAGCCCTGTATTTACACTTCCAGTGCCACCGTTGTCGTCACTGCACATGTACATAAGATGCTAGGAACTGCCAAAAGTTTCCACACGAAGAGAGAGAGGTGTGAAACTGAAGGTTGTAACGGTTTCAGGTTTACTTGTGTTCGAGTTCTTTTCCAGGATGATATACTACTTGTCAAAAGGGGTAGAAAATTATTGTATAGTTTAAAAAAATAATCCCTGTGTATCCTCATGTGTTCTTGAATAACCATCCTGGGCCAAAACCAGCTATAGTACTAGAGACGGTGACAGGTTTCAATTACAAGAATTTTCCCGACCTTACAGTAATACTGAAGACACTGGCCATATTTCCTTTTACAAGTGCTCAATGTGAGTGTAGTTTTAGCGTCATTCGCCGTTTGAGGGATTACACTAGAGCCAACAAGAGCCAGAAGTGTTTAAATGGATTGACGATGACCCACGTGCACTGAGACATTCTGATAAGTCCAGAGGATGTGGATGACACCTTTGCGAGGAAGCGCAAAAGGAAAATGGTCCTGGGAAACATTCTTGATGACCAGAGGCCTCAGTAAAATACTACAGCAATTTAAAGTCACGCAAAGGTGCAATGGAAATATTTTTATGTGATGCTCGGCTTTTTTAATGACCAACGGATTGTGCAACCTTTTTCATATATAGATAAAATTACTTGACATTTAATTTAATCAATGCTCCATTAGTATTTTATAGCAGCTTTGATGCTGATATGTACAGATGTGTAATGTTTGTACTCTTGTGAAACTGATAAGGCGCCAAGAATGTGGACCTCAGGATATGTTCCAGCAGTCATTAGTAAGGTTAAGTCAGGGATAAGTTCATTTTGAGTTTGTTCCAAGAAAAAGGCTCAGGGTACATGTAGCTAGTCAAGTTTAGTTCTTCATTTTTATTGGGAGGGGGGGGTGTGAGTTTGTGAGTAAATTTCTGATAAGTGAGCATTTTGTCTGAGATACTAGTTTAGACACTATGCATTTACCGGTATTCAATTTATATCTGATCATATACATATGCATTTGTGATAATGACATTGATAAACCTGTACTTTTTGTACATATTTTGTTGGTTATGATCAGTTTGAGTGAATAGCTTTCTCATAATTATCCTGTAACATCGTACTTGCGAAAAGTAGTAGATGTCTCAGAAGAAATGGTCTTTCAAGTAGGTTGGTTCATCTCAAAGTGCTATGCAAAAAGGTTAGAGGGACATTACTTAATTAATATCAATTCTGACAACTGATATATTTATAAGTAATGCCAGGTCTCGAAATGCCATGATATATGATGATAAAGGTGCATGAAAAGACTCTATTTACCTTCTGGAAATACCCCCAAATACTAGAGCTTACGGCAGCTAGTCGCTGCCCTCCCCCCACCGGGCCTTACCCCCTCCGCATTTGGGGCCGCCCATGGGCCCTCAAACCTCGGGCCTTCATTTTAGCCCCCCCCCCTCTGGATACGCCCCTAAGTTGTATGGGGACGGTGTTTGTTTGAACTGAAATAGGACAACAACAAAATTTATACACTGTATCTATCATGAATGAACACAACCAGGAGAAACAAGAATGCATCGATAGCAAAGCGCATTATGCTGGAGGGACTGAAGAGCAACGGCCACGCACGGTAACCGTCCGTTTTCTTCATACAAATAGACAGCTCTCGTGGTATGAGTGGCTTGCACTTGAAAGACCTGCTTTACAGAAAGTATTGTATACAGAACTTATTTCGCACACAAATTGACCCACTTTGGCCGAGTTGTGTAACACTTAGGCTTTTTTTCCTTTTTTTTCGGTACAAAGACCTGACCAATAATTCTTAGTGTTAACAAATAATCAGAAAGCTATTAGTTTTCCTTTTAAAAGAAAGCTGCTCCAGCACATACGCGTTTCTTATCCTCGCTTCGTATTGAGAAAGTGGATCTGGATAAAATGAGTAATTGGCATAGCAGCATGCTGGCTATTTCGTTGTAACAAAGTAGTGTAAACCACAGCAGCCCGCTGCGGAACAGAATGATTTACTTTACATGACAATCAGACATACCATATGCTCCAAAATGCAATGTCTCCATAATTAAGATCAGCCAAGTGACAGGCACAAATGGGTGTCAACTGCAGAGTGAGCTTCACACGAAACACAACATATTAAATACCAGCGTAACTATGACTAGATAAGATGGTGGTCATAACAGACGAGTGATCTCTGTATACAGCGATCTAAAAAGATTATATATACTGCAACAAATCGATAAATCGATACGGTAGTGATCATTAAATTCAAAACTGTAAAACGCAGTTGTATTCTTGACATTTTGTCGTGAAAGCATCCAATCAAGCACAATTATGTGACCTAGCAAGTCAAATGTCAACCTGCACAAAGCACGGGCTGTGGTGACTCGGTACCAAAATCCATCCCGTGGGGCTGCACGCCAAAGTGGTACTCTGTCAACTATACTGCCAAGAAGGCTACACAAATGTATTGCCTCCTTGATACTACAAACAATAGAAAAGAAAAAAACCCAATCGTGCTACAGCCGGCATTATAATGGACAGGAAATAGAAAAACATCACAAACTAATCGTCTTTTAACTTGGATGTGGGAAGACAAGGGACTCCAAATGTTCCATGCACCGTAAGCCCAGAGCAACAGGTGCTCTCTTGTGGTCTAATTGGCCTTACTATGACTCAGATCTTTTCTGTTGTGTAATTGCTGATACCTAGAAATGCGGTAATGATCCCTGACCGCCGTGTTGCATAATACAAACAATGAGGGTGACAGGACAAAGATTCTTAAGGAAGTTCATGACCTTCGTGACAACTTAAATTCAAACGCTATTAACAGAAAGGGTAGCAATCACAACATGCAAGCACTGGTACGAAAGAATCGATGTATTCAGGACATTGATTAGCAGCATAAAAGATTAAAAGAAAGGTCTCCTGAGCGCCGATAATAACGTATAATGTATACTAAAATAATGACAACAAACATCCTGCGCCCAAATTTTAATGAGGATACGCAAATATGGTGAAAGCATGGCAATAAAATTCACCCATAATGAATACATACCACCCGTATCACATGTAATAGATATATACCATTCGTGTTACCTATAATATATACCATACATATCACCTGTAATAAATATATATATCGCATATATCACCCGTGATGGTATTTATTATACCTATCACCTGAAAAATGAATACCCCACCCATCACCAATAAAAGAATACACTTAAAAATGTAAAATTTGAAGCTCACAAGTATTATTGCCCGAAATTGTATATATCAATTTTCATAAGATATATATATATATATATATATATATATATATATATATATATATATATATATATATATATATATATATATATATATATATATATATATATATACATATATTGGTTTTAGCAGGGCTCAGACAAATTTCAGACTGTTCGCAAAAAGTTTACACCACCAGGTATAATAAAAACGTATGTGGTAATTTTATAATTTGGACTTTCTTTCAAAACGCATTTTCAAAATTTTAAAGACCCATGGAAGTGTAAGCGCTTGTTTCATTTTTTATTTACTTTTTTGGAGGTAAACAAAAGTGTCTGCAGCGCTTTGAATGCAGTGAAGAATTGACGGGAAGTCGCCACTCATTCGCAAATCCAGAGTGTCATCAATATTGGAGGTCATCAAGTGACTGAATTGTCTGCACATTAAATTATGGGACGTTTTTGTCATATGACACAGCACATTGCGTCCTTTTCATGTCGATCAGTTTTCAGTGATGCACCATGGACCACATTATGTAAGTCCACGATTTTGCAGTTTTAGAATTCTCGCTCAAACAATTGCTGTGGACAAATTAAAAGTTGAATTCACATTTTTGTAATACAAATCTGGTCTCTCCAAATACTTAAGATTATATAATTTCGAAAGTGTTTGTCGGGTCTTTAGTATTTGCCCCTCATACAACTTCACAGAGATTTTCTGGGAGCTTGATGATGGACTTCTTGTCCTTGCCTAAGAGTAACACTGAATGGTGTGATCAATGACGCTATGCATGTATGACCCATAGTTATGCTTGAGATCAACATAGTTGTTTTAAGGTTTACTTAGTACAATCTGCAAATCAAATTGACAAGCTGTTGCGCTTGGCCTTCGAACATCGATAAATACCATCTGTTTGCAATGTTCTAGGCACCCCATACATTTACATTCACTCGCCATTTAAGGGTGAATGTCTTCAGGTCATCCATGTGAAGAGGATTAAAAAAAAAAAAACTTAATATATTTATATCCACCGCCCAGCAATATTATGGCGGAAACAGTTTTTAATTTAACTGCCATCTAACACCTCCACGTAAATAAATAGCTCGAGTATTCTGTCACGTTCACTCACACTGGACTCTCAACAGCTTCACAAGGTGAATGCTTCAAAGTTGTTAGCGGAGATCAAAATCATTCGTGTAATATTATTATAAAGCTTGGAAATCGCATGCCACAAACAAAACCCTAGCTTACATTTTCAGCACAAAACCAAACTGATAAGATATGCTTTATCACTTTTACCGTAATGTACACAACGGCGTGCAATCCCATTTAAAGTATCAATGTAATTTCACAATACAAAATATTGCCACTCTAGATTACAAATCTAGAGTGGCAATATTTTTTTTGAAATACGGTTAAAAATTAAATTCAGTAACCAATCTAGCCCGTGCTTCCTGTCAGTCTCTGCATATTTTTATGATCGGGCCGGATTTCAGTATTTTGATAGAATAGAATAAAGCCGAAGAACACTTGGTCCAAAGAATAAAGCACAATGCTGGGCTTTGACGATGCGTGTAGATCATACGTCATGCAGACATAAATCCTACATCAGACCCCAGACAGACCCACAGTTGTTTACAATACCAATCAAGCTACAGCTTGTACTCAGCGATGATGTAAAGTGTACATAGATACTAGCAGAAGGACGAGGCGATTTTAGACACAAAGGCAGAAATCCGTCGTGCATTGAAACTTATATCATAAAACGTATTCCTGATTTCCCTTTATGTAACTAAGATTCATAAAGGTTCATTGTATATTTTGTCTGACTTGGTTTGTCCTGGAATGATAATTTTGAAACGAAAGTTTAAGTGCAAAATCAATTAATTTAACATGTCAGAATGATAACCATTGGAATGATAGGAATTACATTTATAAACATATGTTGCGATTTCATGCCTGTTGTTGAAGTTTCCCTAAGTATCTGAAGAATGAACTCACGGATGTATTTCCTCATTCTTTGGGCCTCATACACTGCTTATGAGTACACAAGTAACATTCATAGATATTCCGTGAGCGCATCGAGACTCAAAGGTACAGGGAAGTTTGGCCTTTGCTTTGCAGAAGGGAACAGTGCCGGGTAGTTCCAACCGAAGTCACAATCTGACACGCAATATTTTCATATATTTGCCCACGCAGACACCAACACAACGGTACATTACATAGTTGTATTACATCATGGTTATATGACTAGTATATGTCACACGTAGAAGCAGGCTATATGGATCATCTTGGACCCAAGTCTGGTGACCTCAGATGTGGGCACAAGTCAAAAGAAAAGTCTTTTATTACGGGGAAGTGAGTGCAGGCGACTCATTTTCCGGGTGCACGACCAAGAGTGAAAGCCCTTTTTTCCGTTTAGTTCATTGAGCCCCCTGCCTCTCATTCGATCACAAATACATACACAAAGATTATTACAAGGTTGTACTGACAAGTGCAATCATGTTTAGATCGGTGCAAAAGCGTGGTGTGTGCTAAAGGGATTGTCTGAGTCAGCTTTGAGCGTAAAATATTCCAGTCATGTTGGGGTAAATTTTTAAGAAATGACGCTTTTTTACTCAATAACTTTATTGTATTTGTGGTTAATTTTCACGGCCATTATTACACCTATGCAAAGAGACTATTTTTTAAGACCACCAACTTACAGTCCCTGAGGTGGTTTTATTGGGGATATATATATAATATTGTACTTAATTTTGCTTTCATCATGGTTATATGGCTAGTATTTGTCATACGTTGATGCAGGCCAGATTTATTTCTGCTCTTTTCTGTGCGTGTATTGTTTAGTATAACTAATCTCCTAATCTTGAGACAATGGAAGGACAATTCGTGACTGGATGGGCAAACCACAAGAACTGTATTTTCCACAGCGCCGGCTTCTCTTTGTGTGCATAAATGTAAGGCTTAAAATGTGTTAACTAGGCAGTCCTGTGGATCACATGTAAAATAACATGAATCAAATTATAACAAATTGGATTTGTCCTGGCCCACAATATACTCAATGTCCTTTAGTGCCACCGTCAAGAATACTTTCGCGCGACTGGTATGTAGCTTTAAAAAACGTAAATCTATGTAAGATATAAAGTACTATTCTGCACATAAAGATGGTTTTTTCTTCGCCTAGTAATTGTATTAAGTGTTTAATTATTATTCATTTTGTTTCGAAGTGGTGTTGTTGAAAACATACTACTCCAACGAAATAAAACTCAAACCTCAACGTACGTCATCCAATATACAGTCATGAAGCAATTCAACATCCACAAAATATTGGAATATTGTATTATGGACAATTTTACATTACGTAAAGAAAATCAGAAAGAAATTGGACGTGGGGCCGCACCAGCCCTATCAAAATAATAACATACTAAAAGTGTGCTTTCCTGAGTCATTGATCCTTATATGGACACACAATTCAAAGAGCTCTGGCGCGAAAGGACCTGGTTGGTTGCTACACTCGGCGTCATGCAGGAAGTCTGCCCAAATAAAGATTTCCATTGTAAGGAGATTACCTCCAAATGTATATATATATATGTATATATATTATAGATCGATTGTCGGTGCCCCCTGTAAGGAGTAAGCAGCTAGTAGAACAGGAGTGGGGTTATAGCTTTATGGTCAATGACAGGAACAAGGTACTGCTGAGGGACGTAGAAAAAATAGCAAAGAAAGAACTGACTAAGGACGTTTACCATAAACCATAAAGCGCTTCATCGGGTGAGAGTTGTACAGTAGATACTAATATGGAAATCGGAGTATTATGCAAGTATTTGACAGTCTACATCAGTATGTTAGTGGTAACGTCAGGTGATGTAAGGAATAAGGTGAGTGTCTTGTAATTGCATGCTTCCTTTTTATAAAGCACGTTTTTTTCGTCTTGGTTCACAAGAAAGATGCGCATTAGCATGTATCTCTTATTTGAAGGAACTTCATCATTCCGCTTCATCCTCGTATACAAAAATGAATCGATAGTTACATTTTGACCATGATAGTGTGATATATGTTTAGGAGCAAATTTTTGTAGCTTTGTTCAACCAGCATAAAGCAACACGAAGCAATTCCCATGGTTTACACCTTGGTCCGCAGTCAAAGCAATAAACGCTTTGGTACCATTACCAGTGCAAACTGCGCTTAGTCATCTTCTGGTTAAAAAAAACATAATGGCAATTCTGTGTTGTAACATTCGACCTCAAGGTGATGCACTCAACCATAAACCATCAACGTAATCAAGCTTGGTCACGGTATTTCTGAATGCAGGGGCTTAATTTGCCTCTCCATTCCTTTTGCTCTTGACCCCACCCCGAAAGAGTTCAGCACGGTCGATTGTACCGGTGGACAAATAGTGTGTGGGCTGTAGAGACTCTTTGATGCGGAACAGTCTCGGTGCTTTCAAAGCAGTGACGTTGCAATGCATGAAAGTACAACGAACAAATTACCTTCGTAGAAAATGGTTACATAATACGAAATATGTATACATTATTGAAAAACGCATATGGTTAACTAGTCTAAGTAAAATTTTTTTGGTGCTGGGAACTATATGCACACATTTACGCTAAAAAATAACTATCTATAAGAAACGTTCTTTCAATTCTTTGGAGCAAGATCTCTAGAAATTTGCAGTATGGCAACCAGATGCGGAAATGTCCATCGCGTGTGTGTTTTCGTAATTGTATTGTTGCATTGGTGGAATGCATAATGGGTTTATCGTATATTACAGGACAAAACTATCAATAAGAGGAGCTTGGGGCAGATACATCGGTCTTGGAAATACAATATCCAACCATTCTGGAGACACTTATGGGAGCCCGAAAAATTCACGGGACAAACGCGAGCAGACTGGCTCCGATGTCGCGGTATGAACTGTAAGGAATGGGACAAAGTAAAGGTCACAATGAATGAGATTAAACAGGTCCAGAATATTATCAACAACGACGATCAGGTAGGTTCATAAATACAATAAGCCAACCTCATGATGATGATGATGATTATGATGCAGAGGAGAAACATGGTGATGATGGTGATGACATTGACACACCATAAAGTGGTTAAGCAATGATGTGAACTGGACCCGGTCCAGTTGTGTTTTCTTTTACTTTTTAAAAAATCTTTTTTATTCCACTCTCCAACCTGCTATGCAGATTAATCGAAACACTGATAGAAATGTACACTGGATTTAACAATGCCAGGCTTCCGTTCGTGAGAGCACTGCATCACCATCATCATCATCATCATCATCATCATCATCATCATCATCATCATCATCATCATCATCATCATCATCATCATCATCATCATCATCATCATCATCATCATCATCATCATCATCATCATCATCACCACCACCACCACCACCACCACCACCACCACCACCATCATCATCATCATCATCATCATCATCATCATCATCATCGTCATCGACATCGTCATCGTCATCGTCGTCGTTAATATGAGCATCATTTTATTATTATCATTATGTCTGTGTTTGTGCACTGTAATCTTGTTTTCCCAAAATTCCTTCCTTTTGTATTGGCTTATACTCATATAATATTCAAGACAGAAGCTTCAGATTTGGCATGGGCCTATGGTAATATTTTGCATATCATTCAGAATATTCAACCGCTTGAACAATGTGCAAATTAGGGCCTTTTGAAAATTTCAATCTCTTCGTGCTTCCAAGTTTTCAACATGTAGGCCCGAATCTTGGTTCTACTGGTACATTTGTTGGAGCTGTACATATAATGGGCACATTACAGCAGTTGTAGAATTTAAAATTATGCTAATTATGGACAGTTTAAAATTTCAATGTTGAATGTCTTCAAAAAATTTAAAAGAAAGAGATGCCAGTCCAATTTTAGCTCATATGTTTCTTCTGTAGGCGCATCCAATGAACTATAAACAAAGTTGTAGAATTTTGGTTAATGCTAATAACTGGCACTTGAAAAAATATAAATGTTGACTATCTTCAAAACTATTATAGGTAGAAGTGGCACTCCAACTCCAGTTTATAGGTTTGTGCTTTAGGCTTATCCTATGCTGCCTGCAAAGCAGACCAAATTCCGTATTACTACACTTTGCAGCGTTAGTCTGCTAAGGAGGCAACATCCAATGAACCACAGAGAGAAACAGCATAATTTCCTTTTATGCTAATTACGGGCACTCAAAAAGTTTGAATGTTGAAAATCTTCAATTTATCGAAAATCGAGATGCCATTTCAACTTCTATTTGAAGATTTGTCCCACAGGCGCATCCAATGAACCACAAACAAAAGTTGTAAAATTTTAATTTATGCTAATTAGGAGCACTTGTTAAGTTTAATCGTTGAATATCTTCAAAAGTATTACAGCTAGAGGTGCACGGTTGGCTGAGCGGTAAGACGCTCGCCTTTCACCTCTGCGACCCGGGTTCGATTCTCGTCCTAGAAGCATGTGGAAAGTGAGAAAAGTTCCTACCACTTTAACCGTGCACGGTGGTTTTCTCCGAGTTCTTCGGTTTCCTCCACTAGGCAAGGTAGGAAGTATACGCCAAAATCTGTGCCATGGAGACTCGATAAGTCAATGCTTGACTTCTTTCACAATCTATGTAAAACAAATGTGTCTATACATTTTTTTTATACCTTTCCTAATTTAACTCATAAGTTTATATTGAAGGCACATCCTAATAAACCACAAACAAGAGTTGTAGCATTTAAAGCTATGCAAGTTTCGGATGCACAGATTTGCTTTGAAAGAAATTAGTTTTAGTTATAATAATAATAATTATTATTGATTTTTATTTTTTCAACCTCTGATATATATATATATATATATATATATATATATATATATATATATATATATATATACATATATATATATATATATATATATATATATATATATATATATATATATATATATATATATATATATATATATATATATGGGCGTGTGCTGTGAATACTGCGGGGCAGCTGACATACCCTCACACATTAAAAAATTCATCTGAATAGAACAAACTGTTTACAATATGACGAGAACACAGTTGAGAACCACATAACCTAGTTCATTTCGGGGTTGATGTTATGCTTCATTGTAACATGTTGCGTTCTTATGACTTTTACTGTCGACTTGTTGCCTGATCCCATGAGTTGTATTCTTTTCGAAAATTGGTATTACTTATATAATTTGTTATGGATGCCGCATTACTTGAGTTTGGTAATTTTTATATAACTTCTCATGAACCCATTGGAGTAGATGTAAGTGGTTAAAGACGAGTTCATGTGTATGATTTTCTTATTGGGGTTTTGTTTTTGTTTTGTTTTTGTTTTGATACATCTTGAATTTTTCTTCAAACCAACTGGTTTGTTTCTTCTTAAAGTAGTGAGACTGCAATTGTCACTGACTGGTCGTACATCTCAACGAATATTGTAATTGTGAATGTACTGTGTTTCCAGATTGTTGTTGCTTCCGCTTGAATAACGTTAGCACAGCCAGATTTCTTGCGGTACAAATTCATTAGTAGTCATATACACGTAGGTATTGTATCTAGCAGGCCAAGTGAGAACTATATGGTGAGAAGGTACGATGATCTCACCCTGGACAGATCACGATTAATGCACTTGATGCAAAGAGAGCATCAATGTGTTGTTTCGTATTTCAATAAAAAAAAAAAAAAAAAAAAAAAAAAAAAAAAACCCACCATGACGAAGTGTTCAAAATTGAAAAATAGATTCATATGTAATCTTGTGACAATATGCCCTTTAGAATGCTGTTTGCCGAATTGAAAAACCTCTAATTTCCAGATGCTGAGACTCGAGACTCAGCAGCATGGTTTCTGCATGAAAAACTAGAAGCATTTATGACTATGGTCAACAGTTTATGTATTTTCACGGTCGTTCGTTTTTTTTTTTTTTTTTTTTTTGTTTGTTTTTGTTTTTTGAGCAGCGGACAGTGGCTAAAGACGGCAGAGGCAGCGAATCTAATTCCGCCGATGACAATGACATAAGGGACGGGTGCTCTCTCTTGACCAAAGAACAGGCAGGTGTCTTGCTGGGCAACATGAGGACGGCCCAGAGGATGATCGCAAATATCAGACAGAAGAGAACAAGGAGGAAAATTGAGAACTTCAAGTATTATCCTCAGGCAAAGTGGGCCAGGACCATCTTCTACAAATTTGACGGCAAGCATAGTAAGTAAATACGTACAAGAAGGGCTCAACAGACCATAAACAAGTAAGGATGGGTTTACCAAATAGCCGAGTTATTTGCATTTAACAAATATCCCACATGCTTATGTGTCCATAATGTCTCCTCCCTTTCACTGGTTTGTGCTGTGGTGTAACCCTTTAGGTGAGATTAACTTAAGGTGCCAGGGCTTACGTGAGACCTTCAAATCAAGTAATTGAGCTTTTGTTTCTTTTAGAATGACGAAGTGCCATTCGTTACTCATGCCAAATAGTTTCACTGTAACATGTTTACTTCTATGCAAAACTTTAAGATGAAAAAGTCTCCCTCTGTCAATACAAGCTTTATGGAATCAAACAGTCAATTGGCTGTTAGATGTTGTTACTAATGGTGATGTTTAGATAACAATTCACAGTCCAAAGCCTCACTGGATGTGTTTTTACAGGTGAGCAGATTATGTTTCAGGTGACTGATTAGAACCACTATATTGTTTTTAAGTGTGTAGGTCAAAGTCATGACAGAGTTTAAGGCATCAGCATTTAATCATCCTTATGAATGGCCTGAACAGATGTCATTTGTGAGCAATTAAACTCAGAAAATCTCCTTGTTTTTTTTTGGGAGTGAATATCTCGGAAACAAATTTTTACAAGACTTGGTAATTTTTAAAAAAGCCTCACTCAAACTTGGATGGACGATTCTTTGTGAAATTAATGGCTATGTAAAATAACAGTATACCTTAACATAAAAACCATTCCTTTTCACGGAAAAAAATAGTTACCTAAGTTATATTATTGTCTTTACATGACTGTTGATTTCAAACTTTTTATGCCAAAAATTTTGTTGTGATCCTGTGTCAAAGTGTAAATCAAACCCCTTCAATAGAAGGTCCCTCACATTTTACAAATTAATCTTAGAATATTTATTGTTACATGCAAATGAACTACACATATTGACAAAACTAAAAATGTAAATATCGATGGGCTTCTATACAAAAGCACAGACACAGAGGCAATTTTTGTACCACTATATTATATGCACTCTGAGTAAGGCCAGGAACCTTAAGCAGCCCAAGCACAGCGATTCATAAAATAATGAATTGGAGTCATCATAACGTAATTTGTCAAACCTTCGTTTATTTAAGTTCTAGACATTTTGACGCCCGACATAATTCCATGCCTTTCGTGCTACCACCAAGTGAGTTAAATTAGATAGCGCGAAAAATTTCGTGAAAAACAAGAGAGAATTCAAAGCCCACTCACCCAGTCTTACGAAGTGTAGAAAAAAATTACTGCTCCAACGCTGCTCACGACTTCATATTTCCTTTGGCGAACAGGCCCATTTCACCCCTGAGGATTCACCAAGTACCGTTTCTGATAGCCAAGAAAACAGAAAAAAGTGGGACACAGTAACAAATGAATAACAGAGACGCTGCCATTTGTTCCCAGTTTATTTTGGTTTCGCACTCCCCATCGATGCTCCATTCCTTTCTTTTTTAATTTGAGAGAAACCAAGTTTGTTTGAAATTAACTTTAGACAATAATTGCTAGAACTAGAGCATATCCGTATTCGTATAAAAAAAACTTTGTTTTCTGTCATTGGTATCGATGACATTCTACTTCTTGCGTCAAATAAAGCTCACGTGAATCCGAATTTGTAGAAATTTATGGGTCATGCACATACGTAAAGAACTATAAGCTCACGATGTATAGCAAACATATTCCTTTGCTGCAGGCAGGAGCGAACAGGAACACATACGCGGCGCCCTCAGACACTGGGAGGCTCAGACGTGCATCAGGTTCTTTGAGGTCAACACAATTGCTCCACTGGGCAACCTGCATCACATCCTGATCACCAACGAGCCCAACGGTTGCTACTCATACGTTGGCAAAGTGGATCTGTTTCCACAGCCGGTAAACTTGGCCGACGCCTGTCTAAGAAATGTTAGTTCATTCTCGTCACTCTGGTATTGTTAACGTCATGAGTATGACCCATAGTAAAGCACTTCTCTGCCATGCCAATCTTAAACATACTAATCTGTTCATAAATTTATCAATTTTTCTGAAGATCTGAAAACTATGTACAGTGAAACCTGTCTATTGTGGACACCTCTGGGACTGGCAAAAAGTGTCCACAGTTGACAGGTGTCCACAATAGACAGGTGTTTTTAACAAGAAAATTGACCATTCGGTCATGGGTATAACTGTCCACATTATACAGGTGTCCGCATTATACAGATGTCCACAAGGACAGGTTTTACTGTATAATTATTTTGCTTATGTTCTAATTTGTGGAACTATATCTGAAATGGTATATCAGTTATTAATGCTCAGTATGTCTCTTTTCCAGCCACCAGGAGACCAAATCGTAATTTGGCGTTTCAGTGATAAGAACAATGCCTTCGTTTTGGAACTCGTATATCGCCTGCGTGAATTATTTTACCACAAAGCAACATATAAATAAATAAACCAGTCTTTACTATATTAGAACGCGACAATTAGAGCTGCTCAAGATTTTGTTGTTGTTCAGATTTTATTCAAGAAAAGTCCAATTGTACAGGTGACACAAGCAAAAATTGACAGTAGAAATCCTAATGTGCTGAAACACTCCCAAGCGGTATTTAACTAACAAATCTTAAATCTGATTAAACAAACGTTACACTACAAAGCGGGAATGGGCATAGCCTTTATGACAGCATATGACTGAAAACGCACAATCATGTTCCATGACTAGAACAAAATTAAATTGGAAGCACTTATACCAAAATTAAATTATGTTTCCTTTAACATTAAATAAAAAAGAGAGAACCAATCTGCCAAAAATCTAGTGGTAGCTTATTCCTGATTAAAGTGCCATGGAAATTAGTAAAAATGACAAAATATCAGTAGGGTATGGGAAAACGTAAAAATCATTTCGAGTTCTTTGTCTGGAGTAAAAGGCATGTCTATTTCCTATTGGGATAAATAAATTCCAGAATGTAACTGGAAAAATACATTTCATAACTTTTTACAAGAAAGCACCTGCCAGTAATTCATTTCATATTTCGAATTTTACCGTCTTGAAACTGGGCATTATACTCAGAAAAACTAATAAGACGCTGAATCTTCCTTTGAATTATACTAAACAATCTTAATGACCTTTGCAAGCAGCATTCCACGACATAGTGGATAGTATGTGAAATAAGGATGAGAAAGGCATAATATAATATTTTCAGTACATTTGCCCTGACACCATTTCTGTTTTTTTTTGTGTGTTCACAATACCTATCACTTTACAAACCTTATTTGAAACATATGTGAAATGTGCTTTCCAATTTAAATGGCCATCCATCCAGACACCTCAAAATTTCACCTTTGGTACTTTAGTTCACGCATTGAACCATCTTGTTACACTGTTTAAAATAACATTTGGCTTATAAATCAAATGTTTATCAGTGAAAAGTAATTTGGACCATTAGTAGTAAACATAAACTAGAAAGAAATCATTGACATATATATAAAAGAAATGACAAAAGAACTAGAATTGACATTTGAGACAGTCGACATGTAACTTTCAACAATTCTGTTTTTATTTTGAAAACAAACATCTTCAAATCGATTACATGAATACGAAGAAAAAATACGATTTAGAGGGGTAGCATCAATTCCATAATGAGACATCTCATCTGAAATTATACGGTGGTTAACAGTATTGAATGTCTCGGAAAATCTAGGAAATCGAGAATAATTTGAATATACTTTATTTTCTTATGGCATTTTATTAGGATTGTGGTGGGGTGGATAACGGGTGTCCATGGAATGAAATAATTATCAAAAATTGTATACACCTGTATATGATGTTTGCTAGGCCAATTTTTGGGAATTGGTTTCTGAGCCGAAGGATCATGTTTATCTCGTTCATCAGTTCTTGCCAGAAATCTGCTATTGACTCTACTTTCGTGGGCCTTACTGATGGTCTGCAGATATTGATGATTACAACTGTCTTCTCTTTGATTGTCATTGAACTTTTTTTGACTTGAAGGTATGTGTATTTCCTTTCAGTTTGGAACCGCCGTGCATGAGATCGGCCACGCTCTTGGCATGTGGCATGAGCATCAGCGACCAGACCGTGATAACTTTGTGCGGATTAAGTGGGACAATATCGGCGGCCTGCACAGCCAGTACTGGCCAAAATACCTGGCCGATACACTTAATGTGGCTTATGATGCCGGATCTGTCATGCATTACAGTGGAAAGGTAAATATATATATATATATATATATATATATATATATATATATATATATATATATATATATATATATATATATATATATATATATATATATATATATATATATATATACACATATGCAACGATCCATGGTCGTAAATTTAAGTGATCAGTTCTTCGCACATTGAAAAAGTCAATATTGAAGTACAGTTTGTACTTTAACAATCAGTTAGTTTCAAGAAACTTCTTCAATGACGACCATGATGACAAACTCCTGTACGGAGTCTCGTTACTCGTTTGGAATTGTACCATCGCAAATGTCAAATAGTTCATAAAAATACGTTTTCCAAATTTATAAACTTCAACCCAGCAATGAGACCACAGTTAAATACAGCTTAAGATAGAGATTCAAATGTCGACAAAACATCACAATTCATCTTCAAATGCCAAAGTCAAGAAATAAATTTTACTACTAATTTGAGACAGTCAGTCCCCCAGAAAAGGCAACTGGTGATTTCAAACTGGTGCTCTCAACCCTTGAAATATTCTTCATTAACTACAGAGTTTAGTTTTTTCCAAAACATATAGATACTTACAGCACAAAATGTATCACTTGCCGGCCGAACGACAGAAGAGAAATGTAGGCTTGCCACTTTTTGATCCTCCTGACTTATCAGTCTGCTGAGTTGACAGCAAAAGAAGAAAGGAGGCCTACATCGTTTTCGTGATATTTGTGAATCTGAAACATTATATTACGCTCTACCTGCATTCTAACTATGAGTTGGAGAACACAGCCCACAGCACAACAGAATAATTATGTATTTATCAAATAATTAATATAACTATGAGTCGGAGAGCACAGATCGAGCTTTGCCAAGACGGTAATCGATGTAACGTGCTAAGTATTAATTCCTCGGTCTATAAGAAAACAATTCATAGCCTTAGTCTCGAGTGCATAGAAGCTCTCCACAGTTGCAAATTGAATGAAAATATTTTCAGTCTGCATAAATCTACCTAGAAATCAATTTGACGTGGGTACTTATTTTTTTCCACAGACTGCATCAAAAAATGGAATGAACACAATGGAGACGATTAATCCGTTATACCAGAAGAGTATGGGGCAGAGGCTTGGCTTGTCGTTTACGGATGCTAAGGTCATTAACAAGGCATACTGTGCATGTAGGTCATGTGACATTACATATACTCATACATTTTTCTACTACTTTCTGCACATAGGCCCTACACAAAAACGGCTAAGTTTGAAAAAAAAAACATGCATGTACCGAGTTAGGCTTATGTGGAACTCTCTAAAAAACTCAATTTTGATAAAATGTAGTGCAGATAGCAATGTTTTATGGTGGCCACATCGATGGTATATATCTTAATCGGAACGGGATTATTATAACATCACAACTATGACACATATAATAATATTACTTTGTCATGTTGAATTGCTCGACTAGAACCTGTCTTTGTATTTTTCTGCTGCCTAAACATAAGGGTTTAATGCAGCTAGACAAATTCCGAGAATTGTCTTGAATTTTCTAGGTACTAAAACGTAATTATGTAGCAACAAGAACACTGACAAGTCCTAAATTCAACTCCTAGTGTCTTGTACCCACTGAATGAGACGAGGTAATCTGTTGATTGTTGCACATTGTAGCAGCATGTCCGTTCAGACTTTTGTCAGAACAAATTCAAGAAAACTGTGACGTGGCTTATTTTTATCAGTGGCATGCTGGACTGCTCTTCCAAAAGCTTGCAAAAGAGGCGGCTATCAAGACCCCAACAACTGTGGTCAATGTCGCTGTCCTGACGGGTTTGGAGGCAGATACTGCGAGGAAGTTCAGAAACCAGTCGGAGGTAGTTGGTAGTTTATTGTTACAAAAGTGCATATAAAAGAAAATACACACGTAAGATAGTACGTGTGAAAGTACATTGCTGTAACAGGGAGATGAACACAGATTGAGAATAGTACCAATATTGAAAAGTTCAGCAAAATAACACACACACAAAAAGAAGGAGAAGAAAAAACAAGAAAAATAGAAAATCGATACAAATGTAACAACAGCCCTTTCCATGGTACGGTTTGTGGACATATGCATGAGTTTACAGTGGTGAATAATATTATGTTTTACTCAGCCAATTCTCTTTTACCAGCTGTCCTTGGCATATAGGAGGCTTTATCTTCTGCAAAAGCTCATGAACTGTGTAAGAATATATCATGTAACTGAGTGTTACATTAATGAGTTATACATACGGTGCAGAGCTAACAAATTGAAAGTGACAAAGGTTGGTGCAGTAGATACGAATATTCATTTTAGAAGTAATAAAACTGGATGCTTTCATCTTCAGCTGACTGTAGCCACAAAATTGTCCTCAACACATGGCAGACAAGAACAATTCAGTCGCCTGGCTACAAATATGAAGGTTACCAGGACCGCCAAGAGTGCAACTGGCTCATCCTTGCCCCAGAAAATTACAGGGTCTCGGTGGAATTTGAAGATGATTTTGCAATTTATTGTGAATCATTATCTATATGTCTTCACTGGCTTGAGGTCCGGTATCACAGTGATTTAGGAAAGCCCGGGCCAAGGTAATATACCAATATAGGAAGGTCTATGCTAAACAATGTTTGGCAGATAAAGTCCTGATTGTTGTCAAATGAATTACAAATCAGTATTATGTCATGTCGATTAAAACAGAATTTGTTGTTACCTATGGTAATGCAGTAGTGAGTAAAGATCTCCCGTTAAATGAATAGAACAGCATAACACTTAATCTTCTCGCTCACAGTGTTAAGCTTCAATGACATAAAAATGATACCTAAAACTTTACTCATAGAATCATTTTGCATTGCACCTAGATGGATGTACTTTTGATTTGAAATGGCAAATCATGGAGTCCCAAAATGAATGTGTCATTTTTTCAGCAAGATGCCTTTTATATAAACCTATTATTGCATTAGAACAAACTCATCATTTCGTCCCATAGATACTCGAAGAAAAGATAAAATGTATAGAGTTCTGTTGGAGGTATTATTCCTAAGAAATGATTGCGTTGTAAAACTAGGGTCTCCAAGCAACCAAATCTCAAGCACATAGAGCAAGCACATGGTCAAAACTGCACGTACTGCACAAATTTGATTTTCATTGGAACTGGTGTCGAGGCAACAGCGATGGAAAATGTAGGAAGTTTGAAAAAGTGGTTGAGACTTTTATTTTATGATTGCCTTTATGCGCCTAAGAAGCAAACTGCACGGTGACTTTTATGATAAGTTTGTCAGTGGAGGAAAACAAACAACTTCGAAGCATCAAAAGTGTAATTTTAATCGTCCAATTGCATGTACATTTTGGTCTCAGATTTCCCTATGCTCAGTTGTGAAATGAAATAAAATTTGCGGGCTGGGTTTGATGACAAGGAAGCATTATTTTTTACGCCTGTTTTTTATTTATATTGATATTGATAGGTTCTGCTGCTACCAGAGACCAGACCCTCTAGTGTCAGAGACAAGAGAAATGTTGATGGTCATGAGAGCAAACTACACTCTCCCTGAGGGATTTTCAAACAGCAGGCGAGGTTTCAGGGCCAGGGTCCGTGCAGGTAAAATAATGTGTCAATTTTTTTATATAAAAAAATGTAGCAATGAGGTACGTCTGAAATTACGTACGGCTGCCCGTAGATTACTGAGTGCCCCCCGTCCCCATCCTGCCTGAGAGATTCAAGCTGGTATTTATCCATTAGAGAGTTTTTGCTGGTTGTGTGTCGTACTATGCAGTGGCTCTTTCAGATGGCTACGCACTCTGCAAAGCCTTGCATATGTGGAAGTTAAAATCCATATAGTTGACCCTACATTATCACTTGTTTTTGATAATTTTGTTAGGATTCCTTATTTTAACACATAAGAGGTTGCTTTTCCCATCTGCCAGTAATCCTGCTGTGGGTCTGAGTATTCCAAACTTGCAGCCATGCAGTGTACTGACTTGGTGGAGAAGTATTCAGAGAACTGACATCATGGTTCCTTTGGGTTGAATCTGGAATGTGTCAGTATTACTTTCAAGAGAGGCTGGTTCACATCGAGACAACTGGCTTATTTTTATCCTTTGCACCAATTAGTGTAATGCTAGTGACATGAAGAACGTTGTGGGTCATGCTCTTCTATCAGCACAATTTCACAACATTTAAAACTTGGTCATCTGGGGAAGAGACAAAAGGATCAGATGAAGTGGTTTTTAGTGGTGGAATATGCCCATACCTTCAGAAGGATATGGAGTAGAACCTTGTGCAAAATGATGCCACCTAATGCATAAAATACCAAACAAAGCTATCTGAATTTTCCTTTTCTGGACTCAAAAATAAGGAGATCAAACTTCCATGCATCTATACAGACACTGTTCTAAATGGGGGTATAGAGTTCATCTGATCGATCTAGACAACAAAACTATTGTTGTCTTCAAAGGCTACATGTGTATGGTAAAACATTAGGTAGCCCAGTAATATCTTGAAAGGCTTAACAGGGATTTTTGTATGAAGCATCCTCAAACCTTATTACTTATACTGGTTTCGATGTCCAGCATTTGCACTGAATCAAAATATGAAGAGAACAAAAGTTACAGGTTAAGACATAATCCCTTTCTTCCAATTCCTCGAAGGTCCAAACTCAGGTTCAATATTTGCCAAGATGGTGTTGGTATAGTTTAAAAAGACCAAAGGGTCAAGTGAATGGTGGTGAGCTTCAAGGAGATCTGTAGGCTTCGTAAGGTCAAAGCATACAGTATTAGGGCCTGCCCAGTGTTTTGGCATCTGATCAAGAATCTCACTTGCATCGGTCATGGAAGCAGAGAATGTGCAAACTGCACACAACTTTTGCATTTTTATATGTGCAAGACCTGATGTTCTTTTGAGAGAGTCTGCTAAGGTTCACTTAAATTCACACAAAAGCTCATGGTGACATATAGGCAAGGACAAGAACAGAAGGTTCTAGCCCTGCCTAAAAGAGGGCACTGCAGTCACTGGGGGGCTAGTGTTGTGTATTCCCATTACTTTACGTTGTAGTTTTTAACTCAATAACTTGAAAACAACTGCACATAGAGACATCAAATTTCACACAGTACATTGAGATGATTAACCAAATACCTCACAAAAATCATATAACCACAGATACTAAAGTGACTAGTTTATTTAAGGTTATCTTAACTTGCAAACTAATGGGAATACACAGCTCTAGCCCTCCAAATTTTTGTGTATTTGTTTGTTTATTGGGGTGAAAACACACTTCACAGCTAATTCCGACCTTTCCTATTGGGTTTGACAACATTCACGCAGCTGGACACTGGGGCATTTCCCTATGCTGGCAAGCCCCTTTTTTCACACATGATGCCAGGTCCAGCAGTTTGCCGAATTATTCGCAAAATGAAATTGGCTGATTTTTACGGTCCCTATAAATCTCAGGTTGTAATAGTGCAACAGTTTGTGATAATTGCTGTGAATGGAATATAATTACATTGTGCAATTTGTAATATCGTGGAGAAAAGTGACATAAATCCGTTGAGTTAAATGTGTCATAATTGAAATAGATTGCGCGTATGTATGCTTCAGCGAGAAGGAATGTATTGTTGAGACGACCCTCTATGAAGTTCTAATCATTAGATTTTTATTTTTATTTTTGCGACGGGAGGGAAGGGTGGATTTTTTTTCCAGAGGTTTTAAAATTAAGCAAAATAGCAACTAGTAGGAAAGCGCAAAGAGAACTGAAACACATTGTGAATAAGTTTTCCAATACGCACCAATGCTTCTTTATATCTGGAGAGAGGGGTATACATTACGGTGGAACGTACATTTGTTTTTTCAATTGCGCAAACAAGTACATATTTTCTGGCTGGACTCCAGGGTCCATATTTGGTTTGAAAGCTATGGCTGATCATTAATAAACACATAATTCCTGCTGCCAGCATGTATGAAACATATACTAGAGACACAGATGAAAAACCCAAGTCTTGCCCACGCAACTTTATTTCAGGTCGTCTGAAATATGAAAATCGTGAAAACTAAAGTGCAATGGAAACATCTACCAGATCTTCTGTTGCAGACTCTGTGTATATGCATGAAGAGAGTGTCATTATAGAGGCATACCAGCTAGACATATTATATCATTAGTTTTACACCCCGTTTAACACATTTAGAGAATATTTTATGAAACTACGTTTTAACAATCTCCGTGATTCATATGAACGCTTATATGCGGCTTACATTTGCATTTATTTCACATTTGAAATCTGTAGTTTAGGACCTTCTTTCATTCTATTCGAGATACTCACAAGACTTACGCTTATACTATATGTAAAATGAATGTCAGGCCTGTGCACACTAAACACAAGGATTAGTTTCAACGTTTGCATAGTTATGCTCTTTCTAGTCCAGCAAACGAAACTATATCATATTTGTTATGCCACTGCCATAAGGTCCGTTACATCCTATCAGTCGATTATTTTTGTAAGGACGGTATTTTGTGTTTATTTATTTATTTATTTATTTATTTATTTATTTACTTATTATTTATTTATTTATTTATTTATTAATTTATTTATTTATTTATTTATTTATTAATTTATTTATTTATCTATTTATTTATTGTTTGTTTATTTGTTTTTGTTTTGGAGGGATGGCGATGATGGTGCTTGAATTCCATATGTGTGTGTTTAAAAATCTAAAGCTTATATGAGGCCTATTCTAGTTGATGATTACGCAACACTCCCAGCAGTTTAGCACCTGGTAGAACAAGGGTTAATGATAGGTATTGAGGCTATGTATTTCCATGTGGAGATATATTTGCTGACTAATACTTAAGTCGATACATTAGGAAGTAGTAAAACCAAACATTTAATATATATATATAATCTTCATGAAATTTATACGTTAGTAGCTTTTTAACAAACATTCATACTTGTGCGAAGGTAAACAATATATGTGCCTATACAAATGTCGAAATGATGTTTAATAGGCCAATCTGCCAAGCAGGAATCAGTAGTGCACTGGAGGCCGGTAGCTATCTATAAACAGACAAACACATTTACATTATCCATATATATATATATATATATATATATATATATATATATATATATATATATATATATATATATATATATATATGTACATATATATATACATATATATACATATAGATACATATATATATATATATATATATATATATATATATATATATATATATATATATATATATATACACATATATATATACGGTATAAGTTAAAGCCCTTCAATTCTTGTTTTACCAAAATATACCAATCCGATTACATATCATATTTATACAGTCAAAAGTTAGCGACAGTCCATCTTAAAGATCTTTAAGAACGGCGGGATCATCGCGAAAATGCCCTCTGTCTGGGTATTACATAAATGATGAATATGAAAATTTTACTCACCACATAAAGCTTACTGATCAATTTATCTGGCGAAAATATGATAGATTTTTCGAGGAAACGTTTATCTGAAGAGATAATTTAAATTTAATGATATTGATTGATATTGCTGGGCAATTATTACATTTTTGTTACATTTTAATTTTGGTGCATTTTGTGCAAAATATTATCGTCGCAGCAATAAAAATTTCTGTCCATTTTTATTGCAAAAAATTGTTATTACTAATTGCCACATAAAACACATCATGTATACTGAATCGTAGAGTGCCCTAAGTGACCAGCACTGTCAATGTTCCTTCTGGCTGTTTCTTTCAGTGCCGATGCACGGACCAAACCCCACAAGCAGCACTTCCAGCACGACAGCTTCTACAACAAGTTTGCCCCCAGGTAAGGACATTATATACTTGGTCCTCCCGCTAAACCAGTTGTAAAACTAACTTTGGCACGTTTGTTCAGCGATGTACGAAAATTCGCTTTAAAATCGAATCGCTCACACCTTATATCATGGCGAATTCTTTTGTACATGCAAACGTTTTGTCCTTTTTTATTTACAATGCCACTTCCAAAATGGATGTCCTGAAAGGACACAGATTCACAGAGGCATGCGTGCATGTCTTCTTAAGCTTGAGCGTGTGGTTCGGAGGGGGAATTAATAAACGTCACAAGATCGTTTGATATAGAACGGGTTCGGAGGGGAAATTAATAAACGTCACAAGATCGTTTGAAATAGAACGTGTTTACGTTGATTGGTAGACACTGGCGGTTTTTGTCTGTCGCTGTGTGCTTAAATCTTTTACCTTATTTTTACCATACGCCGTCTGTGTGAGGGTACATTTGAGAAGAGTCATCGATATGTAAATTAAAACGTGCCACTCGCCTTATTTATTCTCAGATAGGTTTTCAATAACTATTGGTAAGCTTAGTTTTAAATGCATTCAGTGTCAATTGCATTATCACCGTTGGTTCTTAATTTAAGTAAATTTCTGGTAAATAAAAAAAATAGCAATCTATATTTCGCCTCTGAACATTAGCATTTACCACCAACATGCTCTAAGTTTTAATATTGATATCGATGCTTCACATCACCCACTCGCGAGGCAGAGACAGATCATATCTTGACATTGCCCTCCATGATCACATGAAGTGTATCAGTGCATTGTGTTACAGACCACTGCACTGTTCTACAACACCCCCCACTTTCCTTGGTTTCATTTTGCCTTATGCATGCGCGTAACACCATGTTTGGTGTTACGCGCATGCATCGGTCATCCAGGAATCTAGCTGGACACAAGGAGACAAATGCAAGACGTGCTTGCGAAGTGATGCTAAATGCTTAATTTTGATGGCGTTAATATGCTATCTGACCGACAGGATCGCAGTGGGGTGCCTGGGGACGCTGTCAGAACCATGAGTGCAAATGTGGTGGTTACAGCACAAGCAGACGACATTTATTATGTGGCTCGCAAAGGTAAGTAATAACATGTTTGCTTTCTCTGTATTATGCAATTCTTTCAGTTCGTCTGAAACTACGCAGTCAGTTGATTGAAAAAAAAAGGAAAGCCAAAGCTGATCGCTACAAGGTCTTGACCCAAATTGTTCAATGAATTTCCATTTTCTGCTCCAATGCATGTAGAACCCGTGTGGTGGCAATCAAGACTTTACTCCTTTGTCGAACAAGCCGGTCGCCAGCGAACAGTAGATAAGAAAGTGACGGAAAATCACAGAAAAAAAGGTTAAAATAAAGTTATGTTCGGGGGGTTTTGTGCACGTAACGACTAGCATTTTTGAATTTGTCTCAATTATTAAAGGGCGAGGTTGACCAACTGACTAAGTTTGAAAAATTGCCGACGCTCGCAGAGGCAAAGCAGTTACCTTTATTATAGGTTGTTGTTCTTTCACAGATGTACGGGCACTCTCGCGAGATTCCAGGAGAAGTCATGCGACCGTTTATGTGAAAGCAAGGATACATATCTTATTTATAATGGAAAATTTCAAGAAGTGTAAGTAAGAATTGACACTAAGTTGTTGCATAATGTATTTTCTCTTAAAGTAACGATCACTTTAACAAAAAGACTGCAGAAGAAATATGTAGAAGCACAATAGGGCCCGCTGTCTTGGTGCCCTTTGCGCTGAGTAATAATGAAAGTCTGCGATAAACTGTGATAGTACTAAACATGAAAGAAAACAGTGTAGCACTGGAGCCTTTTGTCCATCGGTTTGTGCACTAGTAATATTAAACCTGTGAATTACCAGTGTACCAATGACAGTCAATTCAATCTATTTCCATTACAATCAATTTTAAGTTTCGAGGCATATATTCAACCAGTACAATTCATTTCCATAAATTCCCTTTGGTGGTTGCTGTGTTGACTTCCACGTTCTGGTGTTTTGAAGACCAATGGTATAGTTGCAAGTAACTCCTATTTACGCTGTGTTTTCGTTTATGTAACAAAATTTTGCCCATCCGCTCCCTCCTAGCTTTTCAGAAAGTGCATTACTTCGAATCCAGGTTGTGTTTTATGTTTGTTTGTTTGGCCCTTTTGTTCTTTGTTTGTTTTAATCAGAGGAAAAAGGCTGCAGATGGTTAGTGTGACAACGTAGCATATGATCATCTTGACGACGCGCCGTATCTGTTTCGACAGTATTTTAAAACTTATATATCCAGAAAATCTGGATTTTCCCTCAAATTTTCTGAAAATGCTCTTATACATGTAACACCAGAGTTACAAAAATATACAAGTCAAAGTTATCAAAGCCGTGAACCTTGTTCTGCAATCGTTTGTCAGAATAAACAAGAGACATGGTCGACCTATTCTTATCTTGTCTTTCTGTCATTGAAACTCATTTACAAGTAAATACCAACACGCTTTTTTCCTTTGTCATTACAGTGATTGCTTAACTTGTGGGCCAGGGTTCAGGCCAGACAGAACAAATAACCGGTGCATACCCAGCATATAAGCGTGACGTCATATCGGTGCGGTTCTACACCCTGTTTTCATATTGTGCAACTCATTTGGAATTTTCTTCAAATAATATTATGCCATCAAGAGATTGTCTGTCAGAAACTGCCACTCATCGGGAAGTAAGGTGTTTAACTTCATACGGGTCAAGATGAGCCCAGTCAGACTGATAAAAGTTACTACACCACGATGTTGACAAGGGCCTTTGAGTCACAGCCTCGTTTTGCGTCTCTGTACATCCTTCCTGATATCTAGCGTTGGAACCTTCTCATTAATTCATCATTTCTTTTGTGCCAGAAATATAAATTGTGAGCATAACATTCTCCCCATAATTTCCTCTCAAGTGTTTTAGTTGAATTTTGGAAAATGTGAAAGTTGTGAAACACTGGCTGGTACTTTTTGAGTAACTATAGAGCTTCAATATACCCATATGCCACGAATGGAATTAAATAGTCCACCCAAGTGATGTTCCATCATCACTTGGTTTATTTCAGCTGACGTGTCAGTCAGCTGAGGTTATGTAGTGGTTAGGCATCCGTCACCCGTCTGTCTGTCCGTCCATTTGCCGTCCATAATTCACATTTTCGACCTCTTCACCAAAACCATCACTCAGATTCACTTTCAACTTGGTGGGAATGTACCTCGGGTGGGTCTCTATCAAGTTTGTTCAAATGTTCATGCTCCATTCATTTTTGACTGTTTATAAATGTTTAGTTCATTTGTGCGTCCGTCAGTCCCTCGTCCAGAATTTATATACTTGACTTCTTCCCTTTATGATTTTCTGTTAATTTTTGGCCAAAATCTTTAAAAAAATCTTTTCCAGAACCACTTGACCATTTGCTGAGAAATTGCATAGGGACACTGCTAGGGACCACTAGATCTTAGTTGGTTCAACAGGTGGCCCTGTGGGTTTTTTTAACGAATTTTTTTCTATGCTTTTGTTATTTTTCGACCTTAGCGAAACCATTCCTTAGATTATATTGAAACTTGATGGAAATATAGCTTGTTGACGGGTTAAAGAAGTTTTTTCCCTGTGGTTTTTAAAAATTAATTTGGGTACTTATCGGTAGAGTCTGGCATTCCTATTGATTACAATGTAAGTCAATAGGTGTTGCAATGGTAATACTCATTTTAACTCCTCCAAAACTGTGATCCAGACTCATTTCCAACTGTGCAGGAATGTACCCTACACGGATCTCTACCAAGTGTGTTCAAGTGGTCACACTCTCTCGATCATGGACTTTGTACGACTTTTTGGCTAATTTTTGGCCAAATCTAAAAAAATAAACCTCTGAAAACTTTCGGCCGATTGCTTCGAAATTGCATAGGGACACTTCTGAAAACAAAAGACCTACGTTTGTTCTAATTTGTTCTGGAGCAAGGTCCGCTGAGAATCGGCTGTTCACACAGCCCTCTTCTCAAAGAAATATACTTGTATGCAGATCAAATTACACACACACGCCTGTAGATTGCAGGGTGAGGACAGACTCTCAGATTTGGAAATGGGCCATCAAGCATCTAAACAATAGATTTGATTTCCATTTGTTTGCAGGAACGTCTGGTGGCATCCCCCTAAACTTTGGTACCGCTGATGTCTCAAATGGTGCATTTTTGATGTGTTCTGAGCCTAAAATATATTAGCATATGAGGATCAGGCTATTTGATGGGAGTGTTTTTATGTGTGTCAAAATATTTGTGACACTGTGTATCTCCAGATACCTGATAGTTGTAATGGTTTTATTGTGCAAGTGAAGTGCCACAAAAGCCATGTTTGGTGTGTGCCCAGTTCGCTGCTGTTGAGTCACGTTCCTCGACTTGTAGTAAAACACGTGCTAAGTTAAGTATGCAGGTAGCGTAAATGTCCCAATGACAGGAGTACAGAGCTCACAAATTAGCAGGGAATGGTATCACATTCCTTTATGACCATGTTGCGCAAAGCATTTTTGGCTTAATGTCGTAGCTGAAAACAAAATTGCACGGACAACAACCAGCAGCAATGTTTTGTGATCTTTGACACCTTGTGGTGTCTTCCGTAGACAGTGCGGGACCACAAATTTAAACATGTAACAAGATTGCAGGTGTATTGCATTTATCTTTTTACAGTTTTTGCATATATCAATGACTACATTGATATATTTTGCATATTTATTTGTTCATATCTTCATTATGGTACAGTGTTGATATCTCGCGGGCGAGATATAAGATATATGGTGTTAGAAATTTGTGTCGGCTGACTCATAATTTATTATAGAATAACAGAGAAAGGGCTGTGCCCTGTATTGATCCCTTTTTCAGGATTTGTTCTATATTTTATGTTGAGTTTTAACTTATTGTTTTACTTTGCATGAGTTGTAAATGATAACCAAATGTATCACAAGAGCTTTTATTGTACACAATTGAATTACATGTTCGTTTTATACGTGTCACGATGCCGGCATTTGTTCCTTGTGGTGCTGAAACTTGCATGTCTATTGGTAGCATACTTCAACAGTTCCGTGAAGACACAAGCGGTGATTCATTTATCCACGGCTGACAACTCTTTTCGTACGATGTTCGTTGCACTGGTCCGGCGTCTGAAGCTGTAACAGCTTGACATCGTCGGCAAGAGTGTGTTCGGCCGAGAAACTAGCAAGATGTTTGACATAGGTGGTAAACAAAAAGCTGTTATTCTTTAATTTTACTGTGCTTCAAGGATTTGTATGTAGCACATGTTGAACATGCAACAGATTTGTGAATTGCAAGAACTCATGAAAGTATTGAATGATATTTGAAATAAAAATTGAATTTGACTTTCAATTACACTGCCTCTCAGTTGTTTGTCAAGGTGTATCAGTACAGACGTACAGACGCACATACACACATAATATACATACATACGTACACACACACACACACACACACATATATATATATATATTACAGCATGTCACCGAACCCGTGTTTCTGTCCCGAGCCCCAAGCCCCGAATCTTGCCGTTCCCACCGATCCCAAATGTAAACATTCTTCGGCAAGCAAACTACTTTATAAAGTTGTATAATCTTTATTTCAATAATATAACGTCTATGGAAATTGCATTGTCCAATAGTTAACAAAAACCATGAATTCATGTGAAAACTCCTCTGCGTTTCATGATATTAAACCCAGGGTTTTGTTATGAAACCCTGGGTTTCAAGCACAGTTAAAGTTCTGTCCACAAAACCCTAGATTTTACAACAGAACTCTGGGTGTAGTCACACAAAACCCAAGGTTCTGTACATGAAAGGTCAATCACCAGGACACAGGGAATAAAAGGACTGGTTGCTGTATGCGTATTTACAGCGTTAGGGGATGTACCGTGAAATATACGAAACCGAAGGTTTTGCTTAAAAATCAGTGGTTTTTTTTGTGAACCGTTAAATATCGCAAGCATAAAACCCAGAGATATCACTACAAAACCCAGGGTTTTGTGACAAAACGATGTATTTGTTGCTAAATGAAATAAAAGAGGCATGCCGAAATTCTTGATAAAATAATCGACAAAACCCGAAGATTTGTTAATAACTGAATATTGCAAGCACACAACTCAGAGTTGTGCTTACAAATCCTTAGGATTTGTTATATTCCCTGCTTTTTGTCTATAAAAATATTGAATAACTGAACAAAATCAAGCGTTTTGTGACAAAACCCTGGGGTTTGTGCGAAGAACTCAGGGCTTTTGTAACAAAAGCCTGGGTTTTGCGTACAAAACCGGACTTTTATAACTAAATCCTGTGTTTTTTTCACGAAACACAGGGTTTTGTGAATTATTGGACAATGCATCACATGATTATGTAGGTTTACTTAAATTACCTGAGCAAACTGTACATATGCAAGAGGGCGCAAACATTTCTACGGTTTTACGTATAAATAGGAAGCTTAACTTGACATATTGAATATAAAATTCTTGCAGTTGGCATGGCGACAGAACGTGACAATATAGCCACAATTCATCTCGTTGTGCTGTTAGAGGTGGCATGTTTATGTTATCATGTAGTCTTAGTTGAATTGTATCATTAATTTTATCAACACTCGACCCCCGTATCGTCACAAGAGCTGATCTGTGATTGGCCGATCGTTAATGCATGAACCTTTTACTGGTTATAAAAGAAAAAGTACACTGTGATTTCACAACACTTTTACACATTTTTTTTTCAACAGCGTGTAACAGCCCAGTCTCGATGATGCAACAGTGTTCAGGTACAGTGCCCCAGTTCTACTTTCCAGTTCTGCATCGCAGCGGAATTTGTCCATAGAGAAAGCAAAATAAAGGGTTTTGAGAATGGCATAACTTTGCCCTGGTTAGTGACAATTATGTAAATTTACACCTTTTTTTTGTTTAGCTACTACTCTCCAGACTTCATATGGATGGGATAATCAATTTTGTCGGAGGACATTTTTTCACATGCCCTGCTCACTTCAGTTTCACAGAACTGGTGTTTCAGGGTTTTTTTTTGTGTTTTTAGCACATCAAGTGATATGCGGGTGATATTTTCTGTAATACCTCAGCTAGATTTGTCAGTCAACTGAAGTTATAGTAAGGGCCATTGCCCGATGTTCGTACGTCTGTCGACAATTCACATTTTTTGGCATCTCCAAAACTGCCGACCAGATTCACTTGAAAGTTGATGGAGGATATATTTTAGGTGGGTCTCTACTAAGTTTGTTCAAATGGTCATGGTCCTCTCATTTTGCTTTTTTTAATAATTTTGTTTCTTTGTTCATTTTTTGTTAGTCTTTAAAAATCTCCTTCTTCCGAAACCATCAAGCTAATTGCTTGGAAATTGCATAGAGACACTTCTCGGGAACTCCGTCTAGACCTTAATTTGGTCACCTCGTGGGTATGATTTTTCCTATTTTTGTCACGATTTTTTTTTTTTTTTAAATTTTCGACCTGTACTCCGAAACCGTCAGTGAGATTGTTCTGAAACTTAGTGGATATGTATGTTATAGGCAAACAGATTCTTTACTAAATTGTGATACTCTGGGTTTCTATTGTTTAACATTTTTTCAGTGGAAAGCGATGGGGATTGCAATGGAAATTCACATTTTCAACTGTTTCTCCAAAATCGTAAACCAGATTTACTTCAAACTTGATGGTTTAGTAACGTGGCTAGATCTCTGCTAAATTGTTCATATTGTTAGGCTGCGTTGATCTATCTATCTATCTATCTATCTATCTATCTATCTATCTATCTATCTATCTATCTATCTATCTATCTATCTATCTATCTATCTATCTATCTATCTATCTATCTATCTATCTATCTATCTATCTATCTATCTATCTATCTATCTATCTATCTATCTATCTATCTATCTATCTATCTATCTATCTATTTTTGAAAATCTTGAAATATCTTTTTCTCTGAACCCGCTAGGCCAATAGCTTTGAAATAGGGTAAAGACACCTATGGGAACCCCCATCCCTCCCCCTCCGACCGTACTTTCTTCAACAGGTGCTTCTTTTTAAACAATTTTTTTGTGTGTTTTCCCTATTTGTGACCTCTTTACTGCAAAACTGTCACTAGGATTGAACTGAATCTTGGTATCTTGGTAAAAGTGCAGTAGGTGGGAGGGTTAAACAAAATTAAACAAAAGTGCTGATGTTTACAACTTTTTTTTTCAATTTGGGTGCCTGTCAGTTAATGCGCGCATTCCTGTTAATCACTATGTCAGTCAAAGGGGATTGCAACGTAAATTCTCATTTTTGACTTCTTCTTCAAAGCCCTCAACTAGATCCACTTCACACTCGGTAGTAATGTACCTTGGAAAGGTTTTTACCAAGTTTGTCTAATTGCAACTGCTCACGCTCCATTAATTTTAAGATTTTCCGTTCTTTTGGTTTGGTAAAATTTTAAAACATCTTCAAAACCCGCTAAGTCTAGAGTTTTAAAACTGCATGGGGACACTCCTGCGGACCCCGGACTTATTTTGTTCAACATGTCGCGCTGCACTTCTTGCCTATTTTTCAGGAATCTATTAGGGTTTTCCCCATTTTGACCTCTACAAAACCATCACTTAGATTGTTCTGAAACTTGGTGGCGATGTAGCTTGTGAGAGGGTCAATCAAAATTATTCACTAGGTGGTGATACCACATGTATGGATCCCTGATTTTTAATGAATTTTTCAATTCAGGTACCAGTAAGCTAACTCATGCATTCCTATTGACTACCATGTATGTCAACGGGGATTGCAATGGAAACTCACACTCACTCACCAAAATCATCATCCCCCAGACTATATATTATGGGTTCAATGTCAAGGTCAGCTGAGGATGGGCTGTTTACACAACCCTCTTGTTTTTATTTGATATGTGGGAAAAATATCTGCAAGTCTTACTCAGATTTATTTTAAAAATATCGTTACTATTTAATTTGTTACTAATTTTAAGGCTACATTGAAATATGGAAGAAAATAAACTGAGGAGGTTTGCCTTCAGGCATTTGTAAAGTCTTTGCACCATATGCGTGGTCAGATCTTGTACCTCCATTGGAAATTTGGCTGATATTCAGGGTTGCTTGAGCGACGAGAGGTAGTATACAAGTAGGTAGGCCTATACATATACATTTGCATTTAGTACGGTTGAAATTTAAAGAATACCCATCTCCAAATATATTTCCCTCGTGAAGTGCAGAGCAAGCGGGTGTTGTTGTGGCTGGACTGATTGATTGGTTGAAAATTATAGGCCAACACTGTAGGATTTCTAGGTAACACACTTAAACAGTCACTACTGTTCTCGGTAGCAGAACATAATTATTATTGGCATCATCATTATGTTATAGTTGTAAAGAGATATGAGTGACATTGCCGTTTGCTGAAAAGAAATTCGCATAATTTAGTTCTGAAAACTTCAAGTGTAGAATTGTCAATTTGCTGTTCCACACTATTTGACAACAAGCCGTGAAGGTGCTAGTAAAATATTGTTTTGAACCTTTGAAGTTGTAGCTGCAAAGAATTTACAGGAATGTGATGTATTGTTGCTTGGAATCATTTGAATAATTTGGAGTCAAATTGGTTCCACGTGTGTTTGACATTTGAAAACATCTGTGGGACATCTTTCTATATTGCATATATAGTCACTTGAACTATGTAACATGTCATTTCGATTTGTCGTTACTCTGGAACCTCTGGTCACATCAGTATTTCTGCTGCAATTTTTGTAACCTGTTCTTATGTACTTAAGAATGAATCTTACCGCGGCCCGGCAGAGTTGAATAGGAGCAGGACTGAGGCATTGCAGAAAATCTTCATTTTCTCTACGTACTACATTTGACATCAGATAATTCGAAATTTGGTTTATATTCTTTGCAACATATTATGGTCGTGCCCATCCAATTTTAAGTTATTATCGGTATAGGTACATTCCAAGATCACTTTCAGACTTCCAAGATTTCCTAATTCATTTTAAATATCGATATTAGATATTTGACATCTGTGCACGTTTCCTCATTTGTACTCAGACCTGTTCTTATCAGTGTACTCTTTGGGTTTTTCCAGGACGTTACCTACTGCTTCATCCATTTTTGCTGTGGGACCAATCTCGCGTACTGTATACCGGGATAGTCCACATATATACCAAGAGTGCATTTTTTATTTGCATTATGGAAGCCACTAGGTCACAAAAATAGGACGGTCATTACAACAGACCCCTAAGATACACCAGTTGTAATTAGCAGCGTATTTAATTTCCATTGACTGATTGTAGTACACCTTGATCTCATGGGGTGGCCAAACGTTGTCAGCGTACAGAGAAGTGCAGTAACATTAACAACTAATCTCCAGGCCGTTATCTATGTTTTTCGCCCTCCTTCCCTGGCGTTGAGCAAAGACGTCAGTGTAGAGTTTATTTTCCCGAAGCTAGATAGGGTTATAGCTGTTAAACTACTTTGACCCCAAAATGCAATTAAAGTGGTGATCTCATTTGATATCCTTTGACATCATCAAAAACAAAACAGAACAAAAACGGAAAAAAACAACCCCCATAAAAAAGCAAACAAATCAAACAAACAAGCCAAACAAAGAAAACGTGAATCATTAAACATGAATATTAATCCATTTCATCGCCAAATATTCTTGACATTCTTAAAAAAAAATTGTTTCAGCGCTTAGTGAGATTTTGTAGCGTTACGAAATTTATATGATGGAGGCAAACACAGTATACCAGATAGTGAACGGCAATTATCACCACCTTAAAATCAATATCAACACTCGAGAACAAATGCACATGCATTATTTGGTTTAGTTTTCAAATCGGTTGCTTCAGTCATTGCAGGAATTATCGTCATTGCCACTATACTATATCTTCATACCAGACCTTGTGGAGCTGTGGAATAAATTATGGGTTTTACGAAATGAATATCATTTCACATTCATGTTGTTTCCGTGAGAAGAGAACATAAACTTTATTTTAGAATTAATTGTTGAATTATCTATGAAATTAATTTTCACACAGTGATATTGACTTTTCACAGACGTTCAGAGGGAACTTGGAAAATGTGATTCAGCGGTGGTTAAAATGTAAGTACTCTTGGGTTTTATGAAACTTCAAGTAAATTTGGTAAAGTGGAAATGTCTGCTAAATTGATGACTGCAAAATTTACTTTTAACTTAATACAAACATAACGCGACATTGCAATTGCAATAATAAGTGCTAGGTACCTAATAAAATGTTAATATTACCTAAAAGGATACTACTATTGAAGTCAACTAATCATGTTCTCGTTGCCAAGCTTAGGTGTGGTCAAACGCACGCAAGACACGCATTCTGCTATTTTTATCTAAGTTACCTAAGGCGTACATGCCCATAGAAGCGCAGTATTTAATCTCCTGGAGGTGAGGTGATAGAGTGGGGGTATTTTCACTCAACGAGCGTGCATATCGCTTCGTTTAAATTTCCCAAAAATAGAATTATAGATTTAGAACACTTATCGCAGAGTCCTGCACACTAAAATACTGGTTTCTTTTGACTTTTTTTCCCACTGGGAAACCAGTCAATATACACTGTTCTTTATGGTGCCCATAGAACAATATAAATGCCAGAATATGTAGATATTCACTAAATTACACTGTACAGGATAAAATGCAAAATTAAGCCTATACAAGTTATAATGGTAAGATTACATGCCTCGATATCTACCTTCCATATGTTTTATTCTATGTCTGGCTTGCCGGCACCATTAACAATACCTTCTGCCGTTCACATAGACAAAGGCTACTAGTAATACACATATATAATTCAATCTTATTAAGGAGATGCTCGAATGTGGACATCTATTTATTATCAATTGCCCCATTTGTGATTTTATTGGCTGGAGATATCTAAATCCTGGACCAACTGATGATTTGCGTGATATTACTCTCTGTCATCTTAATATTCGCAGTTTGTCCCAAGACAAACTAAGGTGCGTCCGTGCCGATACTGCCCAGCATTACGATCTTATAGCTTTGTCTGAAACTTTTTAAACAGACAGTACACCCGACCACGACCTTGCTTTATCTAACTTGCACACTATGATTAGGAGAGATCGCCCTAATGGAATGGCAGGGGGTATTGGTCTGTATGTCTCACAACAACTTCTATGCTCCGGACGTCATAACTTGGAAAGCCCTGATAACGAACTCTTGTGGGTTGAAATCCAATTTCACAAAAATAAATTCTTATTGGGGGTGTCTACGGACCTCCTAACTCCCCAGCGTCTTTCTGGAACAAGTTACAAACAAATCTTGACCATGTAAAAACTGTTGGTACTCACAATATTATCAGAATTGGCGACCTTAATGCCGACTTCTCAACAGCTCTAGGCAAAAAACTTGAATATTTCTGTACAACCAATTTTCTTGTTCCTCATATTCAAGAACCGACCTGCATAATTAATAATAGCTCAAGCTGCTTAGACCAAATTATCAGCAACAATCCAAATGACATCCATGAAATAAGCGTCCTACCACCGATTTCTAACTGCGGCCACAGTATTGTATCCGCAAATATTTTGTTTCGGCGTAAGAAGGAACCATTCTCTAAAAGATTAATCTGGGAGTATGAGCTTTGAGCAAATTTTGATTACTTTCGTTACTATTTAAGTACAATTCAGTGGGACAATTTCTTTTGATCTAATGACGTAAACGAATGTTGTATTTCTTGGACTGAATGTTTTTGGTGCGCTGCTAAAGAATGTATTCCAAACAAAGAAGTCTCAATCCGTCCTGATGACCTTCCATGGTACTCTTAATTCCTACAATGTGGAAAGTGCAGGGTCATGCGCACTTACACTTAAGCCAAAAATAACAAAAACGAACCCCATAGTCATGAATTGTGGGCTACCTATAACCGACTTCGTAACCAATTCCATGAGAATTTAAGTAAAGCTGAGCATCAACACAACAACAAACAAAGCAACTCTTTAAAAATCCCCAAAAGAAAAACAAAGCTTGGTGGAAGACTGTAAAACATTTTCTAAATAGGAATCACTTTCAGACTATATATACCCTCTAAATTATGTGGAAGTAGGCGTGTAACTGATAATTTATCCAAAGCTGAGGCATTTAATTCTTTTTTCTTAAACCAGAGTAATCCAGATACTTCTACAACTCACAACCCTATACGTCCTACGCATCTACAAATACTGTTTACACCATATTAAAAAATCTCCCGAAAATATGAAGCCACGCCCCCTGAAACTTGGACCCATATTCTGGCCCCCACTCTTTGCTATCTATATATGACCAAATCCATAATGCCACGCCCCGAATATAACTGACCACGCGTGTTTTTCATATTTTTATGTTTCAAATCCACTCAAAATCGATCATTTTTTAAATGCACACGTCACGTCTGACGAAGACCCACATTCTTCACATACCGAAGTGATTTGACGTTGAGGGGAGTAAATGAAAATTTTCCACAACCAAGTGACCACCCTACCTAATAGTGAAATGGCTAATCTATCAGACTATATTCGTGAAACTGGCTTCAAAGACTAATTTATATAATTTTTTATCGCTTTTCGTAACATTCCTTTAACCCGGCCGCCTGTCAGTCATTGAACTTCCGGCTAGCAGGATTGCTTTGTAAACAGCGTGACGGCCGCGCACTCACTGTGGTGATTCTCGAATTTTCAAAACTATAAATGCAATATGCACGGATACGTTAATATTATTGTATTAGTCATCCAGAAAAGTTGGAGAGCGTGATAAAAAGTGATAGAAAATTAAATTGAACACCGAAAGACGTGCGTTAGTGGGCTGGCATGTGGCAGTCATCGTATTTTCAGCCAATCACAATGCGAACCAGTCATTTCTCCGAAACATTACCAAGCGGGACTCTTTGGGGATTTTGGAATTAGGAACTGGCGAGTAAGGACGTTTTTGTGATAAATGGATCATATAAATGTGTTTCAAACCATTGAATGTCAACTTTTACAAATCTTTAACATGAGATTGTAAGAATTTTTACCTTCCTATGCATGACTCGTTGGTGCTGACATTCAAAGCGCACATGTAAACAAAGCCCATCAGGAGCTCTCGTCTCGCATTGGAGCATCCAGATGGCTGGTTTCGTTTTCAGTGGTTTATCAGCGGTTCATATAGTGATACAATACAATTTAGTGCCCTGATTACGCCAATATGGTAAATTCAAGCAGCTCAGCAACTTTGATGGCGCTACACGTGGTTGGGAAATAAGACTGCACGAATACTGCTTAAGGTGTACCTTCTGTGCTTCATCCCTGTAATAAATAGTTTTGTTTTTCGTTTTAACAAGTCAGAAAATTGCACACACCCTCCCCCGTTTAACAAAAATGGTACTGCCATATGGCATAATTGCACAGAACGTATGCTGCTAGGGCCCTGGCTATACAGCCAGCATGTCCCAATAAAAGGGGGACACGTGCACTGGGTATTTTCAAGCTTTCCTTTCCCCATGAAAGACCCTGCCATTGGGAGTACAACATCCCCTATGAATCGCCAAAGGCACTTGTGATATAAATATTTGCGAAAATGAAGTTTTGGATATTCGTAAAAGTCTGGATACCTCCAAAGCAACGGGTCCGGACGACATAAGTATTAGAATCTTGAAGGAAGCAGCTCCACCCATTTCCAAACCTCTCACAAAGCTATTTAATCTGTCCATCAATTAAAAACATTTCCCATCAATTTGGAAAGAGGCCCATGTGACACCACTACATAAAAAGGGAGAAGAAAATCTGTGCAACAACTATCGGCCAATGTCTCTTTTGAGTTGCATGGGCAAAATTATGGAAAGAGTTATATTCAAACATGTGTTCAACTTTTTTCGAGGAAATTTGATAATATCTGGAAACCAATCCGGGTTTATGCCTGGGGACTCAACGGTCAACCAGTTACTTTCTCTTTACCACGGATTATGTGTGGCTGTCGATCAACAAAAAGAAGTAAGAATTGTTTTCCTTGACATAAGCAAAGCTTTTAATAAAGTTTGGCATCAAGGTATCTTGCATAAATTGGAGAAAAGTGGTGTTATGGGAAACTTACTGTCCTGGTTTGAAGATAATCTTCATAACCGAAAGCAACGCGTAGTTATTCAGAGTCAATCTTCTAGCTAGGGAACCATTAGGCCTACTGCTGGTGTGTCCCAAGGGTCAGTCCTAGGACCCCTTCTCTTCATAATTTATATCAACGACATTGTTAATGTTAAAAATTCTAACGTCAAGCTTTTTGCGGATGATACAGCCCTTTTCCTTGCTTTTGACGATCCTGTTCACTCCGGCACCATTCTTAACCAAGACCGTGCCTCCATGGACGGATGGTCTAACGAATGGTTAGTCTCCTCCAATGCACTTAAAACGGACACTATGTTCATTTAACTGAAGAGACAGACTCATGATCACCCATCGCTCATTTTTCAGGGGCATCAGTTAGTTAATGTGCCCGAACATAAGCACTTACGTCTCACTCTGAAATCTGATCTAAAATGGAACGTTCATATAAAATAAATTGCCACCAAGGCCTGCAAACAGATAAACATAATGAAGTCTGTACAGCACCGCTTAGATCGAGAAACGCTATTTCTCGATCGTTTATACGGCCTGTTCTAGAATACGGCAGCGTAGTCAGGGACGGCTGTGTACAAACCGACGAAAAACTTCTGGAGCACTAAAAATTGACTGCGGCCCGTATTGTAACGGGAGCAATGCCAACTACACCTAGTGCAAAATTGTACGAAGAAACTGGCTGGGAGACTTTGTCCAAGCGTAGGGAGCTATCCAAACTTGCCATGATATTTAAAATAGTTAACAGATGAACGCCTAGTTTTTTATACGCTGCTCTTCCAAATCTCCCAGCTCCCGCTGAAAATTATCCCTATAACACCAGGAGACAGTTCGATACAGGCAGACGTCCCGCTTTTCCCCCTTTCCAAACTCGATTAACACTGTTTCTTAAATCCTTTTTTCCCTCTACGATTTAATTATGGCATCTTTTACCACTAGATATACGATATTTACCGACTTTGGGCCAGGTCAAAAAGAGTATTTCAAGCCCCAATACATGTCCCGTGAAATATCCGAAACTTTTGAATGTGGGCAAGAGATATCTATCTATTTTACATTCCAGGTTGCGTATGGGGTGTGGGCCGCAGTTCGAACGACCACCTTTTCTAAAATAGGAATAAAGGAGTCTCCAGCCTGTTCGTGTGGCGCTGCCAGCGAAAGTATCTGGCATCACTTCCTCACATGTTTCCGATATGTTACCCTACGTGATATTCTGCATCTGTCTATCAATTCTGTTTATGTATCATTCTGTCTTAATACAATTCTGTTTGGCGATAGTGACTGCAACCTTAAGAAAAAATATTACTATATTCTTATCAGTGCAAGAATTCATAGAAAAAAGGAAACGTTTCGATGTCGAACCAATATATCAGTGATGCCTCAACCATTCTGTCATTAATACCGCGAAACTTGTGAAAGTGGATACAACTGCACTAAGTCTTATATATATGTATATATATATATATATATATATATATATATATATATATATATATATATATGTATATATATATATATATATATATATATATATATATATATATATATATATATATATATATATATATATATATATATATATATATATATATATATATAACCAGTTGATGTTTGGTGCAAGCCCCGCTATCTGTGCCTTGTGTTAGTGGCGTCCATCTTTTCGCTGTTTTGTCTCTGCTGCGCCTCTCCTCGAGTCCCCCACTTGTCAGTGGTAGGGCTTGCACTCTACTACTCTTGTCTGCATGGGCGACGGTGACTGGCCGGCAGCGCGCTGCCAACAGCCACCGACGTCCGTGCCTGACTCGACGAGTGCCGACGCAGAGGATGTGCTGGAACGTCCGTCCTGTGAACTTTTTTTCCAGAAGAGGGATTTATATAGGGCTACGCCATCCTTCCCAATTGTAATTCTCCGAATAAAATATATTTAAACCAATTGTAAGATTCGCATTACACAATAAACAAGATGGCTGATGGGTCTAAAATCAAAACATCACATCAGTAGTGATAAAATAAACCAACGCAGTTTGTCCATCCTATCCTTTTGTGGAGTTCAAAATCTTAAAATTGAGGTATTCCATCTAAAACAAACGCGACACATAGTCATTTAAAATCAACGAGTGAGTCACAGTCTTGCATGTGTTGTGGGAGAGCATTCCATACAGTACATGCTCTGCAAGAAAAGGAGCTTAAATGCGCATGGGGGTATATAGATAGCTGTTTGCTGATGACCCGGTATTTTGATGATGAGCGGATGGCTTAAACAGAAATAACTCAGACATATATTGAGGTGTACAATTATGCAATGATTTCCATATAAGTACACACATGTCAGAATGCGTTGACGAACACTCACTTACTTCAAATCATGTGACATGAAAGTGATGAGTGTTCTAGCATGATATCTTGGCACTATTTGCACTGCCGGTTTGAGTTCTCTGATGTCAATTTAAATGCACATTTGGCCCAATGGCTCCACAGAGTAGAGCGATAATCGAAGTGTGTTAGCACCAAGGCATAGAAACGCGTTATTCTAGATTCTAGCGGTGTAAGTGGAGAGACAAGGTTTAGAATGCCAATAGACTGTTGTATTTGTCCATGAATTAATCCATCTGTTCAACGTAAAAATTTGGTGTATAACAACTCCCGGGTATTTGGTGAGCTCAGCTTGAAGTCATTGTTTTCAATATCAGTGTCTTTAAAATACAGGCTGGTGTCGTCTGCATAACGATTGAGGTCACAAAATTTAAGACATGAGGTCATTTCATTCATGCAAAATAATGAAAAGCAGTGCCACTAAAACTGAACCCTGGGGTACGTCAGTTGCTAACCTTTCATACTTAGAGTTCCATTTATGCAAACCGATTGATACCAATTTGAAAGGTAGTCCACAAACCATGCCGGCACAAGGTCTCGGACACCATAGTACTGCATTTTGCAGAGTAATGTTTTTGACAAATCGTATCAAAAAGCTTTGCACAGATCGAGTGCAATCATTCCAATTGCCATACGATAGTGAATCCCTTGGTATATTACTTCAGTGAGCTCATGAACAGATGTCTGGGTCCAATGTTTCTTTCAAAGCACAGAGTGAAACAGACGTAAAAGTTCATGGTGCGACAAGAAAGCAATGAAACGCGTGTGAACAATCTGTAACCATTGGTTAGTGAAGCAGCATTGAGTGGCATGTTAAACCTGAAAGCAGGGTTATCAGTTATAACTGAGGCAGCTTTAAGCAGGCCAGACTGATAATTGTTAAAACAACTGCCAATAAATCGTGAGCATGAAAATTTATTTCATAATTCACATGAAATATGAAAATCAATATATCCCCTGAGGAATGTCAAAATGTTCAAATCGCTAAACGTGAAATCACCTGATGTTTCGACATAATCTTAATGAAGACCTCGTCTACATATTCATTTTAGGCGTGTGTTGACTGATGGACTCTTTGGCTTTGGCACTTCATTTTGCACTAAAAGGTTTCATTTTCATGTATAAAGCGAGAAATTAGGAAAGAGTCTATTAAACATTACCCGTTCTCTAATTCCCATAGAAATATCCTGAACGTCATGCTGCAGGGGCATATTTCGGAGCCGCTTTCTGGAAAGAGACTTCAAAGTTGTCAATAGGTTTACACTCACAGACAAAATAATGTTCCCAAGAAGGGGAAGGAGTACATTCCTGATGACTGATTGTAAAATTATAAAATAGTCTGTCCTAAAAAGATGACACCTAGAAAAAATAGATCCGAGTTAATAATAATAATAATAATAATAATAATAATAATAATAATAATAATGTAAATAATAATAATAATAATAATAATAATAATAATAATAATAATAATAATAATAATAATAATAATGTAAATAATAATAATAATAATAATAATAATAATAATAATAATAAAAATGATGATGATGATGATGATGATGATGATGATGATGATGATGATGATGATGATGATGATGATGATGATGATGATGGTGGTGGTGGTGGTGGTGGTGGTGGTGGTGATGATGATGATGATGATAATAAAAATGATAGAAAAGTATAAAGAGATGTGCCCCATAGGTTGGAGGTCACATGGTCTAAGATGCACCCCTGTGACATGAGGTAACGATATGATAATTTTCTTTGGTAGAAACATTTCAAAAGTACTAGAGGCTTGTCGCAATCCAGCGTTCTGGTGTCCATGCAAATTTACAGACTTCATTGGCTTTCTTTTCTGGTGGGGCAGAGTGTATACGAAGGCTGACAGGGCAAGATGTGGCCTTCAATACAGCCTCGCAAATAATTATCTTTACACAGTCTTGTTGTCAACGCTTTTTGATTCACCCAAGGCTGATGATATGCGATTCATCACAGGTGACATACAAGTCACGGTATGCAACCTCAAGGCCGTCACGCTTGGAAACTCTACGTCTGCACAACAGTGCTGACTTGACTGGTCAGAACACAACCGGACAAGAATACGGCCTCAGGGTTCAGTGATTAACACTGACCGTAACCGCACCGCATATGAGGATGTATCGGGCAGTGTTGTCAGGAAGTACCAGTGCTTCGCCATTCAGAGATGTTCTCCACACCACTGGGTGAAGGGTACGTTTAACCACAGGATAGGCCTACTTCTCATCACAGCATGCACATAGATCATTTTGATCTATGTGCATGCTGTCTGGTGACTTACGAATGTCTCATTTCTAGGAAGGGATAAGGCACGGTGAGGCTTTACTGGTCAAGGATATGAGGTACCAGGCCAACTGGCATCTATGCAACCAGTGATCGGGATGACCATACACTGCTTTCATCACAATGATAGAAATTAAATACCTGAATAACTTCCGGGAAGGAAAACATCTCAGCAATGAATTCACCTTTCAGTTCATTCTCTTGAAAGACTCGTTAACAGCGTGCTTGCGCAGCTGCCAATATACGGGAGATTTGAGAGTGAAGTCTTCTCAAAGGTGAATGCGAGCAATGCCTATAATCATATTTCCATGTGGTTTAATAATTATGTTCCCAATCAAATTGCTCGTTGAAAGCTCTTTATAATACTGTTGTATTCTATGGGCCCAGGCGTCAAAGTTATCGTCCATTCAAAACTGTCAGCAGTTGGCGTCGTGGCAAGTGTCACTTTAAATGAAACGCTGTGCATAGCTAAATATGCAAACTTACAGTGCAAGAATCATAAATTGTGTTTGTCAATTTAATGTTCTTTTGGTAAACTCACGATGTGGTCGAATGACGAACTCGTATGATTCATTTCGAAACAGGAGCCTGGGAGAGGCGAGATCATGCTGTTTCTCCTAGGTCAATATTTTATTTATTCAAGAAACTACCCCTTCACACCGGGGGCACCAACGAGCAGGGCAGAACTCGTGGTGCGTCTGAAACACAGAATTTTCACAGTTTGCATAAAACGCATATTGAGAAGTTAAAAAAGACACCCATTCACAAACAAGTGTCACGTGGAGCGTCACTGCTTGCGCCCGCATTCAATATACATAAAAACATGTCTGCATAAATGTCTATTTACAGCTGCTATTTACAACGTACAAAAATAAATAACTTCACATATGATTCCTGCCATGAACTATACAGTTTGGTCAGACTGGGGGTCACTGCTTGACTGCCTCCTAAAGTGCCAAGCTTTAACTAAAAAATCTTTAGAGATACGATCAAAAGCGTCGCCAATCTCAGGGCCAAATTCGTAGAGATGCTCACCAAGGAGCCAACAAATTTTATTGTTCAAGAAAGAGGCCGAAAAACGTTGCCAAACGTGGTCAAAATATTGCTTTCTGCACTCTCTTTCTAAACATACATACATTTCTGATCGTATTTGATGGAGTGCTAAAAATATCAATAGACGGCCAGCAGTTACATAATGTCAGGCACTTGCAGCGTCAACGGATGCCCCAGGCCATACGTTTGGCGGCATTTATGTGACATCCTCCCATATAAAACAGTTGTCCAATAGCAAGACAGGGAGTCCTGATGGAATTCCAAATAAGGTTTTGAGACTGTTTGCTAATTATAATCATCTTGCATTAACCAAATTGTTCAACTCGGCGCTTCGGCGTTCTATCTTTCCTGATATGTGGAAAAAAGGAAATCACCCTATTGAAAAGGATGATCCTCGTGTCAATAAGAATTATAAACCAGTCTCTCTACTATGCTTTGTATCCAAAGTGTGTAAATCATGTGTTTCCCGTAGATTGTACGAATTTCTGATATACCATAATTTATTGACACATTGCAATTCTGGGTTTGACAAAAATGGACAGCTCTGTAAACAAGCTAATTAATGTTGTACATGAACGGAGTCAAGCAGTTGATAAGGGAAAAGTAGTACGCATGGTATTTTTAAATGTTTCAACGGCTTTTGATCGTAATTAGCATCGAGGCCTATTAAAATTGCAACAAGTAGATGTACACGATCCACTGCTTTCATGGATCAGATCTTATTTAAGTTTTAGGAAGCAGAGGGTTGGCATTGAGGGTACTTTCTCGGATTGGGTGAATGTTGAATCTGGTGTTCCCCAGCGTAGTGTTTTAGGCCCTTTATTGTTTTGGATTTTCATAAATAATTTAATAGAAGACACTAATTGTAAAGTTAACTTATTTACTTCATGGAAATTATAGAAACTCTCCAGGGAACAGTTATAAACTTGAATGCAAATTTACAGATTGCCGACGAATGGGGAAAAGTGGAAAGTAGATTTGAATCCCGACAAGACTGAGGAAATGATAATTTGGACAAAAAAGAAAAAGCCAACACATGGTCATTTTTTTTTAAATTAACAAACACATCACACATACGTGTACATGATCATCTGGGAGTTACCTTGTCAGACAACTTGTGCTGGGGCAGCCACATAAAAATATTTGTAACAAAGCCTTTTCTCGTTTAGGTTGTATACGATTTTGCATGTATCACTTGCTTTGTAATGCATTAGAATGTATATATATATATATATATATATATATATATACCTTTTTTTATACGTGGTATACTTGAATATGCCACTCCTGTGTTTCACATTTGTTCTCAGCGAGCAGTGCAATAGTAGAAAATGTTCCATAAAATGCAATGAAAACATCTAGCCAGCCCAAAATGTTATTGTGTCTTGGTTGGCGAGCCTGGAAATTAGACGGAAGTATCAAAAACTTGTGTTTTACTACAAAGTTACTCACAGCATTTGCCCTGTGCAGTTGAAGGCGTTGATTCCTTGGCTCAACAGCCATACGGCCAATTATCCGATACGTAACATCACTGAGCGCTCACTGGTTTCCCCACGAACTTCTTTATTTTGTTAAAGTGTGTCAACACACACTTTTCTTTCTTTCTTTCTTTCTTTCTTTCTTTCTTTCTTTCTTTCTTTCTTTCTTTCTTTCTTTCTTTCTTTCTTTCTTTCTTTCTTTCTTCTTTACCAGCAAATTTGTCCGACACTTTTCTCGAACACTAGTACACACAGAAACTCCAAACTTGGCATGATTGTACCTTCATACAAGGAGCTCGAGTTTGACCGTTTTATACAAAGGAATGAAGATGTTTAAAATTATGCAAATTAGGGGCATTTGAAATTCTAAATATCTTCAAAAGTATTACAGATAGCGATGTCATTCCAACTTCTACTAGGAGGTTATTGACCAGTGCGCATCTAATGAATTTAAAACAAAAGTTGTAGCAATTTAAATTATGTTGATTAGCAGCGTTTAAAATTTTAAAACTTGAATATCTTCAAAACTATTATAGATAGAGACGTCATTTTAACTTCTGCTAGGGGTTTATTGACCATTGTGCATCTAATGATGGAACGCTCTCCCCTTCAACATTAGGAATAGCACTTCTGTTAATATTTTCAAGGTACATCTGAAGTGTCATCTATTTTCTGTCAGGTTCGGTCAGTTGAGACACGGCCCACGAAAGCTTAACATCTTAATGAATCGATTTCAGTGCTTTAAATGCAGACTTATTTATGAGACGTCTAATTGAACATCCAAGTTGAGCTTGTGGTTGCCTTTCCGAAATTGTTATCCATTATTTGATGCAGTGTCCACTTCATGACACTCCACGGCAAGTTCTTTTGGCTAGGATTTTTTTAAATTATCGCAAACGAAAACTTAGATTTAAACTTTAACCGATTACCAAATTGTGAAAAATTCCGTATACTTTTATTTGGCGCTCAAACAGCATCATACAGATGTAACTGTTTGCTGGCCGATGCTACTATGCAGTTCCTAAGAAACTCAAACAGATTCGCATTAAGCATGTGATGTAAATATATGTGGATTATTTTACCGTGTACATGGTTTACCTGTATCTGTTGCCTTTGGTTTGGCTGCTTTTTCTCCTGACTATTCTTATTCTAATTTTACCATGTATACGTTTCTTTTTCCGACTGTATTATGTAACATATACTCATCGCGATGTAATCTGTATTTACCCGAGCAGAGATATTTGTATCAGCCATTGTCTATTTTCTCCATCCTCTTAAAAGAATAAAGCATCTTATTATACCGTTCTAACCACACGAGTTCAGCGTACGACATTTAAAAAATAAAATTCAGTCGTGTTTTGCCTTACTCTGTTTCTAACTTGGATCCAGACATAATTACTTAAACACATTTGTGGCCTGGCGAAATGTCAAATGTCAGATTTGGAATGCAGTATTTAGTTTAGTTGCTTTCTGCAAAGACAACTACTTTAGCACTCTTCAATGTAAAGCAATCGGACCAAAATAGTATTCAGTCATGCATAGTAATCTGACCAGTGTGATACTCAGTGATGTATAGCAATGTTGTCAATGTAGTACTCGGTGATGTATAGCAATGTTGTCAATATAGTACATAGTGATGTATTGCAATGTTGTCAATGTAGTACTCAGTGATGTATAGCAATGTTTCAATGTAGTACTCAGTGATGTATAGCAATGTTTCAGTGTAGTACTCAGTGATGTATAGCAATGTTTCAATGTAGTATTCAGTGATGTACAGCAAGCTGATCCATGTAGCACTCAGTGATGTATCGTAAACTCATCTTCGTCGTGCTCGGTGATGTATTGTAATCTCATCATTATGGTACTCAGTGATATATTGTAATCTGATCAATGTAGTGCCGAGGAATGTAAAGCAATCTGATAAATGTAAATCTTAGCGATGTACAGCTTGGCCACACATAACAAATTTGCTTTGCCAAAAGAATCTTGCAAGCTCTTGTTACATCATTTGCTCATACAATACCCCATTGCTATACTAATTTGATCATAACGTAGAATAGAAACCATGTCATGATCTATTTTCAATATGTTTACAGATGCTAATATTTGTATGAAGACGTCTGATTGGCTCAAAACGTTTTGTCAAATAGAAGGGAAATTTGTCTGCAGAATGACGTCAACATAGATTTCACCGGCTAGTCATGCGTCATTCTGAATGATCACTGTATTTGTTTTATACAAGTATGTTTGCCCGAGGGGGCTATGTTGGTCTTGTCCAGGGCCCAAGGGTCTAGCCTCTTCCCATATGGGGCACCTGAGCCAATTTCAACTAAGTGCCAGATAAGCAGCAACCAATATAGTCACTGTGGTTACGAGTGATGGCCTGGTCAAACAGAACAGCCCGGCAGTCTGAGGACCAGGCAGGCAGCCAGCCAGGCCCATGTACCAGTCGCCCTACCGTAACATGGCCATCACCACACTGTCTTATTTTTAGGCTCACCTGTAAATTGTTTTGTAGTCCAAATGATTATAGCTATACAATTTATCGTTATGTCTGTGTGCCAACACAGGCATATTGTTTTCTTTCTTTCTTTCTTTCTTTCTTTCTTTCTTTCTTTCTTTCTTTCTTTCTTTCTTTCTTTCTTTCTTCCTTTTTACAGGCAAATTTGTCCCACATTCATTCGAAAGTATTATACGTAGAAATTCCACATTTGGCATGATTATATTTCCGTACACGAAGTCTTGAATTTTGGGAAAATAGGTTCAGCGGTTCTGAAAATTATGCAAATTAGGGCCATTTGAAAATTGAAATCTTGAGTAACTCCAAAACTATTATAGGTTAAGATGACCAATCAAACTTCAATCAATATGTTTGTAACACTAAACATTTTTTTTATTTACATGTGACCTCTAAAGGTGAATGGTCAAGGTCATTTGGACCTGTGGAATTTTCACCTAGCCATAACTCGTCCGATTTTGATCATGTTGGGCTCAAATTGCAGCTATTGTAACACTGCACATTTTTGTCATTTACATGTGACTTGTCAAAGTCAAAGGTCAATGTCATTTGGCTCTTTGCAAGTTTCATCTAGCCACAACTTGGTCAATTTTCATCTGATTTTCATCCAGCTATAAGCTGAATGGAATGTGATAGACCAAAGGACAAAAGTTGTAGTATTTCATATTTACAACTTTTAAATTCAATCAGACAGATTTGTTCTGAAATAAATCTCCATTTTTAGTTTTGACCTGTTTTTCTCGATCACGGAATGCCATTTACACATGCAGTTACTTGGTATGAAGGACCATTCAAATTAGCCTTTTTGTATCTATACTGCTATCATATATGTAGGCAACACAGATACAAAAAGGTCAAGTTAGGAATGGGCAAAAGTGTTGGACCAATCAAATATAACCGATAGCATTTCGCTTGCTTTAAAGTATTGTGTAGATGTTCAACATAGAGAGAAAGTGACCGTAACCTGTCCTTGTACATTGTGAGAGGTGCACAATATGGTGCTGTAGAGTTGTTTATGAACAACAGACAATGCGCAACGTGAAATATGAAACAATCTATTTAATGTTGTAGGGTAAAATGCTCATTCACAGCAAGAGCGTTTTATCCTACCACTATGAGCGTTCTATGGTAGGATTCTCATTTGAAATAGTAATTTTAAAAAATCTCAATTTCTGCAGCAATTTAAAGTAAAGACATACATTATAAATACATCTGCATGAAAACTCCCAGAGCCGTGTTCACTGCCAAATATGGCCGACACAGCAAATATGCCATTTTTCAGAGACCCGCGTGTCGTATCCATACAAAGACGGAAAAAATATGAAATGATGTCAGCATAGATGAAAAGAAAAGATAATAAATCATAAATCACAAGTCGAAATAGCAACAGGCTTGGCTAGTTTGAAATGGTGTCGGACGATACATTGTCACTGAAATTCAGGTTCAATTTATACATAACGCCGTGTTCTTTCTTTCGAAAAATGTCAAAAAGCGAAGACCGTGGCGCATGCGTCACGTAGCAAACGATGGATATTCAGATGGGGAGTATGCTGGTAGATACAAAATTTTAATAAATGCCCCGGCTTTTCAGCTTGCGTCTAGTGTTTCTCTGACATGTCACTGTATCAGCATATATGTTTTTGTGTTATATGTATCATAAATATCAGATAAGGTCTGAGTGAAGCTCCTGTGAGTGACCCAGCATGTAAAACAACAGGCAATGCCGTATCATTTCGGTATCGAAAATGAATTTTGCTAAAGTCATTCGTGCAAATTATGCTACATGGTTTCATGTATGTGAGAAAGCTCAAAATTTATTAAAACATGATTTTTTTATTTCATATATTGGAGAATTTAATGATTAAATAAAGCGCTCATTGATGATTCAGTTGAGTCGTGTGCTAGTGGAATCTACGTGTATTGTAGCGCAGGTTGGCGACAATTTTCACCATACAAAATGCACAGATACATGTTATTGGCCGATCTAATTAAATAATTTGTCTGTTTGTTATAGACATGTGTGTCCAAGTGGTACAATGTTAGTGTGATCAGGGACGGGGATGGTTGACGTCATTGGTAGGTGTAAAATTTTGAACTTATTTCCCTCTAGTATGCAACCAGAACTTCATACGTGAACTTCACCCAAGAAACTCATTTTTTCTGTGCTTATTTTTCTCAAAACCCAAGTACTTCAATGAAGCTCTTTATTCCAAATTATACAATGTAGTTATAAGGAAAAAAAGATTAAAACAGAAGAGTTCTATCCCTTATTTGCTTCTGATTTGTCAGCGTTGCCTGTTAGGTGAGTTCCAGGCATGGTATAGTTCAGTCAAAAAGTTGAGGTCAATTAAAATCCCTCACATGTACGGCAAAATTTTCATTCTCCATTGACAGTCTATTCTGTTTCGCACATGCGTAGGTTTTCTGCTCGCACACGGCCAAACACAGGAATACCACTGTGCGGGTGAATCGAGCATACTGCTCATCAATACAACTGCTTATCTAAAGCAGTACCATATTCTTGCCTCATCCAATATCCAATGAGGTATGTCAAGGCAATACACCAGCATATTTTGAGAATTCAAACAATTAAACTCATACTGTCAAAGCAGCAATAGCCTGGCGTTAATCCTTATAGACAGCAACATAACAAATTTATCCACATGAATCGAAAAGACCAGTCTGCTCTCAAATATCAACGACTGTCATAACATCAGATACATTTCATTACGAAAGTAAATTAAAAAAACAACCACTCATGCAATGATTTTTGTGGTACTGGCAGTACAATTGCCTACATGACTCTGCACAACATGTTAAAATGGTTGGTGAGATTAAAACTTCAAGCTTGATATGAATGCAGCAAGTGAGCACTACACATGGGGGTGCGCAGTTTCTGAAAAAAAAGTCGCCAACCAAAATTTGCAAATTTGAGATGAGTCCAAGATTCTGCATGAGCTTTGAACAGTTGAAAATATTTTGATATGTCTGCATGATAATTGTTTTCAAGTGTAAGGTTGCGCGTAACATATACAAAAACGCCCAACGCAATGAGATCCAAATCCCACAATATGTGGATAGGTCATCCAATATAACATATCTCATGAAATTAACTTCTCGCAATTTGTGCAAGGTTTACAAGCCATAAGGGCTGAGTCAAGGCAACCTGAAGCATTCCAATAAATTAAGAACAATATTTTACTCATGGATTGCCCTGGAATTTTTGTGGACATTGATCAGTAACAAAAACACTCCGAGTAAGCATAAGAAATAATTCATGAAAGAATTTTATTTTTACCATGAAATTATTGTTTGTCACGTATATTTGAACATTTTGGAATTAAATATCTGACCGGGTACAACAACCGAAATACTGCTTTTGTAATTTATCTGCCCCAAAATGTCGTGCGGGCTTAAAAATCTGGAATTTTAGATCAGTCTACACGAAATGAATGTCATAGATAGATAGATAGATAGATAGATAGATAGATAGATAGATAGATAGATAGATAGATAGATAGATAGATAGATAGATAGATACAAGAATGCAGACATGATCGAATGAATGAATGCATAAGATCAATTATAATATATATTTATCACAAATCCATAGACAATATTTATTTTCTTTGTTTTATACCCAAGTTACCAAGGCTTTGATAATGAACTTCAGATTGCATCATTTTACTTGGATATCTTAAATTCTCATGAAAATTCCAAAGACCATACAGGGCAAAAATATTACTAAATCGAAAATTTATTTTGCTTTTTCATATCTTATAGAAGAAAGTGCATACATTTACAAAAACCACGCTTAATTTTTTTTGAAAAGCTTTCTTCAAATTTTAAAGTTGATATATGAAAAATTACATGCTGTGAAAGCTAAGTTAATATGCCTTACTATAACGACCGACATACATTCTGCATTCAATAACATTATCGCGTAGACATCAGATCACGTTTGGAGTATCTTTTGTCTAAAAAGGTGACGGTAAAGGTTTCTAATCCATCCATTCAGATCAAATTACAGAACAACAATACTGACTGTAAATACTTCGAGAAAAGTCAATATCTTTACTTTTAGGAAAAGTACAGTTTTATGCAGGGTGACAATAAAGCTTGAGTACGCATCTGGGCATGCTTAGACCAAATTCCCAAATAGAGACCTTCATATATACTTATCAAATGTTTGTATATATGTAACAAAGTTCTGTACAGTGCATTTTAAATGGCTATGTCTCACTTTTGCCACAGTATCAGGCACCCCCGCTTTAAATAGGGTACATCTTGAGTTAATGAATGAATGAATGAATTAATGAATGAATGGATGAATGAATGATTGAATGAACCATCAACTAAATAAATAAAACACCTGGACGTGCTTTAATTATACATGACCCTGGTGTTACTCAACCCAGTCTCTGAGGGTGGTTGGGCATTTCATTTTGAGCCTTATTAACTGAGGTCAAATCGTTTAGCTCAAAATGGGAACAAGGACGCTTGTGGGCATGGAAATCAGCCAACACAGAGGTCATGAATTCGTGATAATAAAACTCCATACACGTTGCCCGATAAATCCAGCCTGACCTATTCTCATCAGTCGAGCCAACGATTTCTTGCACTTACAAGTCAATTCAGGAAAGCTGCAATTAATTGATTCCCCGTTACGAAAGTTGAAAATCTTTCTCATGTCTAAATACTTGGTCGACGGTACAACGTATATAGGAACCATTCTTGAGCGTATTGTGCAAATGGGCATCTCTCCCGTTAAAATAGCTTTTAATCGACCGAAAAGTAGTTTTAAATCCTTTCCTGAAAACGGAGTAGTGGACTCTTTAAAAACTCTTCTATATACAGACAATCTTATTAAGCCCTGGTCGGCAGAACACTTGCTTACTGCCCTTCTGACAAAAGCATTTTAATTCAGTGCCCATATGTTAGTTTGGGACATATTCCTGTCCCTCCTTGTTTTATTGTACATATATTTTTCTCCTTAAGGATGTCTTAATAATAATAATAATAATAATAATAATAATAATGATGATGATGATGATGATGATGATGATGATGATGATGATGATGATGATGATGATAATAATAATAATAATAATAATATTCAACACCGATGCAGGGAATGCATTATTTTAAGAACCCTCTTGACATGAAGTCGCACATTTGTTGTGCCTTCCATTTTTCCACTTATCCGTGGAGCGCAGTCAGACACTCGGAACAATAGTCTGTTTAGCAGGCAAAAGGGTGCAAAAAAAGTGCATCATAAGACTTCAGAAGACTTCGTGTTGGTGTGAAATGATACTCTGTTCATATTCGGGGTAAAAACAAAGTTGTATAGACCGAAGGGAGATTCTACTACACAACACATGTGGTTCCTCTTGTCCCAAGCAATTTGCCAAAAGCATTTGGCTGTGCATCCTCTCTAGATTGGACATCCATACCGATTTTGAACACAATATGCATCAAAGATTTGGGTGAATTGATGTTTTCTGATGCAGTTAATAAATGATAGCAACATATCATAAAGAAGGGACATATCAACATAATAAGCACAGGTAACAAAACTAAAACCGAGGCAGAGAGATAAAATTGTGCATAACACCTCAGTGAACACTTGTCGCTCACCCACCCTGGCGCACGGGATAAGCATAAAAGTTCGGCACAGGCGATCAGCTCTGCACAGAAATAAAGGTCTATCGCTTCAGCGACCACACAGGAAGACGTGAATCTCCGGCCGGAAGGGGCGAGCCTATGCAGGGACAAAGAAACAGTGATTGCCTGTCCCGGCCGGGGCCAAGCTTCGCCGGGATTTCAATTCTATTTAATATATATAATAAGGGTAGTATGAGGAACCGTCTATAAACAGGCACACACACGCACACACGCACGCACGCACACACACACACACGCACGCACACGCACGCACGCACACACAAACACACACACACACACACACACACACATATATATATATATAGTAATAACAATAATTTATTTCTGAAAGTACCCTTTTACAATAGGGGCACCGTAGGCAGGGCAGGACCTACGGTACGTCAGTACATGACAGAATACATAAAGCCACGTACATTGTCAGCTATACACATGACTAATATACACACATAATATACAGTAATTAAAGGCCGCTTTACTTCTGGGTGGTAATTCTTGCCTGAATTGCCATGCTTCTAATAAAAACTGTTTACAAATGGTGTCAAACAATTCCGCAGTCTCTCTTCCGTAAGATTTGGTTTGTGTGCCCAGAAACATACACAATTTGGTTTAAAATGAGGAACTTATAAATTTACATCAAACAGATTCCTTTTGAATTTCCTTGAGTCTTTTTCTCTAATGTGACATAATATTTAACGCTAACAAAGTTATTTTTTGAACATGTGAATAAGAAATGAAGAAGCGTTTCGTTATGAAGGCCACAAAGGTCACACTTACTGTCTGATTTTCCCCATCCACATACGTTTTCTTTAATTCCTAAACATCCCACTCTTGCCAAAAATGTAAGTCTGGCACCGTAAAAATTGCCTGTGTCGAACAAATATTTTTCACCAAATGTAGAGTCTTTAAATGCACGGTACCTTTGGAGAGAAGTTTTTTCATCGATATCTTGGAAAAAATCAATTTTATAACTTCCAGGTTGACGCTTGAAAAAGGCTGGATCCATTCTGAATTACTACTGAACATGGCCCTTCCAATTCCAGCATTTATCAGGATTTTATTCACCTGTGGAAAATATAGACAGGGATTTGTGGAATTCTCAAGGTAACCATTTGCCATATCATCAAATATTTGTTTACATAACCTAGTATAAGGCACATCATACTGTATGCGGTGATAATACTTTACATGACATTTGTCCAGTGACCTGTGTATATATATATATATATATATATATATATATATATATATATATATATATATATATATATATATATATATATATATATATATATATATATATATACAGACAGTTGTTCATTGACACGCGAGAGAAGTTGCACAAGAAGGTTACGCACACGGGATGCCAGGTTGTTATGATGGCAGTTTCCTGGTTATAGTTTGGCGAGGTCAATAATGCCAGGAGGGATCAGCGATTCCATCCCCGGTAGAAATATACTTGCGAGTGAGACGGGGTCTCCGGCTCCCGCACATATGAGCCTTACATCACGTGTTACATGAATCGTCAAATAGTATCGTTATGATCGAGATGGAGGAGAGCCCATAAGATAAAAGTTTGTCAAGAATACTGTTTTTCACCGTATTCCCGGAAAGGATAAACCTTGAAATTTTATGTATATATATAAGTTAAGTAAAGACGACTGAACTAGACAAAGTCTGTTGGTCAAAGCAATGGTATCCCGTTTAATTATTCCAGAGACAGGCTTTATATCGAGAGGTCCTTGACACAGAAGAATGGTGCGATTTTTTGCTTGGCCCAAGAGACTGTTTAATTAGGGAGCCCTGGGCTGATTCAAATTCTTTAAAATTGAACTTGGACTGGTGTGTGCAGTCCGTCCTGTACGTCAGGGCAGGGACGCCTACACTTTCCCGCAAATACTACCTGCACGACCACCAACGCCATGCTCCGTCGGTGCGGGATTCCTGGCCATAAGAAACAATCCTTTGTGTTAAATAACAAAAAGATGATACATATACGCATTATTTTTTATCTTTTCTTTCTAATGTGAACAACTTGGTTTTCACATTTGGGAACAGATCATAAAAAAATCTGTACCATGCAAATTTAACCTTTGCCTTCTGTTGCTACCCAGGTATTGGTACAAATATATATATATATATGACCAACCTTATTTGTAATCCTATCGTTTTATTGTATCTCACTTTCATATCATGACTGTATCATTGTGCCGTACATAACTGGATCATGGATGGAGAACGGGACTCTCCAGCAAGAACAGGTCGTAAAAAAAGGTGTACCATACAAATCTAAACATGGCATTAGCCATAATTTGTGGCTAGCGTTCTTTATGAATAATTCAATCTAGCACAAATTATGAAAACATTGTAAAATTGAAAATGTAGATACACGGATAGGGTCGTTACATTAAACGGAATTGTACGTTTCAATCTACCTAGTGAACTTGTTGCTCATAATTATAAATGTGTGTGTATGCTTATATGATTTGTGTCATTTTATTGTAATTTGTGGGATTAACATATTTCATTCTAGCTAAGCAAGCTATAAACAGGGAACAAACAGATACCAAAAGTTTTGTTCTATGTTGCATGTTCTGAGGACTATATAAATTTAATTATCCGAATCTTAATTATTGAAAGAGAAGTGTACAATGTTATGTAAATATTTATTATTATAATTTTTAATGTACAAAGATGCGAATTATATAGGTGATAATTGCATGATTGTATTCTGTGTTTGTAGTGTTCTAAGTTGTCATGCAAGTATCCCAATCCATGGTGCCTTGTGCTCAAGGGGTAGATTTCCATGTAAATTCCGTCGTCGTTGTCGTCGTCGTCGTCGTCATCATCATCATCATCATCATCATCATCATCATCATCATCATCATCATCCTATTGGATATAAGTATGTAAGATGCTTTGTTTGTACTTATTCTTCAAATCTCAATAAGACCGGTTTTTTTACATTTTCCTTTCTTGCGTTTATGAGACTGTACATGCACGCGGCGTGTCAGCTGCTCATATTTAACAATTCGTGAGTGCTGAACATACAAGCAGGGGTAGAAAATAACTTTTTTTTCAAGTTTTCCCTGGGCAACCACAACATTTTCACAAGTTGCCCAAGCCTCCAGAAAGTTGCCCAGTTTCCCAGCACATGAGAATTGTAGTTACTAGTTAGCTTGTTAAAAGACACTGCTATCTAAAAAGTTGCAAATATAGATGAACACAAGCTATATTTACCACCACTATGAAAACAGTGTTTCTGCGCCAAAAAACAAGATTTTAGAAACTGTTTTTAATGTTTCCTTGGAAATGGTATGTCCTGCTGAAGACAGAAAGTTGCCCCATGGGAAACCAGCTAAGGAAATAAATAAAGTTGACCGACATAAATGAAAGTTGCCCGCGGCACCTAGACACCAGCTAATTTCGAACCCGGACAAGAAATTTGAATTAAAATAAAAATCGTGGAATTAAATGCAATGAAACGTTTATCCCGTCGAACGCCTGACCTTATTTGTTATCAAATGGAAAAAATATTGGGTAACTGTAATACAAGGTCAACAGGGCAGCGGGGCGCCAAGGTTGTCATGTTTCTGGTTGCTGTTTGCGCTGCCAGATATCTAATTACACAGTTTTGTTAATAATTCATGAATTATTGTTATTTAATTGAACAGTTAACAAATCCCGTTATTTATATCTAGTCTTGTCATGCATCGTTTTTAGGGTTGACTGAGTGCTTTAAACCTTTCGCCGTAACTGCTGTTATGACTTACAGAGGTGAGCCAATCCCAAAAGACCGTAAATAATGGACAATCAGCTGAATACAGGACTTTACCGATCAGCTGAACCCGGTTGCCAGATCAACCCAGTGTCGTGCATTGTGCTCAAAGTTCTTGATTCAAGCTTGACAATCGAAGCCGACAAAGAACACGGACATCCCGGTTGCTTCTCTTGTGTTTTGGTCACTTGGACCATTTCTAAATGAAATTACACTTTACTACTGGTATCAATGGAATTCTATTACACTGCAGGCAACGTTTTGATATATATATATATATATATATATATATATATATATATATATATATATATATATATATATATATATGTGTGTGTGTGTGTGTGTGTGTGTGTGTGTGTGTGTTTTGTTGTTAAATATCAGCAGACAACCACAGCAGCTAGTTCGCCATGTTCTGGTCACGAGTTCGTGCCAAATACTTCCTTAAACTTCTCAAGGGAAGGTCAAGAATATGTTCACACAGTTGCTCCGCATCGTTGCCAACAAAACTAGGTCGACACAACTCCATTTAAAATGGCAAACACCAGAGACTGCATGGCCCTTCTGATTATCAGCAAGGAGTTCAGACTGCTTGTTATCATATTATTGTGAATTGGCGACTATGGTCTTGTTAAGATGTTTTATTTTATACGTCAGACAATGCTTGGGCGTGTCGAGAACCTGTACGTTTTGTAGTGTCTGGCACGTACCTGTAGTATGGGAACAATTATGCTGCAAAAAAGAAAAAAAATGCTGATCATTGTTTTCATTTCGCAAGATTGTGGTAAAATGTCTTTGTGTTCAGAGACATGAAATCAATTTCACAAATGACGGCATTGATAGTTGATTGTTGAAGTTTTCACAAGGCTTCACAGCCAGCACGAGAATGGGTTGCCCCGTGAAAAGACGACGCCGTAGATTGAAATATGTAGCCGCGGGCATCAGCTTCACCGCGCAGACCCCAGCTTTCCGTACCAGTCCTGGCGGACCCCATTGGTGATGGGGCGCCGCTGCTTGTTTGAGTCAAATGGTGCCGGACTTTCGCTGCCATCATGGTCACATGTACTAGTCTGGAATTACATCAGCTGCAGGGCCTACGCCATTCTTATTCAAATGTAAGAAACAAAAACAAAAAAAACAAAAAAAAAAAAAACAAAAACAAAAACAACAAAAAACAAAAACAAAAAACAAACACCCCCCCCAAAAAGGGGGGGGGGGGGGGTACGTGCCGACACGAGAAAAAAAAAGCAATTCTATTTTGGATTCTCATACGACACGCAAATTTGATTTTTAAAATACATATACCAAAGGTAAATTCTCTTATTTTCCTGCATTTTGTGTGTGATTATTTATTCCATTGCTAATACAGTCTTTGCAACACCAGAAGAGCTAACTTGTATCCTTCATGCTAGCGTACATTTATCATCGGAAAATAATGCATGACTAAATATAAACGTTTTTATAAAACATAAACCCCACCTTCGAACCTTGTCTTTCCATCTCTATATTATTCTATTCACAAAGTAGTATTTCAAACCGAGATAAAAATGGACATTCAGATTGTTTGAAGTAATCTCTGAGTCATGGATTGTAGGCAATGGAGAAAGCTTTCAAACTGAATTTGAAGCTGATTAGGTTACGCCTTTACATTTATGCGAAAGTAATTTAAATAGACGTGTTATATTATACATTTATATGCTTTTATCTGCGAATGAACATCGTTTTCATGCGATGCCTTCATAAGTAAGAGGAAATGTACTGGCATTTATATTTCCCTCAACGAAAACAAATGGCGGCAATGCATCAGATGTCTTACTTTAAGCTTGGCCCGTTGACCATTCACAACAAAGTTTACACCAAATGTACACAGTCCTTGAGACTGTTCTAAGTATTATTTTTTAGAATGATACAGTGAATGATGGAGGAGAAGCATACCAGTGACAAAGGTGCTTTTTAAAACTATTGAATGGGATTTCCATTGTGAATGTCTTGACTTGGGGCTGTATGTATGCTCCAGTCTTATGATATACAGCATGCATTTGAGCTCGACTCCATTGAATTTACTGCTGGCTTCACCAAGGAGTCAAACAAATGATGCATGTCGCTTAAAGAATGCATCATAGACGCGTAACGAAATAATGAAGATATTCTACTGCCTCCTTATGGGCAGCATGAGAGGTATCATATGGGAAATCACAATAACATCAAAGAACTGAGGATTGATATGATGTTTAGGATCGTGTGCTATCAAAATGTGTATATCATAGAAACTTATTTAAAATGAAACTTGACCAGCTGTTTAATACATGTATGATTAAAATAACATATATGACAAGCTTTCGCATATATTTAAATGTGACGAGCGTACTGTAACGTTTGATGCAAAAATATTTTGAGGCATGCATTTCAAATATCAATGTTAGAATGGTTCCGAGGTCATAAGTTGTTTGCAATTTCAAGACGACTTTCATTAGCCTTACATAGTTAATTTGCATTTGTGGTTTTCCTCTAACATGTCCAAATCGATGCTAAAAACACTCTATATGTCATGGTTTGCAAGTATAAGAATATTTGGCACACAATTCTGTACCAGTCAAGCCGCGACGGGGACGGTTTAGCTGCACACAGCTGCCAAAGGATCAGCAAAGGTCAAAGTGGGTCCAGTATTGTCCGCAATTACCATAACGCAACAACACACAGTGATCTAAGATTTAATGTGAACAAATTTATCTTCCGGTTTTTGATATGGAAAGTGTTACATATATTGACTTTGGCAGTAATCCATTCCTTTGTACTATTAAATAGAATAATGTTAGACGTGTCCATGTGTCACAGCTGTGTATCGCCCCCGACCTCGTGAAAAACCCGGAACTCTCCTTGGGGTGTGTGAGTGTGTGTGTGTGTGTGTGTGAACGTTCCAGCGGCTCCATTTGGGAAACGGATATGATTGGTTGACCGAGACAACGTCATGATTATTGGCCTACCCAGACTAAAGAATTCCAATGGGAAGGATTCACCGTCGTTTAGGTACAAATACAGCCTTTATTATCAGTATTTTCAGTAAGTTAAAAATAGTTAGTGAAAGCAAGAGCTACTCAAACGGGATACTGTCAATTTGAAGTTTATGCAGGGGTGCTGCTGACAGACAACAAGGGACTGTACAACTGTGCTGGAAAAGGGAAAACAATACAATTTACCACAAAGTATTCATTCGTGCCAAGACTTATTATACCAAAGATATCGCAATGGAAACTGTTCTATTCTTCAAGTATTTGCTGGTCGCTGTCTTTGCTGTGCTGCTTATTTCAAGTGATCTCTCGGTTTCGGTAAGTTTGTCTAAACAAAACCATAACAAATACACGGCTTGGTCTTATTAAGGCTTTTTTTCATTGTACAATTTACCGTTTTATTTCATATTTATTGATTTAAAAAGTCTACTGAGTATAATATTGGATTCCGACCTGTCCTAATCTCTGCGCTAAAAAATTGCACTTTGCACTTATTGTAGAATTTGGCTGCACCTTCAATTTGTACAGTGTCAAACATTATTCACCTGCACAAAATGCTAGAAACCGGTTCTGCATCAATACCCGCGTGAATCGTGTTCCGCTCATATCCTGAACTGAGTGGTCACGATTTTCCCCCTTTCAAGTTCACACTCCTAAATACCGGTTCTTTTGGATTTTTTTTCTGATACAACACAGTTTCCTCGTGTTTCCTTGCGGAGAAATTTCGGCACCCATGTGTCCTTGGGCTGTTTTGGGGGTACTCTTTATACCTATTGGTGATACTCAGAATTACCGTCTACTACTGCTTAACGTAATGACTAACGTTTAAATGTATTTGAAAAAATGCATGGCGGCGGCGGCGGCGGATACTGTCAACCACTTCCAATATATTTTATACTGGCTTGGTAAAAGTACGGGACTCAAATTTACAAATCCTTAAATCTTGTATGATGTACCCTTTTGGAAGCCAGTACACTTGGGAAACATAGCAGTGTGATAGATGTGCCAACAGTGTATACTCAACTAAGACCCAAAATAAAACAAAGCATGAAACAAAACCTGATAACAAAATAATCCTACAAGTTTCGCTTCTGGTTTGCTGGAGACCGAGGCTTCTTTAAAGCAGAAATCCTCATTAGTGTAACCAAATCATGAGATACGCAACTTCGAAAGTTGACTAAAGTGCTTATGTCACCAGGCTGGGGATACATCAGCTCTCCGTGTTAGCAACTTTCATACGAATACATGTACATCGATTAATCAATCATCCCTGGAAAGCAGTAGGCAACCCAAAATACTACGAGCCCTTGCAAAAATCCGATAAGCGTTTGCATGAACCCTGACGTATGATGTCCAAGAGCCATACAAGAAGAATACAAGACGACCGTGTCTCAGTTAGCTGGGGTGAACGCAGTTATATGAATCGAATACTGATTACATTGTTATTGTTATTATTATTATTATTATTATTATTATTATTATTATTATTATTATTATTATTATTATTATTATTATTATCATTATTATTATCATTATCATCATCATCATTATTATTATTATTATTATTATTATTATTATTATTATTATTATTATTATTATTATTATTATTGGGGCAATAGAAGAATACTCGTTTGATTAAAAATTAATCTAAAAAGAATTAAATATATGGAAAAGACAAGTAGATCATACAATAATGAAGTTCCACGCACTCATTTGTGCGTAGTGAAGAAAATTCACGAACAATTCAGATTTGCTCACAGATGTTGTGAAATTTTATTATGTGAAAATGGTAAATTGTAATGGCCCAACGTAAAGACATTTGTTTACCTTTTCTCATAAAATTGTTTCTTTATAACCATTATACACATGTCTAGCGCAGGGCAAAATATTTATAGGTGCAGGGGTAATGTATGATTCTTAACAGCATATACAGGCGAGTGGTTTTCACTGTAGATGTTTGTAAACAGGGGAATTAAAAGAATGTGGTTTTAAAGTCAATGAACTGAATTGTATATGGATTCACAACTATTGTCAAAGTTGTACTGTATGGAACATACATACGCATTATGCAACATTTGGAGTCGCCTCCGTCTGGCGTCTGTCTATCTTGGGGGCAAGAGGCTTAAAATTCCTCATAGGAACAGTGTATTTGGGAGATTATAAAATTTGCAAAGTCAGATTTTGCACTGCATGAAGCAGAAGTAGGAACACAGTCAGAATTAATTTGCAACCAATGAAACAAATATATTCTAGGAAGCAAACTTAATGTTAAACCAAGAATAAATCAATCTGGCTGTTCAATATAAACGGGTTTTGGGTCAGTGACATTTTTATACTAAACCCTACATGTCACACTGTATAAAGGGACCCTCTTATTGAAGGCTGTTACATCAGCAATTAATACCCCAACCACAAATATATGTCTGAAATGGCCCACGTATCACTAGTTCTTGTGCGTACAGGTATCGATGGACAAGAGAAAAGCAGGCAACGCAAATAACAATATGCGGCGCAAAATTCCATATGAGCGTGTACAATTTTGCTAAGTATCTGTCCATAGATGACTTTTTGGTAATATATTTTAGATTCAAAAGTTTGCAGACTTCAGTACTGTTCAAATACACAAGCTAAAAGCGACGACGCCTGAGGAATCCATTGGCTGTTGCTGGCTAGCAGTGTGACAACAACACTATTTGTGGCTGTAATCAAGACTTCCAGGATGTGATGAACTGGTCGATTTGTAGGTTCATCCTGAACGCGTGTGTTTGTGTGTTTTTTTTTTATCACGATCTGAAGGGTATGAAATATTTTCAAACATCCAGGATATTTACTGTGAGCTTGTTTTGATCTCGCCGGTCAATTGATCTTCTCCATACATGCCAAAGAATGATAAAATATTGTCAGAAAGCAAATATCAAAACGACATTTTCCGTGTTGGAAAAATGTAAGTCCGATTTTAAGCAACAGTACTGTCAGCAAATGGTTCATGTGAATGGGGAATGAAGATAAAAGTGTTATTCTCATATACCACAGATTGTCCACTTTCTGTGAAATAATGACGAATGAACTCGCTTTCCCCGTATAGCCAAATAGGGAAACGACCCACATAAGTAAACAACCTTACGTATTCACTACTCACAATCTTTGTGCTAGTGGAAAAATGACATACACTCTATACATGTGTATTTATATACCTCAAAGCTTTTATAGGTCGATTGTGACGCTAGGGCTGTCAAGTGAAAAACACTGACCGTGCCCAGACATATGGTTGGTTGACATACTTTAGTCATCTTTTGTTAAGACGTTATGAATGAATTTCACCTATATAACATTCAAGTTTATTACTTAACAAGAATTGAAGGTTACCACCTCGTGTGACACCATCCCTGGACGAATGAAATGGATTTATGCGCATATATATGTAAGACTTTTCACCAAATTACGCTAACTAGCATGTAAGGTTTGCTCTGGTAGGACCCTATACGATCGCTGTCCGTGGTGATGAAGTTGTCAATAAAATTATTTCTTACCCATTGCTGCCCATGTATTACTGTAAAACATTACATTCAAGGGAATTGACATTAAAATTATAAACATTGGCCTACATGTAATAGTCGCGTCACTAACTTTTTCACGTCTGACCACGTTGGAAGGACAACGTGAAATCCTTAAAAAATGTACTTTCAGCCAAAGCCTGTTACGAAAAGAAGCTCAGCACATGTATTTCATAGGATACTCAAACATTGCAGGCTACATATAGTTAGGGGATGAGCTCAGAAGAGATTTTAATGAATAATTTATACTTTACAGGCCAAGTCTATTCAGAAAAGGAGTTTGGGCCAAATATTTCGCTCGTGGAAATACGCCGCACCACGCTTTTGGCAGCCGTTATGGGAGCCGGAAATATCATCGAACCGAACGCGGGCAGATTGGTTAAGATGTCGCGGCATGGACTGCGAACAATGGGACAGTGTAAAAGAGACTATGAATGAGATAAAGGAAATACAAAATCTCATTACCTATGGCGAACTGGTAAGTCATTGACCTGCACACTTGGCAAACTGTGCGTTTTATTATTATTTTTTTTTTTTGTGATTCTGATTCTGATGATGATGATGACGACGACGACGACGATGATGATGATAATGATGACGACGATGATGATAATGACGAAGGCGACGACGAGAACGACTATGATGATTGGGGTGATCATCATGATTATACCGTCAGAAAAAATCAACAAAACCCGGGGAGAGTACATGAATATTTGTTTATATAAATCCTTGTATACGAAATACAATATATTGTTTTATATTCAGTAGCTCTCAGAAAAAATCAGCCAAATAATTCGGAGTCCAGACAACTCCAGAAACTTTGCTAACAAACTGATGCGAGTAAATATAGCCATCAATTATAATACTGGTATAAATTTGGGAAAGTAAGGTGTTTCTGTCGTTTGTAGTCACCAACAGCTACAAGCAGCAAGCTAGTGTCTCAGAGTAAAGACGACGACAGTATCATGGACGGCTGTCTCTTAATGACTAAAGAGCAAGCCAATATTGCATTGGCCAACATGAAAACTGCGCAGAGAATGATCGCATCCATGAGAGATAAGAGACCGAAGAGAAAAATAGAGCACTTCAAGAACTATCCTCAAGCCAAATGGGACAGAACCATATTCTACAAGTTCGACGGAGGACATAGTAAGTAGAAATGCCCCTTTAAATACAGTCAATACATTTTTTCAGAGAACGTTTGAAAACTAAAAAGATTTGCTTCCAACCAAATTTGTCTGTGTGTCTTGAAAATTTGTAAATGTTAAATGACACAAATTTTGTCCTTTGGTACTTCACATTCCATTACGCTTATGACTGGATGAAAGTTTCAAAGTCCAAATGACCTTGATCTTTAGAGGCCACATGTAAATTTCAAACATGTTCTTACAATACCTACAATTTAAGCCCAACATAAACCAAATCAGATGGAAATTGAAATTATGGCTAGACGAAACTTTCGAAGGGCTACATGACCTTGACATTAGACCTTTATTAATTACAAAAATGTGTGGTGTTACAATAGCTACAGTTTGAGCCCAACATGATCAAAATCGGTTAAAAATTGACCGAGTTATGGGTACATGGAAATTTCAAAGGCCCAATTGACCTTGATCTCTGACCTTTAGAGGTCACATGCAAATCAGAAAACTGTGCAGTGTTACAAACACATTCATTGAAGTTGGATAGGTTACCTGTACTTATAATAGTTTTGGAAATATTCAAGATTTAAATTTTCAAATGGCCTTAATTTCCATAATTTTCAAAGCCGTTGAACCTCTTGACAAAAACTCAAGATTTCATGTATGGAAGTATAATCATGTCAAGTTTGGAGTTTCTACGTATAATGCTTTTCAAACGAAATATCGGACAAGTTTGCCTATGAAGAAAGAAAGAAAGAAAGATAGAAACAACAAAGAAGAAAGAAAGAAAAATTCCTAGAAAAACATATGTCTGTTTTGGCATACAGACATAACTTAGAGCTTGCAGCTACATATTAAATAGGCCATTGTTGTCATATCAAGGGAGTAGGAACCAATCAATGGACGTAATAAACCTAAAGATGAAAAGTAAAATGGTAACTCTTTTCCAATGAAAGTGGGTATGTATTCAATTATATTCTGTATTTCTGTAAGCCGACAGCGAGAAGGAACAGATACGTGGTGCGTTCAGACACTGGGAGGCTCAGACGTGCATCAGGTTCTTCGAGGTGAACATAAATGCTCCAATGGGCAACCTGCATCACATCTTGGTCACGAATCAGCCCAATGGGTGCTACTCGTACGTCGGTAAAGTGAACTTATTTCCACAACCTGTAAACCTGGCGGACGCCTGCCTTCAAAGCGTAAGTGTCATGCTGTTTATGTTTACCGCTTGCTTCCTCTCCGATGGATCAAAGATAAAGCACAACTTGACCATGCTTCATTTCAAGATGATGCCTAAAAGATTCCAGTAACTGTTGTCTTTTACTTTGGCGATATATGTATATATATCCACATCATTTTTGTTGTACATCAGCCGTGTTCTCTCAACCCTTGGCCAGAATAATCGTATAATCTTTGGCGCTGTATGTCGCTTTAAACTATCCAATTTGACTGCACATTTATATGTATACAAGTATTACATGATTGTATTGCCTATGGCCAATTATTCCGACTTGACTGCCGTACGTGTCATAATAGGACTACATACGATTTGGTCGTGTAATAAAGTTCCCAAGGTAACTGGCAATGAAGCCGCCAGAGGCTCCAACATACTAGTAGACCAAAAACAGATGAAATCAAAAATGGCTTTCTTGCTCACATCGCTCAAAGCACACGCGTGTAAATAGGCAAAGGCAAAAACAGAAGGTTCAAGTACTGCTTAAAGGAGGGCACTGCAGTCAGTGGAGGGCTAGGGTTGCGTATTCCTATTACTTCACATTGTAATTGGGCTATGGTTGTGTGTTCCCATTACTTTACATTGTAATTTGCAACTTAATAACTTGAAGACTACTGCACATAGAAACACCAAATTTCAGACAGTAAATCTAGATGCATCACTGAAAACCTCACAAAAATCATATAACCACAGCTGCATAAGTAACCAGTTTATGTAAGGTTGCTTTAACATACAAACTAATAGGAATACACAGCTCTAGCCTTCCAAGTGTTTGTGTATTCAGTTGTTTGTTGGAGTGAACACACACCTCAGAGCTAATTCTCACCTTTCCTAGTGTGGCGTACTCTTTTATTCATTTTTAAAAATTTGGGGGGGGGGGGGTTACGCACACGACCTGTTGTGATAACATGCCCCGGGTCAAGATATTCTTTGATGCCTATCGAGCGGGCTGGGTGCAATGTGCCCAAAACCGCTCGACAGGAAAGCTATATTCAATTACGCCATTTTATTCTGACCGGGAAAGGGTTAGATACAGATTTTGTGGACAGAGTAGCTGCAGAACTCGTGTCAACTTTGTAACCTCCATCTGTGTGTGCCTTTGTCAACGCAATAAGGGGTGGGGCTGTGATGGGGGGGACTGGTTGGGTCCGAGGCCTTTGTATCTGCTGTTGATCAAGATACGCAACTGGCTGGTCATGGAAGCCGGATGGCGAATATTAGTGAGTCATTCCGATATCATACATATAGCCATACTAATACTATGTATTAAACATTAATTGGCTATTGGTGACCCCATAGGATAAAGTAAATCATTCTTTCGCACCACCTGCGATGGAAATAAAGCAGATGTCACAACTCCCACAATTTATAAAGGACATGCAATTGTTTTGCTGAAAGATGGCTCATTTGCTATTCACACGTTAGACGGTTGTACATGTCTCAGTGCATAGCCTGCAAGGGACATCCTTCAAACTGTCCATGATCTGGGCCGATTGATACTACTCGCTTTTTCATATGGTTACACAAGTGCATGTCTTCCCCTTGGCTCCTATTAAGGTGTTCCAAAAGTGTGGAATCAATCACCATTCGTATTTGCAATACAAATTGAAGATGTTTTATTGCTTTTTCAGTTCGGGATTGCCGTGCACGAGATTGGTCATGCCCTAGGCATGTGGCACGAGCAGCAACGGCCGGACAGGGACCAGCACATCCGGGTCATCTGGGATAATATAGGCGCCTACCAGAGTCAGTTCTGGCCTCGCTATGGATCTGAGACCCACGAAGTCCCCTATGATGCTGGATCTGTGATGCACTATGGTTCAAAGGTAAAATTTGTCCCATCACATCATTGAAAACAATTTCAACTTACATATGTGAAAATACAGAATTTAGACCGTGAGGGCAATGAAGAGTACTGAGCATTTCACTATACATCCACGACACATATCACAGCTCCAGCCAATTTTTAAATTACTTCACTTTTCATTATACATCAACGACACAGGTCACGGCTCCGGCCGAATATTTAATTACCTCACTGTCTTCCATAGTTGAAACATATTAAACCGTAAATTTGATTTTATGAGCATGACATTTTTAACGAGGAGAAAAATTCTTAATCAGAACGAATTATGTGTCCTTGGTCAAGCGCCAAGTTAACCTGGTCTGTTCGGTCCGTTCAGCTAATTGTGTGGTCAATTTTGTGGGCCTGCGGTGCGGGCGGCCATTTGTTGGTCTTGACGAAATTGCAGGCGTTTTCAGGTGTGGCTAAGAAAGGGACGAGATAACGTAAACCGCATAGTTAGAAATGATCCTTACGTCATTTATATTATGATCCACACTTGCATGGAATAAGCAAATCACCAACTCCGTTGAGCGTGCTCAGTGAGTTTGAGCCCTCATTGGGTCACATGTTATTGACGATAAAGTCGAATGACTTGCCGGAGAAAATAACAGTGGCCAAACTAAAAACCACCAAGACACATGTTTTGGGAAAGATTTGACCCGGGTGGAAGCCTCTCTGGTATTTGTTATCAGTGTGGTGAAGCTTTTGTAAGCATTCTTTTATACGTTTATACGTATTCTCTATTTTCATCACCAAAATTACCCAAACAATTACATAGAAAAAAAATGATTGGGATGGCATTAAGACAGTGCGTTGTACCGCCATCCAATAGACTATAAACACAAACCAATACCATATCAAACTAAATCAATGACAATATATTACACAACAATTTCAGAAATACTTATAAGGCAAGATGAACAAGAAACAAGTTAAACTAAATTAGTCAATCAAGGCTAACTGGAATTAGTTCTTGTTTCTCTATGAAGAAAAATCAAAGAACAAATATCAATATGTCTATATTTAAGCCAAATCATTAATCTTCTTTTAAAGGAAACATAACCAGCACTTGTAATATTCTCGGGTATTCACTTATAGAATTTAAGTCCAATATGTAGAATACTCCGGCAAAAGTAATTAGTTTGATCGAGGAGGGTACCCTCCATGGTTTGATGTTGCAATCGAGTTAATTGATGTCTATTTCGCGTACCATAATTATGAGTAAAACATCGACGTTCAAAACCAAAACTCACAGAGGATGTGCCACTGAATTCAGAATAAACTAGGAGACAAATATTTGAGAAATATTCATGGAGGGAGGATTTTTATGAATTTAAACCAATTGTCAGTATGACTTTGAGGAAGTGTGAAAATAATCCACAAATTCACTGAAAAGATTAAGTTTAGCACTTGTTACCTGGGAAACTTTATAAAATAAACAGAGAAAGGTCACATGGTGTCTTCCTTGACATGCGACCCATTTCCTGTCTTTGGCCAGATGCCCTGAGATGTCAACTTGGGTTATTAACCAATCATATTTTTTCTTCAGGCTGGAAGCAAAAACGGAAAGAATACAATGGAGACAGTAAACCCTTTATATCAGAAGAATATGGGGCAGAGGCTGGGTCTGTCATTTTACGATACCAAGATCGTCAACAAGGCGTACTGCTCCAATGTATGCGCGATACGACTGCCGAAGGAATGCAAGAGAGGCGGCTATCAAGACCCCAACAACTGTGATCAATGTCGCTGTCCTGACGGCTTCGGCGGCACATACTGTCAAGAAGTACAGAAATCCGTTGGAGGTGAGCACACACAGGCCACTTAACTCTTTCCTGCTTAAACCGACCAAACCGGCTGCTTTTCATTTGGCTTGTGCTTCAATGTTTTGGACTTATTTCAACAGTCTGAAATAGATTTGTCGATGAGTCCTGTCAAGAGCAAAGGAAGCTTTTGACCCAGTCTTCAATTTAGTCTTAATTGATGGTCGATCTGGTATAGCGGTATATATTTGGTACAAGTGACGTAGAATCCAGAGGAATAATCAGGGACGTGCATGTCGGATCCTGCAAGAGTTACAGTAAAATTCATGTAGCTACCAGCCATTGCAATTTCAGACTTCTGCTACTACAAATTATCTTTAACCATAAGCTGACTTAAAATGGCTTGCCCACGCTACATTGTTGCAACTATTAGTAATATTCAGTGATGACAACGCTCAATGCCAACGGAAGCAAAATAAGCTTGTAGTTCATGCTTCTATCTTCCTTTAAATTTTCCCTGTCGAGAAAAGTATGCCACAACACTTTGAAAAACAAAACGAAAAACAAAACAAAAAAAAAAAAAAAACAGAAAAACAAAAACAAAGCAAAAAAACAAAAACAAAACAAACAAAAAAAAACAACAAAAAACAAACAAACAAACAAACAAACAAACAAACAAAAACAAAACAAAACAAAACAAAACCATGGGATTTGAAAAAGGTTAACTGAACAGCACTTAAACATCAAAACATATCTTAAAAGATTTTGCTGCGATTGTTCACAAACGAAGGAATTAGCAACAAAAGTGCATATGAAACCAGGAGGATCCAATGTAATCTAATATTTTTATGTTGTCTTTTTCAATATTCACTTCTTCTTTAGCTCAATGTGGTGGGAAGATAAAACTGGAGAGTGGAGAGACAAGGTCAATTCAGTCCCCTGGCTATGGACAGAATGGCTACAATGACCGCACTGAATGTAACTGGTACTTTGAAGTCCCGGAAGGCCACAGGGTTTCCCTGGAATTCGACAACAAATTTGGTCTTTACTGCAACGCATTAGTCACCTGCCTCCACTGGCTTGAAGTCCGCTACCAAAAGGACCTGGTCAAACCGGGACCCAGGTGCGACACATCATTTACGAGTGATATACACTGTGAAAGTCTGATAGAGACTCAGAAATGCGTATTTATAGATTCTAAAAATGTATGATTTGCATGACTTTCAAGTTTCACATGCGAAGTTTTCGAAGAAGTAGTATGTACTTTCCACTTACATTCAAATGTCAAAAATTACCAGCCAATGTCTTGCTGTTACAGATCGTTTTAGATACAAATGACACAGTTCATTCCTTGGTGTGTGTGTGTGTGTGTGTGTGTGTGTGTGTGTGTGTGTGTGTGTGTGTTATAGAATACAACCTACCAGAAGCTTTGACAACCTGTTCTGTAAGGAACCATTGAATGATGTCTTCCTTGATAGTGACAACCCTGTACACTCTTATAAACTGCAGCAATAACAGTGCTTTATTGGCCAGTTTGTTCCTGAACAGATCATTTCAAGAGGGGCATCTTTCGATGTCGCTGAAACCAAACAAAAACAGCTGTAATTTTTTTTGTAATTACCTTGTAGGTCAGCCCCATACCTTAACTGTGTGTATTCTGTGTGTTAATTTCGGCAATATGGACTTATGTTGGCTTTATCTTGATCAGACAAAAAATAAATATTTTTCTTTGTGCGCAGATTCTGCTGCTACCAGAAACCAGACCCCCTGGTGTCTGAGGACAGAGAGATGCTGCTGGTGATGCGGGCTAATCACACCACGCCTGCGAACTGGATCAACACCAGGCAAGGCTTTAAGGCTACAGTTCGCGCAGGTTTGGATGCTTTTTTACTCGAATCACATTGCACCTGTTGGTTTTAAACGTCGCCACATCGTCATAAATTTAACACAAACAATCAAAGATATTTATTTTCAAAGAAAACACTAAAAGGATGTTTTTATGATTATTTAGGGTGCATTTTGTCTCCAAAGTGAAGACTGCACCTTTTGACAACACGTCACCTTTTGACAATACGTCTCGTTATCCGTATTACAACGGAGCCTGACTGCAACTGCCATGTAATATTCCCATTGTGACACTCAATCGGTCTTTTTTCCCGGATGCGTAAATCTGTAACTTACATCACTTACACATACGAGCGCAAATATAACTTAATATAAGTTTTGACTGTTTATTTCAGTTTCTCTTGGCGGAGCAAATTCTGGCCAGACACCCCCAGCGGTGACATCAAAGCCCACCACTACAACTACAAGCTTGCCACCAAGTAAGTACATGAAATTGAATGTATTTCCCTGCAAACCGCTGAGGTATACTTATTATCCATCCTTTAGATGGTGTTCTTTACACTGAGACAAGGTTTGCTGCATATGACGTCATCAAAACTGCAGCTGCCATTGGGTTGACTGCAGCGGGTTCTGCTGGCCCCTGTAACTAGAAAAGATTATTAAAATTTACAGTAAGTTCATGTTATATGTCAGTACAGCATTACAATGTTATGCTACCTTTTAAATTTTCATGAACATTGGTTTTATGGACCATATGTAGGCAACAGCCTTCTTGCCATCGTGACATCTATGAAGATATAATGGTCCATGTTTAGTCTTAAGTGCAGCTATCTGTGGTTTCAATAGTGCAGATATGTGTCGACATTTCTCGAATCACTCCTTGCTGCTCAAACTGGCTGACAGTGAGTGGCAGCATAAACTGTTGTCTTCTTCATATTCTTGAGAAAAGCCTTATTTTGCATACTGTTTGGAGTGTACATTTGATAGAGCACTCATGTTATGATGTATTTCTAACTCAGATAGCTTTTGTTTGTCTCGTTTTGTATTTTGTGCAATTATGTAGAAACGGACATGCTGTTATATGTTGATATATATGTTAGATCAACTAGAGAAAGAATCAAATTGTCTAGTCAATGATTCTCTCTCAAGTAACCTAAAGATTGAATACTTTTTTTCGTTGAGTAAATTAAGTTGGTGTCGTTAACAAAAGAATTCAAGCAGAGTTTGATGCAATACAGTTTTTTCCCGGATAAAGTCTTCCTTACTGGAGGTAATATGTCATGGTAATGTTGCAGATACAAAGTGGGGTGAATGGGGACGTTGTCAGAATCACGAATGCAAGTGTGGAGGTTGGAGTACAACAAGACGACATTTGATGTGTGGCTCACAAAAGTAAGTGCTTGGTCATACTTCAGTTTGTTGAGCTGAATATACGACTTGAAATATACTGTTAATATAGGCTTTCCTCGTACATGCTGTCTAGAATGGCATGGAAATTATTTTTGCATACTACGTCAAACATTTTTAGCCACAAGTAAAATACAGATCTATGCATCATCCGAGTAGACGTGATATTAATGGAGAGAGCGGTCCGAAGATTTATGTCACTGAACTGACATTTTAAAGGCCAAAGCAAGGACATTCACGTTGTCTAACCACTATTCGCGTGTCCTCTCTTGGTTAATAGAGAAATGATAATAACAAAGATAAAAATCAGAAAAAAGACAAAGAATTTTAAGATGTACACAACATAACTACTTTTAATTATTTGACTGCAGGTGTAGAGGCACACTAGGAAGAGTTGAAGACAAGACATGCGATAGATTATGTAAACCGACGGACACATACCTAACTTACATTGGAAAATTCCTGGAGAGGTACGTATATTGTTGTTTTACTGATTTTTGCTGGAGAGATTTAACCGGGCCCCGCCAGCTTCAGTTCCCTCAAAAACCTTTCTGAAGAAAGGTTTTATCTGGGGAAAGAACATAATTGGTGTTTTTTTAATACAGAAATTTGCATCTACTAGGCAAAAATAATGTACATCGTTTCCCTTCAAAAGAACAGGAAAAATGAGCCCAAAGAAAAGGGCATTGACTTCAAAAACGGTTTTATTTAAATAAAAAAAAAATCAAAACACTTACACAGAGTTTTGACATGATTTGAAAGAGTTTTTATGTTGCATTTTAAATGTTTATTAATTGTTAACATGACTGAGCGAGTCTTTATGTTGCATTTTCACTGTTCATAAATTCTAAACATGACCTTGTATGACATACGATTCATGTACAAACACAGCCCGTTTTACATTTGACTTGAAATTCAAAATGATTTTGTATGCTTTTTCAGGGAATGCGGGCTTTGTGCTCCTGGGTTTAAACCAGATATTCCAAACAAAAAGTGCTTGCCAAAGATATAAGTGTGGACCTTTGGGGTGACGTCACATCCTGTTATACAAAGTGGGCTTGCATTGTGATGTCACATCTTGTGACTAAATGGAGTGAATGGCCAACGATGGGTGTTTATGTTGATTTACCTGATATATCCCGTGAAAGGAAGCACAGCTGAGATTATAACGTGCAATATGCTACCAGTCGGATCTTGAGCGTTCCTTCATCTCGTAAAAACAAAGACAGCAGATGTTGGGTCGGTCTCCTTAGAACTGTCACCAAAGAAGTTGGAACGTGTAAGGAGAACAAGTACATGATTGGATTAATGTCCAATGTTATGAATTATGAAAGGTTGGATCATTAAAACCGAGAACAAAAGAAATAAAGATTACAATCGTGAGGGCAGCTAGGCTCATGTTTGGATGCAAGTATATCATGCCGCGATGATCTCAAAGAACGACATAATTGTGCCCAAAATTGCACAGGAAGAGTTGGGTTCCTCACCAGACATAGCTAAGTGGCTGTTTTCGAATGCTTATATATATATATATATATATATATATATATATATATATATATATATATATATATATATGGTACCACAATGTGCCTCAGGAGGACAGACTTTCGAAGTGTTAATGAGTGCATAAGTACTGTGATGTTGATACCCTGTGTTGCTACCATACAACAGGACGATTGAGACTGTGAGTCAGGCGGGAAATGTTTACCTTGCACATCATGTATATGACCTGTATTTTCTTTCAAACAATGGGACAACTGTTAGGACTTGTCAGAATGAAGTTGTGTCGGCTAATATATTATACAACTCAAGATTCACGAATATCGTGCATATGATACAGTGGATGCTATACTATACTAAACTCGGGTCTTGATGTGACGTTGAAAGTAGAGAATATACGCAGAATGTCTGCTAAGATAATATTAATTTAATGAGGTACATAATATTTATGTAAACTTATTACAAAGCCTGTTGACTTGCTGAAGCATCTTCGTTAAAGTGTTACTATGAACATCATTGTAAAGAGCCCTAGCACACTCTAAGGGCGGGGAATACATCGAATATCACGTATGCATTTAATTTTTTTGTACCGGCCGTCAGGACAGGCCAGTACGAATTTTATTAGATTTATGGACAAGGTCCATATTGTGCCGTCCTAAAATCTCGCTGGCGAGATGTGTTAAGATGGATAGTGTTAGATTTCTTTTTATATGTGCTTTGTTCTTCACATATTATCCGAGAACAATTGAAAATAGGGCAGTGCCCAGGACAAGTGCCTCTGTAAACCCGTTTTATTCTTTAGTTTTAATTTATTGTTGTTGCGAGAACCACGATTTGTAAATAATGGCCGGAAAGAATATATTTGCAGAACTCAAGATGTAAACTATGCTAATATTGTATGCAAGACATCAATGACTTTTTCATGAATGACTTTAAATATGAAAATAAAATTTAAATGTCTCAGAGTTCTATGCTACTTAAGATAAATATCTACATGGGTAGCAAATTTACATTTTTTTGCAACATTAAGAATGTTAACTTCTCAGGAACCTTGCAGTGGATAGTGCGAACAGATGACTGCGTGCTTTCTGCTGTATAGCCCTGACAAGAGCAATATGAACCAGCAGTTCTTGTGATGTAAAATGTGATGTACATTCGAAATGCACCTATGTGTCTGAAGTAAGAGATAGCAAAGAAATTACTCTATGCTTCATTTAGGAATTGATTATGTGATATATAACACATTTGAAAGTGTTCAAATGAAACCGAATAATGAAATATGAAATAAACGCCTTTTTCAGAATGACGTGACTTTTTGTTTGTCGTCATAACTAGAGTCGCCAAAATACATATGACCTAGGAGGAAGTAATAATTTAGCGACATTGCATTCATTTCGTTTTGTCCTGCTCCAAAGTAGCATGGCTTGTCGTGTGGTATAAACCTGCACAAACATATTTTAAAACACGGGAGTACAAAGCATGACTACATTGCATAATCAAATGTTCGCCAAATGGCATTGTTGTATCTCCTTCAAACGAGATCTTTGTATTGTCTAATACTTTCATGACCTAAGAATTACTTTTGCTTTGCTGATGCAGACTCATAAGATATCAGTTAAAAACCCTACTTTACATTTTGAAACCATAAGAGATTTCATAGAAAACCTTGCGGATTTGGATGTTTACATGCAGCAGCATCTGACACACGGTTCCAATTTTTACATGTAGCAGTATGTAACACATGGTTCCGATATTTACATGTAGCAGTATCTGACACATAGTTCCGATATTTACATGTAGCAGTATCTGACACATGGTTCCGATGTTTACAAATAGCACAATCTGACACTTTGTCTCCAAATGTTGCGGGTGTTATTTTCTGAGTGCAAAAAAACGTTGGGTATCCAAGCAAACACTTAGGTTTTCATTTGAAACAGCACAGAAACTAAGCGAATATATGCTATATCGTGTTTCAAGATACATTAGCAGATCAAAGTCAGTTCTCGATTCATTTACCCTGTACAGATAGCTATTAAATAGTAAGGATGTTGTAACTGAAGGGGTAAACTTACACATTCCGTGCACTTGTTGGGTGCAGATTCCCTTCCACCTGTCAGCTGGAACAGCCATTTGGCTGAAGAGATGATAAAGACTACTGGAGGATTTACGCAGGTAAACTAAACATGTAAATTCTGGTGATAAAATTGCCTGATTGTGAGAAATTATGACATTGTAGTGCATGTCGACGTTAGTAGTTATGCTTTTTATAAAAACAAACCCACATTTCAAACATCGTTTAATCAAGCGACATTCAATTAGAATAACATTCCTTATGTTGGTATTTCGACCAACCGATAAAAGGCAGGGTACACTGCGCTGAAGGTATTGCTGACAGGTAGGGTCTTGTAGTCAGTCTGAATTGATGCTTTCACAAAGAACTCATTAAACCACACATGAATATACAATATACATATACAAGACAGCACTATAATGATCCGGTCTGATATAGTCCGTGAGTCTAATCACCTCAAAGATATCATGAATATATCAAGCAGGCTCATTACAATAACCACTGGTGGGTAGTATGGTGCCAGGAATGCCAATCCACGGGGATCTTGACTGTCACGCGTTTGCTAAACGCGGAAAAATACCAAAAGTAGTTTTAACATTCGAATTGACTAAAAACCTGTCTCCAACTTCCCTATATGCCGCTGTTCCTTCAAGTCCTGATGCTGTCACACTAGGGTACACCCCCCCCCCCATAAAAACCCAGTTTCCTCTTTTTCGGACGAAGGATCAGTGCCATAAACATTGCACGTCCACTAAATTCGAAGACGTGTGCTTGAAAATGAAGACGTATGCTCTAAACTTGACAAGTGCGCTCATTTTTTTTGCATGTAATAAAATATAAAGACGTGTGCTCAAAATTCGATAACGTGTAATAAAAAGCACCGAAGTGTGCTCCAAATTCAGTTACACGCAATAGAAAGCACTATTGTGTGGTCCAAATTCAATTGCATGCAACCAAAAACACCGACCTGAGCTCTAAATTTTATTACGCGTAATTAAAAACACCGAGGTGTGCATTAAGGTACATAACGCGTCATGGAAACGCCAACCTGTTTCTAAGTTACATTACCTGCCACCAAAGATAATGATGTGTGCTCTAAATTTGATAACGTGTCACCAAACACATCGATGTGTGGTTAAAGTAACATTACACGTTCACAAACACATCGACATAATTATGCTCTAAGTTACATTACGTGTAATTAAAATCACCAGCATTTGCCTTTAATTCAATTACACGTAATTAAAAACATCGACGTGTGCTCTAAATTACATCGCATGTCAAAAAAACAAAACAAAAAACCCCCCAAAATCCACACAAAAATTTGACGTGCACTCCAAGTTACATTATATGTAATAAGAACCCAGACATGTGCTCTTTGTTACATTACAAGTCAAAAAAAACATTGACATGTGCTCTAAGTTACATTACTCGTAATCGAAATCAGCAACGTGTGCTATTCGTTACATTATGCATCCCAAAAACATGGCCGTGTGCACTTAGTTATATTACATATCACAAATTGCCCCACACACATCGACCTGTGCTCTTAGTCATATTAAACGTAATCAGAAACACTGGTATGTGCTCATGCTCGTAATTAGATTAGACGTAAACAAAAACATCCATGTGTGTTCTAAGTTAGATTACGCGTAATAAAAAACCCTGACCTTTGCTCGAAGTTACATTACAGGTCTTCATAAACATTGGCGTGTGCTCCAAGTTACAGTGTGCTGAAATATTGATTACACATCAACAAAAACATCCACGTGTGCGCAGTTATATTACGCATCATGAAAGCATCCACATGTGCCAAAAGTTACATTATGGCTGAACAAAAACACCGACGTGTGCTCGTAATTCGATTACACGTCACGACAATTATCACGTGTGCTCAAATCACGATGGACCTTGTATTGAGGACAGGCCTTACATTGTGCATCATTAAAACCCAGACATGTGCTCTCGGTTACATTACTCGTAATCAAGATCATCTGCCTGTGTTCTAAGTTACATCATGCGTGAAAACAAGATCCACGTGTGCTCTCAGTTGCATAATGCATAATCAAAACACCTACGTGTGCTTATAATTCGATTACACGTCAACAAAAACATCCACATGTGCTCTGAGTTACATTACGCGCAATAAAAACCAGACATGTGCTCTAAGTTACATTATGCGTAATCAAAAACACCGACATGTGCTCGTACTTCAATAACGCGTCAACAAAACATTCATGTGTGCAGCAAGTTATATTACGCATAATCATATACACCAATCATGATGGGCCTTGCATTGAGGACAAGCTTGATGAAAACTTGAATAAATTAGAAGTGACAATGATTGGCTCGGTTATGAATGATGAATTAAAAGAAATAAACTGGTCACAGCATTGATATATCTGTTAAAACAGTGTTTACAGTGCTCTCGAGTCCAAGTACAAGAAGGACAGAAATCAGCATGAACGACCCAATATTGTTGCAAAACAGTGGACATAGATTGATTTGACATTCATAAAAGTTTGATCCAAATAAATTCAACTGATTTTTTTCGATCAAGAGCAAACAAGATAGGCCTAATGTTATGTAAATTGTTTATTCATTCAAATTATTAGATGTATTATATTTGTCTTCATTACTGTGATTTACCTGGTATTCGAACAAAAATTAAAATAAGTGTTTGGAATTTTGCTCCTCTGGTAGGTACACCTCAAATAACTCCTGAAAGGAAATGATCATGCCCGGGAAGTTTAACTTATCTATTGTGGACAACTGCTCTGTTGCACAGGCTGCAATCTGCAGGAGTGAGCTCGCATAAATATCATAACCTTCAACAGACTGATGGAGACCAATATGTATAACCATAAATACAAACCTCCCCTTTTCCCCAGTTTTCCCTAGTTGTGTTTGTCTGGTTATATGGTTGTTTTTGGTCTGTTTTTTAACTGTTTGGTTGTGGCTGTTGTTGCTTTTGTTTCTATTTGAACAGAAACAGGCATCATCCCAAACAAAGGATACATGAAAAATCAGCGATTAACTGGAATTGTTCCAATGTCTTTTTATTGATAACAGTACTCCACTGTGCAAACTGAGTTCATATCATTTTTAATACCAGCAAAACACAAGCCCATACTTAATCAATCTCACATGTGGAGCAGATTAGTTTGAAATACTAGTATATAAGCCTGCTGGAGGTCTTTGGCCGGGCTAATTCTACACCCAATAAGTCAGGTAGACAGCTTTTTGCACGGTACATTTTCACCAAAAAAATAACTTATGGTGTCAGATTTTAGTTCCTGACGACTTATTCTTGAGCTAATCGAATAATCAAGTGTGTAAAGACCGTCGCACATATCAACATTGAAACGTGAGGAGTAGCTGTTTTCCTCTTTATATAGCATTCCTAAAAAGATGATGAAATATTTTTTTAATCTGTCTACTGTTACTTACAAATACTCTTTATATATCATTCTTAAAAAGTTGATGATTTTTTTCCCTAAAAAATTTGTCTACTGTTACTGACAAATACTCTTTGTGAAGTTTGTATATCTTAGTAGTACAGGCGAGAAAAAGTAATTATATTTACTTATCTAATTTTACTCAATAATTTCGTTACCTTGTTGGTCAGATTTTGAAGACTCATTCTTTAATTGGCTGGTTAGAATTAGTTTAAATAGGCCAAAGTATTTGCTCCATAATTTTTTCGTTTCTACCAACAATTGACTCTTTTCAATTATTTGAGAGTTCAGAACTGTCATGGATTTGAAAAGATCTAATAATTTGCCACTGGTATAGAAGTTGGATCAAGTTCTCTCCATGATAGCCTTAGTATCAGCATAAAACCATAACTGGGAAAAGAACATTTTTCGCGCAGAAGTCACACAGAATTGATTTTTTTCAGTTGAAATCAGAAGAAATTAAAAACATATATCCATGTCCCGGAAGGAATTCAATGGTCAGTCCTGAAGTAGCATAGATAAAAAGTTTTAAAAATTTTTAACTTAGCCCTGACAGGTTGTTCATTTTCCGTCTATAAACTGCTCCAAAATTCACGGAAAGGGTTGTCAGAAAACAAATCCTGGGAACCGTTCCTGGATATGATATTTTTCTTTTAATGTCCGTTGATTGATTTTAATGTGATAGGGCAATTTGTACGCTTGTGAAGCGAGATACAAATTGCAGAGGCTGAGCAAAAAACAGATCCGAGAAAATCGCATTGAAAGAAAAAGATGCCAATTCTTACTTATTTATGGCTTTAATATGACACATACTCATTTCTTTTGTCTGTGTTTTAATTATAGTGTGAAATAAACGTGTAGCTTTACCTCTGTGATGTCATTAAACAAAAGTATATTTTGTGACTTAAGTCTCAACTTTTTTTTAACTTGGGTACACCACACTAAGACTTGCACAAGTCCCTGGTGCATGCCCCTATTTTCCCATCCCGCGGTCCCAACCAGAAGTGCCCTACGTTTTCCCCTCCACAAAGTTAATTGAATAATATTATGCTAACTACACGGTGTTATTAAGTAGGTCCTACTGTTATTTATTTAACTGGTCGACACTGCCGCCTTGTCCGTTTCAACAGTAGCAGCTATTGAGTCATGGTCAGTTCTATTCCCATTATCATTGCGAGTGGAAAGTGGTCTTCGATGAATGCATGGCTAGTCACTGGCCACTCAAGCGAGACAAAGCTGACCGTCTCCCTCCGGATGCCGACACCAGGGACTTGTTAAACTTGCACAAGTCCACTCTGGACTACCATCGATTCGGTGGGAGTGACGTCACAACATCCGGGGTTTCGCGGGATCTGAAAAGTCAAATCAGTGCCACAACTTTTTTAATTTTTGCATTAATGCAAAATGATCCACGTCATGATTTAAGTTTTGTTGAGTAAGACCTCTACATTTCTATGTGGCTCTTTTGTCAATTTAAACAAAAACTCTTGCCCTACACACTAACAAAGGAAATACATCGATCTGAATCACGATTTGATCAAACTAAGCGGTCAAACCTGTGTGAATACAATTACATGGGTACCGGTCCGCGCATTTTTCTTGGTTAGCGTCACGAACGATGGTTCCTCTTTTAATTTTTTCTAAAGATCGGTTGTGTCTTATAATTGCCATTAAATTATAGTGGTAGAGCTTGTTGCTGCAGTAAATAGTCCATAAACACACTTTATTGCAGTTACTGACAAACAGTGAACATGATCAACACAAGCGGCAGCGGTATTTTCACCCGAGCCATGTTTACCTGCGGCTGGCGTATTTTACTCTCTTTCCGTGAAAAAAACGGACCCTCTGCCATATTGTACGCAAAGACTGGTACAGTGGTAGTATATGTTATCATTCTGACCAATTTACAGCGTTAAATTTTGTTTCCTGCTTTAATAAATTGTCCGTAAACGTCACTTGTGTTCACACAAATGTCACCCATCTTTCAGGCCATACTTCACAACACGAGGCAGCGAGTTCTACCGAACGAAACAGCGGTAGAAAAACTTTTTGCTTAGACGGCAAACACCATGTGATCGATTCTGGGCCCCTGTAGTTTCCGACTAAAATAACGACGCATCTGTTTGAAATAGAAGCAGTTTTGAAGGGGTTCCCGCTAAAATACTTTTGTTTCAGCCAATGGGAGAGCTTGTTATTAAAATAGATACCGTTCTGAGCATTCTAACGATATAAATAACATGGCGCGGAGACAAAAAAAATCGAGATAGAGACGATGAAATCAACCTATTTTTGCGCAGTTTTTCACATATACATCATTCAAATTGTCACAAGCAACGGCCCGAGACGATAGAGACGATGAAATCACCCTATTTTTGCGCAGTTTTGCGAAGTTACATCATTCAAATTGTCACAAGCAACGGCCCGATCATTGATTTAAATCATCGTAGAAGGAAAATTTTCATTTTGACGCAAAATCGAAATAGCCATTGGCAAGAACTGACGTTTCTCTGCAATAAAATGTGCGTGCTTGCATGTAAATAAACAACAGTCAACACAAGGAATTTGAGATGGCCCTGAATCTGTCACGTGCTTGACTGCTCGTGAATAATTCATAGCAGCGACAAGCCGGCAAGTTTAACAAGTCTGACTGGACGCCCTCCGCCTGACGCGGTGCACTGCAATCAATCTTTCATTACACAGTAGCTCAATAAACAGCTTCTGAAGAGGAGTGCGTTATGACCGCTCGCTTGTCTGTGTGATAAGAAACATAGTGCAGACCACCAGGCGCTAATCATCTGGAGTCAATGTTATCTGGTTATTTTCACGTTCCACGCCAATCAGCTAGGTAACTTGAAGGGCCTACCTGTATTGTAACAGAACAAGGCTACGATGTGTGTTTACTTAAAATTTAATTTGGCAATAAATTTGATTTTAAATAAAATATGGAAGACAGTCCAGTGAGACTTGGGCAAGTCTACACCACACTTGGCTTGTTTGGTTGTGGGTTCACATGCGGCTTTCCATATTTGGGGACCAGTAAGCAGATTGTGCTAATTTGTTTTTACATCAATAGAGAATTTCAAAGTAATCAGAACAATGGTAGTGATTAGTCTGAACTGGCCTATTCTTATCTCCACGGCTAATGGTTTCCTGTGAGTGACCCTTGTTAATAGCTCAATTGGTTTCCAGGGGTCATGGACTAATGACTGTGCAAACAATGACATGGTTCATTATCATGCCCATGCAAACATACCCACGTGCCCGGCACTGTTTAAACTTTTCATTGTAAACAAAAGTTTGATATCAATTATCTCATATCAATTTTATATTCACACATATAAGTTTTGGGAAGCATGTAATTTAAGTATCAGACTATCCAAAAATATGAAAAAGTGATTAGAGGTTATCCAAAGGTGTCAGCTTCAGATCCTCCACCTTAAGTCATGTTTGGCGGTTTTGAAAAAAAACCCGCAAAAACTGTCCACTTTCATGTTATTACCAACAGTTTCCTGGTTTTGTCACGAAATGAAGTGCTGTCGCATGTTCCTCAATAAAAGTTTTGTCATACTGCACCTTATGTAGCCATAAAAGGATTATTTTCTCGTCAAAATTTGGTTGACTTAGACCAAAATGCATTTGAATATGACATAGGCATGATGTAGTCCAAAATGAATTGACTAAGGCCAACATTCACATTGATCCATATTTATCTATAGTTACCTTTTGTACTCAATTCTAAAATGTAATCAAATGCACTATTTTAAGATTTTTCATATAATTGGTTCCTATGAAATTAACGAATGGTCGGTTTTCCAGGAAGTGTTACTTTACTTAAGCCAATTTTTCAAATTTTAGATGATTAAGGCCATTTTGCATTCAATGGTGGGTCCCTTAAAAGGTTAAGTTTTAACAGATTTTAAGATTGAAGGCTGTAAATATAAAGAGGCAAGGTCTTCCTTGTCCTTTGGTAAATGTAACTCAAAAGTGCCCAATTTTGACTTCTTGGCCAATTTTTTCCTTTAGTGGGATATTTGCTTTCAGTTCATGAGAGAATGTCTTATCTTAATTCTCAAGTGCTATCTTACAAGATGGATTCACTTCCAAACCAAATAGCTAAATCCTTAGTGACATTAATTACTGATGAATTCATCTCCTATTTTGTGTTGTAGCCTGCAATTGAATGGTGACCAAGCCGAAAAGGTGGGCAGAAATCTTATCCGTCCCATATGTGGCCTATTTGAAGACACTAAAACCAGAACCACCCCACACTGGCGAAAGCGGGTAAGGGTGAGTGAAAATAAACAGCCTTTGTGCACTACAGATGATCAGGTATTGTGTGCAATACAATACCTGATCATCTGTATCCAACAAGACCTGCACAAGCCTCTATCTGAGTTAGTTAGCAGGATTCTGTCCGTTGTACGTGACCAGACTATGCATACCCATATACACATTGTGGAAAGATGGCTTGATTTCACCTAGTTATGAAGACCAGCCTGCATATGTGTACATACTTTGTGAATAAAAGCGAATAGCTTGATTGCTGTCTATCATTTGCATTTGAGAGTGCTCTGATTACATGAGTCGTTTGATAAAAGTGTACGCCTGAATTGCTGTGTATTGTTTTTATTTATTTAGGGTGGTATAATTATATCTGTTTACTAATAATATTATTTAACATCGTTCTTACTTCTGAGGAGTCTGATCATCTCTGACTACTTTCCATGCAGAATATAGCTGTAAATTACTATTGATAGAATGGAAGGGCCAGCGACAAATGATAAACTCAATAAACGATAGGCCGTAATATTGGGCTCTTTTCAATAGGTTGCCACAAAAAAGAGCAAGATAAGGAAGATGAGGAGGAAAAAGTCATGGATGATGAAGAAAAAGACTTTGCTTGTCCTTCTAGGGTGCTGTACCCAGATAAAAATGCAGGTCTAAAAAAGTTTCCTGACTTGGCACATTTCCCCAGCTACCTCTTTTTAGGAGTGTAGGTTGTAGTGCACCCTGATTATGGGACCGACGAAGCACATGAACAAGCATGGCGGGGGTACAGGAAGATTTCAAGATGAATACCTGAAAGCATGGCCATCTATGATGTCGGCTTGCTGATCACCTTAGCAGAGGAAACTGACTGCAGCACAACGGATCTTTGGTTGGATTTTATAGCAAAGCTGTCCTTTACTACAAATCATTGTTGATGACTTTTTCTGCACTTTACAAATTCTAATGTGTAAATGTGTCGAATAACATTTATTCAACAAATTACACAACTGGATGTTTTGAAAAATGAACTTGGCATAAAAATATTTCAGACGAGGAAAAGACATAAATTACACAATCCACTGATAATTTGGTAGATACACATAAAGATAAGATGGAAAGGAATTTTAGTATCAAAATTTTTGAAGAGGACTCCTCTGTTCTACTTTTTTTCTGGATACCCAAAGTACACAAAAGCCCTTTTCAATCGAAATTCAAAGCTGGTGCTTCAAAATGTACAACAATACTAGTATCAAAGGAAGTAGTAAAGTGTTTGACTGCGATTAGGAATCATTCCCGTTAACATTGTAATGCAATTGCTAGAAAAAGTGAAATAAATTGCTTTTGGAGTATTAGCAATTCTTTCAAGTTTGTATCTAAAATCAAAGATTTGAAAACAAAAATATCAAATGCTTGCATTTTTTTGACACTATATACAAATCTACCCATAGATAAAGTCAAAAGTTCTCTTTCATACTTAATGAACAAATTGTTTAAACATAATAGTGAACCATATACAAATATTAATTCATATTCCAAAAAAGCATATTGGTCGCATAATAGATGTTCAAAAAAGTATCGCTTCATCTTATATTGTTGAAATTTTGATAGATGCTACAAAATTTCTCAAGGATAATACTTATTTTCAATGCGGATCATTGTTTTTTCAGCTAATAAAAAGAATTGCAATGCGTAGCAACTTCTCCGCATTACTTGCAGATTTTTTTACCTGGCTTGAGTTTAAGCATATGGATCAATTGATTAAATAAAACCTTCAATTGGCTACAAAGTTATCAAACAACTCAAGATTTATTGATGACATTGCTTGTGTAAATGTACACAATTTCAGTGAAATTAATGAACAAATTTAGTCAAAAGATATACATTTGTAAGGTAACAATTTAGATGGTTTCAGAGATGTGTTTCTGGACTTTGTATTTCGGGTCTCTATTGACAGGTTTTGCATCAAGTCTCTCACAGATTTGATGTGTTTAACCTGGAAGCAGTTAACTATCCTCTCCCTGACAGTAATATTTCGGAAGCCATTGGATATAATACATATTTGTCAAAAAATTAGAGATTGGTCGTATTTGCACTGAATTTCAGGACTTTGCATCTGGAAACAAATTTATTCATAATAAACTTCAGTCAAGAGGATTCAAAGATGTACTTTGTATCAAATATTTCTACAAATTTTTCTGCAAAAGTCCAGAGATTGTTAGAAAGTTTTCCACGTTCATATTTATTGATTATTATGTGGGTTGTATTTGCTGACTTTTTAGCTCAGACAAGGAGCCGCTATTCGGAGAGACATGTATTGGTACAGGCTCCAAAACATGTTCTGAGTGGGTTCCCGCTGAAAACCCTTTAATTTATTTTGGCCAATACAGCCTATATCAAAATTGTACAGAAGAACGTGTGCAATATGGAGAATAGTACTTCCATATTTATAAGTTAGACAGCAACAGAATAGCTTATGGAGCGTAAAGAATTCGGACTGTGAAAAGGGTAAAAACTACCAGGAAGTGGTTCTGGATAAAAAAGACACAAAAGACAATTATGTACGTTTGTATTGTTTGCGCCAATTGTAAGGTTGGTAATGATTGGTAGTTATTCCAAGCTACACAAACTTATTTGATCACTTCTGAAGCGAGTCACGGTCTCATTTTGCTTCGTATAACCTTAAAATGTCTGGTGCTGTTTGTATGTACATCGTACGAAGAATGTATAGTGAAATTTTTATTTGTAACTTACAGTTTAAGTTCCGATGTTAAGGAAGCATTGATATTATTCTCTATAGTTTTTGTTTTTTTGATTCGTGATTACTGGGTTCCACAAAGTCAGAAAATGCCTGGTGACATCTTGAGCATTTTAGAATATTGATGGTTATTCATTTAGCGCCTCCCCCTACCCAATGTGTGCTTTTCTTCACCACACTGACAAAATATTTAAAAAATCATTCAAATTAATAATAGGATGACTTCTTACCTCCAAAAACATTGCACAAAACAAAACAAAAATATGTTCCATACTGTGACCTTGACCTTTATCTGTTAATTGTTCTATAAATTTTTGACACTATTTTGTTTTTTTCAGTTTTTTGTACATGTATGAGGTATAAATGTCGAACGATTGATACATTTAGTATTCCTGAAAATTGTCATTGACCTTGACCTTGGTTATGACCTTGATAGGCCTTCAATCTTTAAAGTTGGTTTCAGTGCACTTATTAATTATTCGTAATATGGCAAATCATGTTTCATTTGTTTGCAGGTGAAAAGGTTGTGGCTGACAAATAAGTTTTGTTTGTTTTTCTTACAGGTAATCAGTTGCAGGAGCGGATGAAGCAATCAGTATTATAAACATACAGCTTATAGGTTTACAGTACTGTCAGACTACATTTTAACCCTTGGCACATCCAGTGTCAGACGGTATTGTCGCCCCCTGGATCGTCTGTCCATCCGTCTTGGCAACGTAACAACGATATCTCAAAACAATATTCAGCGTAGCTGTACCAAATTTTTGTTCCAGAACGACCTTATGATGGAGAAAGATTCTATTGAAAACCAGCTTCCTCTGATTATCTTTAACCATTTTTATAAACTTTTAATGTATTTATTTAAGGGACGTCTGAGTGGCGTCAACCCTGACGACGTTGCCGCGATATATAAAAGAAAATATTGACTGCCGCGTTACCAATTTTTTGTCAGAGATGCATCTTATGATGGACCAGTTTCCTCTTTGAAACCAGCATCTTCTGATAATTTTTCACCTTTCATGAAAACAAATTTTTATCACAGATGTATCTTATGATGAACTAAGTCCTTATGTAAAACTTGATGCCTCTGAGGATTTTTAAACTGTTCATGAAACTTTCTTTTCGATGTATCTATTTGAAGGCTGTCTGAGTGGCCTCAACCCTGACACCGTTACCGCAATATCTAAAAAAATATTTGTCTTCAAGGCCATCTGATTGGTGCGCAAGGGCAGGACGATACCGTAATATCTCAACAGGGATCCATCGCAGCTTCACCATTTTTTTCAGAGATGCACATTATAGTGGACCATATTTCTTTTGAAACCCAGCATTCTCTCACTATTTTTAAACTTGTTATGAAACTTTTGAAGTATTTATTTGATGGCCATCTGAATGACGCACTGTACAGCGGGTCTCTGTCACCAGAACTTGGCCAAAGACTACATCCAAAATTGCTCTTTCATTTCATGGACAACAATATGGAAGTTGAATGTAGAGTATTCAATTGCGAAGTCTCTGCGTCTTTTTCTATTTTGTGCGAATTTTGGGCATTGAGGCTCTTTTTGTCTTTATCTCCTGACCGGCTTTTTAAAATTGTTCAAACTGTTATCATGTTATAATCTGACTAAAGGTGACACAAGTTGGTGAAAATAACGAGGATATGTTAATTTTGATGACGGTGTGGGACATCAGACTTTGAAACAATGTGTGAGCACTACAATACTGCAGGCATGTAGCAATACAGTGCATGTGTTGTAATATTTCCAAAATGGTTTTGTGGAATACATTGATTTCAAGACAGTTGTGTCCTATGTGGGCCTGTACCATCTAAGTGAAGATGAAGACAATGATGAAGGTGATGCCATTTTTTTTCTATTTGATTTTGCACATTGATGTACCCCAATTGGTTCTGCACCCAGTTTGCGAAAAAGATGATAATGCAATAATCTTTTTATATTTCATAATTTTAAGGGTTTTGAGCAAATAAAAAAAACAAGAAAAAAAAAAAAAACAAACCAAACCAAAACCAAACAAAAACACAACCCCCTTCCCCCCAAAAAATCTTTTACTCATGAAGTACAGTATACTTGGCTAATTACTTCAATATTTGAATATATTGTCACCTGGAGTTATGTAGTTTATATTTTGGCCACCAAGTGGCCCCGAGATTTTTACCTCCCTTGGCTTTATCGGCCGATGGGATTTTTATTGTTGTCATGCCGCCCCCCCCCCCCCCCCACCTCCGTTACTCTTTTGGACCCAATAACTCTTACAGTAGAAATTGAGCTACTGTCATGAAACTTGTACTTTACAAGCATATTATTAGAAAATTATGGTGAGTTTGACATTCAGCAACCTTGACTAAGGTCACAAGGGGTCATGAGATTTTTTCACTTGCAAAGTAAGTTGTAAATAATGGAGCTACCAACAGGAAACTTGTACTGTTGGAGCATCTGATTAGAATCTTGGTAGAGTTCGACATTCAGAGATATTGACTGGTTACTAAGGTCACCAGGGGTCATTATATTTTTACCCTTGCAATTAAACTGCCCAAGAGGGTCTTCAGGCTCATCCAATCGTATTATATATGTATGTATATATATATATACACACACACACATATATATGTATATATATATATATATATATATATATATATATATATATATATAATATATATATATATATATATATATATATATATATACATATATTATGTGTGTGTGTGTGTGTATATATATATATACATACATATATAATACGATTGGATGAGCCTGAAGATATATATATATATATATATGTGTGTGTGTGTGTGTGTGTGTGTGTGTGTGTGTGTGTGTGTGGATTAACAGACCCGTATTAAATTTTAGCAGGCTATTATGACTTAAGATGATGAAAGTTTGCATGATAAGTATGTGTCACTTTTTCACGGATTTGTGGAATATCAAACTTTTGAACCATGTGGTAGTAAGTGCTGCCACTATACCTGTGCAACGCAGCGCATCAGTCACGATATTGTAAAAACTGGTGTGTGCAAGGCTTTGTTTTAAGGCACATAGATGTTGTTCGGGCTAGCATTCATTAGATGTGCGAAGGAATAGCCAAGCAAAACTGTGTATCTTTTGACAGTGAATGTTTCGTAAAGTTCAAGCCTTTTTTATTCGAATCCTGACTCCACGCGTTTTATATATTGGCTTATATCTTGGTAAGTGTGGATCTTAGGCCCATGACTACTACTAAACACTAATAGAAATGTACTAATAGAAATGTACATATGATTTTGTTGATTTTGATCTTTTGGTGACCTTGGAAGGTCAAGCAGACACATTGGCTTATATCTTTGTAATGGTGTATCCAGGGCCCATGGCTATTTTTGAACATTACTAGGAATATTCCCATGGATTTTCTGTTGGTGTTCTGAATTTTGATTTAGAAAGACCCTCATAGCTCACACTGTCATATTGGCCTATATCTTGGTAATAATGAAACCTTCAGTCAATAATTGATCAGTACTATTACAGTTTATGTATAAATTAGTTACGTCTGTACTTGCAGAAGCTGATTCCAGTCAGCAGAGCACAGAATCATCATGATCTTTCTGTTTTATATTGTAACTCCAATATGCATTTTTGAAGTTGTGAATGACTATATGGACTTTAATTTTGTAGCACGTTTAAGGATTTTTTGACAATTTGAGTTCAATCAGCTTGTTTAGTGTCGGCACATGTATACTACGGTTGTATAGGATTTGTTACGGTTGACAGCTTGCCCAGTCTCGGGACATGTATTCCTTGACCTTGGGGTCATTTGATGTCCAAGGTCACTTCAGTTGCAAATGGTTAAATAGTTCCCACATACCCAATACCGTAGTTTTGTAGTTTGTGGTACATGGTTGTCTATCGCAAGCTTACACATTTTCTGGGTTTTTTGTTTTTGTTTTTTGTTTTCGTTTTTGTTTTTGTTTTTCTATAAATGTGGGGAGGGGGGGGGACCAGGCAAAATATCAAAATGCTCAAGGGTGACAGGGTGTTACCCGGCATTTTTTTCGGAAGTATAGACCAAAGTCTCTCAAACTCAGTACAAAAAAAAAAACTATAGACAACAAATACAGGTTCAGCCCAAATTTTGCATTTGTCTGCCGGACTATAAAAGCCGCTGTGGTCTAGCCAGGAGTGACCGTGTGTGTGTGTGTGACAAAAGCATTTGTGAGGACTGCTGACATAACAGATGTAGATTACAATCTTTTACGAGAGTTTGGCCACAGGGTTTCAGACAAATATGGGCTATTTTCTCAAGAACTATCAATCAAACTTCCCAACTGTGTATTACTCCACTGCAGGGTACTGGGCTTAGCAGTGAGAATCTTACAAAAGGAGCATCAGGAAGCATTAAGAACCTATATAATATGAAAGTGGTACATACGGTTAGTATCATCGCATGATTCAGGAGAGATGATAATTAACAGTTTTTGCATAGATGTGTGATATGTACGGGAGGTCCCGTAAGAATGAACATTGCGGTCTGACGAATATCAACATTTTCACCTTTTCATACTTTTACGCAAGGTGGCATGTCCATCACTGCACCATCTTAACTTGTTCCGCAATTTTATTTCTTTAACATTCTCTAAATTTTGAGCATATAGCAATAACCTTTTAAGCAAAATGGTGGTACTGGACCCGTGGACAAAGGATGGATTCCTGATGTACGGAAGTGTGCTCTCATCGCCACAAGTAGAAAACCATCTGAGCAGCGAAAATCTGACGCATTTGCCACCACCAGTCAACGTGGTTCTTCATCTGTTCCTTTGACTGTTCATTGTCATCGTGAGTCTTGTTGATTCGTCATACATGGTGCATATATTTCTATTGATTCTATGTATGTATTTATATTAGCATTGTGGAAGCACGCACGTCACGAGTATATATTTAACTGAAGTATAAAAACCCACTAGAATGGCAGAATTATCTATTTTAAGACTATTCATTATAGTTAAAGTACGTTGTCGGAGTGCTCAATGAGCGATTTTAGAATTGATGACACCATAAATTACCGCGAGATGGCGCCAACAATCGGTGACGAGCACATTTGAATATCCCGTTTTTTAATGAATTTGATGTTGTAAACCTTACTGATATTACCTGATGTGTATACTTGGGCATGACCATAGATATTTGGTAAAGTATAATGATAATATGTTGTTATTATCAGATCGTCGACTGTGCTTCACAAGTTTCTCTTGACGAGTCACAGAATGACGTGCCCTTGCTATATAATGTCATCTGTCAAGCATGAAATACACAAGATCCCCGAGAGACCAATAGGCATAGCTTTATCTCTGTCACAATATCTACAGTACATTAGTGGCATTTGGTGTACTTTAAATTGTCCGTTATAAAGCACAGAGAATTGGACCACAATTTACACCAAAAAGCCATGCCACTGGTGCCAGAGGAAAAAAAGAAACGAATTCAGCTATTACTGTTAAACTCGTAACTGTTGGGATTTAAAATGCCAAAAATTGCTACAAATTTGTCCTTATCTGCATGATATCTAGCTTCACGGCAGAAACCAAGGGTCTCATACAAGTGATGGGCCTTTTGTATAAAAGTATCATATGCGCCAATAGTTCAGAAAAACAGAACAGACATTAACAAATTTCAACCCAACAATGAAAGCAAAGTTACAAACAGCAAAAGACAAAGATTCAAGAATAACACAATATCAACATGCATCTTTCAATACCAATGTAGAAATGAATTTTGCTCACAAAAAGTCGCGAATATTAAGTTTGACAAAATCTACTTTCATGTAAATTTACAATGTGCAATTTACAGTCTTAACCCAGTTTTATACTTCAAGACTTCTCCGTTGTTCACCATATTCAATTTGCAAAAGGTTTATGATGAAAGGATAAAATTGTGCCGCCTCATTATGTACTCCTACGGTGGTTTTACATATGACATTTGATTTCTAAAATGAAGAAAGCATTGATTTCCCTGTAGGAGAGTAACAATTTTTATAACGCACGTGAAAGTAAATTTCCATATGCCACCTGTACATTGACACGGTAGGTTTGGTCAAGTTATTGAAATCAATATTGCACAGGGGCTTTTGTCAGTTAAAGTTAGATTGTTAATTCATATATATATATAGTAATCAATGTGTAAGTGTCGGTTCGGGAATGCCATTGCAGAACTATTTAATAAGAAAAATTTATATTAACTGCGATTCTGTGCTGCCGCCTACGCTACGGCAAGGAGCTTGACAGGAAAAAGGGAAGATTTGAGTACTTGGGATAAATGAGCTTCCATGATAAAAGCAACAACTCTGAAAAGCTGTCAAAAAGGTGATCCACTAAGTTTTAAAACATGTCAGATGCAAAATATATGCAGAAAATTACCTTTGTTTGGTAGCAAAAAGTGTTATTTCCGGATGGTTAAGTAACATAACTGTTATAAGTGCCCTCATCATGGCGGACGCATAGGTCCATTGCCTTGCAACTGAGAAGGCCAGAACAGGTTTGGAGTTTATATGCAGTGAAACCTGCCAAGCCGAATACCTCCGACAGCTGAACACCTCTGTTACCCGAACACCTTTTTGGGGGTCCCAACTTTTTTGTATGTAATTTAATAGGACAGCCAAGTGTTGCAACCTGGAAGCACCGGACACTTCACTACTCTGAACACGGCAATATTTAACCTGTAAAGGTCAATTACCTCCCAGAAAAAAAAGGGTTCTTTCAGGAAAATTATCGATATTTGGAACAAAAACATCACATTTTTTCATATTTAACACTTTCATCAAGTTTGTGGCATGAATGTACTCAAAGGGTAACAATAGTGTGCAGGTTCCATGGTGAGACCTTCTACAGCTGTACATACAATAAACTGGTTTAAGCTTATCAAACCAGTAAGTGTATTCTGAAGTTAAGCAGTACGATAAAGGGTATCACACATATTGTGTGTTAATGTTTAGTCGTCAAATTATGCACATGTAAATGTACTGTCACTGGTAGGACAGATGTACATACTTCCGTACATGTGATCATGAAGATACGAATAACATTAATAATGTAGTCTAATGATATTAAAAAGTGCATGTACTGTTAGCCTAAAGTTGATGAATCATATAAACTTTTTTCCCAAGTGGTTTAATTTTTATTAAGTTCTTTTTTATCTTAGACTTTATTTTTCCTTAAAGTTTTTGTAATTCATATAAATATATCTGTGTCAGAGTTGGTATATTCCCCAATGCATGTTCATGTACAGGTGAACTCAAAGTTTACATGTGCAGGATGTAGCTATAAGGCCACGCTCCTGACCCTCTATTAGCCGAACACCTCCAATACCCGAACACTTTGCCAAACGGCGTTCGGCCTTGACAGGTTTTAGTGTAGTTAAATATGAGAACATCCTATTGCTCCAACGACATTAAACGGTGGTAGGTGGGCGGGTGCTGGTAATCTACATTGACAGGTGATCGATACGTGTGAAGAGTTGTGGGTTTGGTTGCCGTAATTGTCATTTTGACTTATTTCTAGCATATGCAGATTATGTGGTTTTGATGGCTCCCACGATTGCTTTAATGTCAAAAGTACTTAACGTTTGCTCTACACACCCCTAGGATTATGAAGTTACACTTAATCCTTATTTAATAGAAAGAGAAACTTAACAAACCTAATTCTGTAAGCCCATGTGCCGTTTGAACACTATCAAGTCCTATATTCTAAGAACAAAGTCCTATTCCTATTTAGTCATCTAAACGTATGGCTTATTTTAGTAATACTGATTTGTACACAGATTTATATATTTGCAAAACAGCACTTTGTAATTTGGCCTATTTGTACATGTTAAATTGTGCTGATCTTTCTCAAACATAAATCACTTTTTTTAATGTCAGAATTTGGTTAACTTTCTGCTGACATTAGGTACCAACAATCCAAGACCTACTTGTTCGATGTTAGCTGGAATGTTTCTTTAAAATAAAACGCTAATTCGAATTAATGTTGTCTTTGATATCTAATACACACGTAAGCCTTTAACGGCTAGCCTACTTCCTGATATATAACTTGATCCTACGCTTTTATATATACTTCATTATGATTTCTTTAGGTGCAGAATTTGCATTATATTTGCATAGGAATCGTACTGGTAACGCTATCTTCAAGTTTGAGTATATAATGACGTGCTATACTTGGCAGGCTACCATCCCGCATATATATCGGTCTATATCAAACTGATAAATTACCTCAACCCTTTGATAACTTATAATGTAAGCGATCAGTCGTTCTGGCTAAGGTACATATTTACTATGCGCTATGCATTTTGCACCACATTTCGCGCGTTAATGGGAATCTCTTCAAAGATAGTTACCTGTTATCGATGTTATCCTTATGTGTGTGTTTGGGGGGGGGGGGTATATTTCTCGTGTACAGCTCTCCCAAACCGCAATCCCTGTCCACTTATTTCACATTCTGAGATCTATTTCCTATATTTTCCTTTTTAATATGTGGCTTGCAGGTACTAGCTGTGGGACCTTTTACACTGCTCATCGCCGAGAGCTATTTGTGCTGTACTGTTTGTTCCGATATTCCCCAACACTACGATCTTGTATGTGTCTCTGAAACCTTTTTGTCCCAAAGTATTCCTGATAGTGACCTTGCATTAACGGGTTTCCATCCAATAATGCACAGAGACCACCTCACTGGATTAGGCAGGGGCGTTGACATGTATCCAAGCAGCTCTGGGCTTCTATGCGTCTTGACCTAATAAGTCCTGATCTTGAATTATTATTTGCTGAAATTAAAGTACATAATTACAAATTTTTAACTTAGAGTTCTTTCCAGACCTCCGGATTCCCCAGTATCTTTGTGGGACAATTTACAAACCAATCTTGATCAAGTCAAATCTCTCGGCTTCCAAAATGTCATCTTAAATGGTGATCTTAATGCCGACTTTTACCACGGCACCAGGCGAAAAACTCAACCATTTTTGTACCACCAACTTTCTGCTTCCTCACATTCAAGGACCTACCTGGATTACCAGTACCACTTCCCGGTTAATGGAGCATACAGAATACTTACAGTTAACCCTGTTCGTAATCTGTCACGCCACGTACCCTTCGTGTAATTGAATTCAGATAATTTCTAACATTCCCAATTTATTTGCTGGCCATGTGTCCTACCACCGATAGCAAACTGCGATCAAAGCATATAGTGTCTGTTAAAATTATATTTCGGCGTAAAAAAGAGTCAGTTTACAAATGATTAATTTTGAAATATAAGAAGGCAAATAATGACCATTTTCGTGAGCATCTCTAACAAATTCAATGGAATAATTGTTTTGCATCCACCGATGTCAATGAGTGTCGTCTTTCTTGGTCCGATACCTTTATGCATGCAGCAAAAGAATGTATCTCCAATAAAGACGTCGCCATTCGCCCCAATGACCTACGATGGTACAACTTGGCCTTACGTCTTGAAAAACTTAAGGCAATGCGTTCTTACACCAAAGCCAAAGAAGGCAATAACGGACCACATAGCCACGAAATATGGGTTATTTATAACCAATTAAGAAATCGATATCAGGACCATCTCCGCTTAGCTGGGAAGGAGCATAATAATAAACTGGATGACTCTTTAAAAAAATTCAAAAAGAAAAACAAAGTTTGGCAGAGGGCTATTTTTTGTTTTTTGTTTTTTTTAAAGAACCACTGTCAGTCAATTATCATTCGATGGGAAGCACATAAGCGACAGTGGGTGTTTAATTCTTTTTCCTGAGCCAAAGTAATTTTAACACTTCAATGGCCCAAGATCCCATCCCTCCTGATCACCGTACCAATATTTTGGGTGACCTGAACATCAACGAAAACGAGGTTCTCGACATACTTTAAAGTATTGACACCTCTAAATCTACTGGTCCATATGGAATAAGCACCAGGCTTTTGTAAGAGGCTGCTCCTGTTATACAAATTATTCAATCTGTCCTATAAAAAATCCTGCTGTCTGCAAAGACGTTCGTGACACAATGCTTATCCCCCTTAACAGGCGGCCTCGTGACCACTCACCCCTCGTTTTTCAAGGATATCAATGGGAGAATGTTTGTCAACATGAACATCTGGGTCGTGTTCCAAAGTCCGATTTAAAATGGAAAGATCATATAAAAGAAATTGTCTCTCTAAAACCTCTAAACAGCTAAATATACTGAAAAATATAAGTGATATAAATCTGTTTCATTAGACCTTTATTAGAATATGGTAATGTGGTCTGGGAGAACTGTGCTCAAACGGACGAAAAACACGGAGGATTTACAATTGACTGCAGCCCGTATAGTGTCTAGAGCTATGCGAATCACCCCTAATGAAAAATCATACAAAAAGAAAACTGGTTGGAAAACTGGCTAAAGGAGGGGGGAGATCAACACTTATCACAATGTACTAAATATTTCACAGACTAACCCTAACCTACCTCCATGCTATTTTGCCCAATGCTCCAGTACACAAGGAGAACCCTCATTAATAATGAGGTAGCGATTGATGGAAAAAATTACCTACAGACAAGATTCCATCACACCAACATGATAACACTCCAAATGAAGTTTATTTTTATACTTATATTTACACTATTTTTCCTATTTTTCTGTCCAATTTTAATTCAATAGATGTCGAAATAAGAGGCTTAAAGTGCGTTTGTAATGAATTTTTCAACCTGGTGAACATCAACTTGAAAGTGACAACAACAAAAATAGTTCTGCTGTACACATTTGGTCTCTTCCTTAACATTAGTATATTGCAGCAGAAAATGTTTGTTTTTAGGGAAATTATTTGTTAATATCTTCTAACGAAAGACGAAAAATGTAGAAATGCGTATGCAAATAAACAGCAACAAAAAATGCTATTACTGTGAATGAACACTAATCGGAGCAGTAATTTGGTTCACTGCACGAACATGCGCGGTATCTCAATTTAAATTCTCAACGATTAGAGACCATGTGGGAGACACAGCTGTGGAAGGTAGAATTTGCGATCATTCCAGCATTGTGATTCGTATTTCTTTCACAGGTTTGAGATACTTGAACGACAGAATGAAAATTAGAGTCGTCTTGTGAAGTAGAAACAGCATTTGAAAGAGTGAAAACAGTTGATTCTTCGCATGGTTTGCAGGGAGGCGGCTCAAAAAGTGACGGGGAACGGGAATCGTTATGATGGATCACCGACAACAGAACCGAGAAGAACGGGAGCGAAAGCATGATTAACAATAACAGTGGGTGTGGCCACATCAGAAAGTACTTTGCTGAAAGCTTTTTATTGCATTGCTGAACACAGGATCTGAGAGATGCCTCGTTTTTGTGCCCGGACATAAACATTATGTGCCGTGCCTGAAAACTTGCATCATTCAAGTACTGAATTGCCGTAGCGCGGAGACAGTGTAGGGTAACGTCGGGTAATATGGGCCCGCGAGTAATATGGGCACCCCCTCTAATTATGCAAAGAACGCATTTTATGTCAGAAGTGCCACGTGATGAAAAAGCGTGTAGCAGACGACGCAGCCATAACAACGCCTGGTTGTACAGGTCCAAAAAAAGTCGGCCTAAGGAATGTATAAAATAACAACATAACTTTCTTACAACGTAACTGTAAATTTCACCCCTTCCTGACACAAAATGCATGATCTACAGCGGAAAAAGGCAATGTTTTATGACAAAGAAATGTCCATTTTGTTCACAGATGGGCGATGATTGGATCACATGATTAAAATTTTCTTAGTGAAGTTCAGAACCTCAGGTATGTCACGTGCATGTAATATGGGCATGGTATGCCCATATTATACAGAGGGGACCCATATTAAACACACGAGAGACCCATATTATACGCACAGACCCATAATACCCGTAACATACCCTGCTTTTCCTGTCTAAGATTACAGACCTACGGAAAAAGTGAAGGTAGACCTATTAAAGGGTAGACCTACCACAAGCCACATGGTTATGAGGTCCGAGGCCAAATATTTCATCTAGGCTCAGGCCCGAGGCCAACTAGGCCTATTTCTTCTAGACCCATAGCCTATTTCTAATGTAGCATTCAGTAAAAATAACAGTAGGGTCTACTTTGCTGGCTGAATAACCCAGGCCTATGTACTATTTTTAATAGGCCTACATATTTCTACGGTAAGCCTGAACGATTCTTTATTTCAGCATAGATTTAGGCCTGCGTTACTGGTAATATTATCTTGTTTAAGGTGGCGATCTAGTGAAGACTAATATAGTGCTCCTTTGTTTTATTTGTTATATCTTCTTCAAAATCAAATTGAAACACCATCAAAACTATATATATCTTGAAAAAGGAGAAACAGGGTAGTTCAACAAAGGCAATTATATTTGCTTACACACAATATTTTAACAGATATGCTTAATTACATATGCAATTAAATATTAATAAATAGTATAACTTTAAAAAAATTGGAACTGACACTCACAATGCTGAATCAATTATTTTTGTGCCAAATGGAAAGGTTAGGTATGTATTCCAAAAACGTGTTTTGCTTTATTCTTATCACTAATATTTTTAAAGTTACCACTAATTAAAGAAGAAATTATCAATTTTTTAAAAATTTTAAGATGTCAGAACAAAATTTGACTAAACCATATCTTTAAAAATAAATACGATGCAGAAAAAATGAGACACGTTTTTGGAATACATAGTGAACTCTTCCATTTGGCACCAAAATAATTGATTCAGCATTACTGGTGTTAGTTCCCTTTTTTAAAGTTACAATCTTAATTAAAATTTAATTGCTTATGTAATTAGTCAAATCTTTCAATAATTTGTGTGTTAGCCAAAATAATTGACATTCTGGCACTCCCCCTTTTCTGCTCTTTCAGAAAGTATATAGTTTCAATGGTGTTTCAATTCAATTTTGAAGAGGATAAAACAAATGAAACGATGGGACACTTGATTAGTATTCACTAGATCGGTATCCTAATCTAAATACATATAGAGTTGAAAAGTAAACAGAACTTTTCTTCATAGCGACTACGAAAAGAACCGAAGATTTCTGATTGCTTCAAAAATGTTCAAATAAGTTATTATTTGTCGTAGAACCACAAAACTTGACAGAGGAGTTTGTATCCAAACTATGGGGTTTATTTGGAAATATTCAAACTGAAACTCTAGACATGAGTTCAAAATTTTAATAGTTGAATATTTTTAGTACGGTAGCCCTAGTGTTTATGATAATTTATTTTAATCACTTTAACTTAATAGAGCTACCAGAAGCTTTCCTATGGTAGCGTGGCCATGAGACATAAAATACATGTGCCCCCCCCCCCCGAAAAAAAACAACATTGAGCATGTAGATTGTTTGGAAACTGATTTCCCGATTCACCATGAATGATAAAGTCGGATTATAGGGCTATTATTAAGTGTAAAACAAGTGTATGCTCTCAGCTTCCACTGACACTGCCATAAAGGAGCGTCCAGCTTTCACTGACACTGCCATAGAGGAGCGTCCTGCTTTCACTGACTCTGCCACAGAGGAGCGTCCAGCTTCCACTGACACTGCCGTAGAAGAGCGTCAAGCTTCCGCTGACACTGCCATAGAGGAGCGTCCAGCTTCCACTGACACTGCCATAGAGGAGCAGCGCCCAGCTTCCACTGACACTTCTTTAGAGCAGCGTCCAGCTTCCACTGACACTGCCGTAGAGGAGTGTCCAGCTTCCAATGACCCTGCCGTACAGGAGCATCCATCTTCCACCACCAACACCATTGAGAAACATTCAGCTTCCACGGACACTTCCACTGAGAAGCGTCAATCATCCATTGACACTGCTGTTGTTGACACTGAGCCATCTAAATCATTCTGTTTCTTGATGCTGCATACCAAAGGTTCAGAGAAATTGTAGCAGTACATCATGTAAAAAACGTAAAGTAGCCCACGCTGAGCTGCAGACTAGTTTGCAGTACAAAGAAGAGCTCAAGCGGGCAGAGACAAAAAAGAAAAAAAAAGTAAATGAAAAAGCAAACTCCCCTAAAAAAAACCCACAACACAAAGGTCTCAGAAAAAGCAGCAAAGTGTTCAGCCATCCTCCAAGTCTACACAAACTAGACAGAAGCGTCCTCAGAAAAATTGTGACCAAACAGCTCAACAGCCTAGTAATGCCTCCCGTTCTATGCTAGCTAAAATGAAACGTGGCAACCAAGCAGCGCCGGATTCTACCTTTAAAGAAGCCAATGCAGAATGCCCCATATGTTCAGAAAAATTTTGTGATACACCAGATGCTGTTCAATGTCAAATATGTTTCCTATTGCATCACACAGAATGTGCAGGTGTTCCAAAGCGCCAAGGTACTTTTACATGTGATCTCTGTTAGTGAGTTCTCGTGCAAAGGTAAAATCTGGCGTTGTTATAACCCTACACCAGATACATAATGTGTGTCGCAGTATTATAATTGACTATTGGTCTTTCACACCTATTTTCTATTAAACTGTTTGAGCTTTTATATGTGATCTTTGTTAGCGCGTTCTCGTGCAAAGGTAAAATCCAGCATTGTAATAAGCCTGCAATACATTACCAGATACATGTCTGTAGCAGTATTATAATTGACTCTTGGTCATTCACACCAATTTTCTATTAAATTGTTGAGCTCTCTTTCGATTGTTATCAGATTTGACTATTATACATAAGCATTGAAGTAAATTAGGCCGAAAAAAATCACTTGTTTCCGGTCACATAACTTGTTTTTTTTCAATTTGGTCGGTAGGCAGGAAAAATTATTGTTACAAACAAAAATCTGATAAGACTCAGGATACAGAACTCGCCATACACACAGAAATGAATGAAAGATTTGAAAATAATTTAGATTTCTTTCAAAAAAAATATATGGGGGGGGGGCCTACACTAGGTAGAAATTTTCAAAAACTTCCTTTTTTTCAACGTGGCCCCTAAATTTACGAGTCCGCACTTCAGAAGAACAGTTGGTCGGGTGACCGGAAACACATGATCTTTTTCCGCCTTAGGCTCACAGCATGCCTTGCATGAATGTAGGTGCAAACAGTAACGACGCATTTAATGCAGTCGCTGCTTTTGTCTCAAGTATTTTGGCAAATTCTTGCTGATTATTATTTTGCATTTCGTTTTTGTACTTTCATGCATGATTTCACATAAGCGCATCAGCATGTTGGTATCCTGTGTATATGTGCGTGTGGGGTGGGTGGGTGGGTGTTTTGTGTGACGCGTATTTCGTCTTAAATATTTCATCTAGACCCTATAGGGTCAAGTCGGGTAATATGGGTCCCTAACTATTTTTGCTCAAAGATCAACATAGAATAAAGGTTTTCAGCCCTTTTAGAGTAAAACGAACAATAATTCAACTGGGGAGCGGAAAGTAGACACATTGTGTCATTTTAACACCTTTAATAGAACATGAAGTCATTTTGAACCCTTGCAGAAAAATTTATGGATCACGTTTGTGGCTTAGGTTAGTTTAATTTGGGCATATGTAAGTTTATTATGGACATATTATGCCCAAATTACCCTCACCTTCGGGTTATATGGGCACTTTTTAATTTTTCAATTTATTCGTATAAAATAAAATCTGTTCGAATAATAAGAGCAAAATATTGATAAAATGGTACCTTATTCGATGTTTTATAGAAAACAATTGGGTACCTTGCGTTACTTTTCTTCTCTTTTGATTTTTAAGCAAAAATAGTTAGGGGGCCCATATTACCCGACTTAACCCTACTGTTTACCGTTTAGAAACATTTGCGCGTTTGCCAATTTCAGGCAAAAAGCCAGAAAAAGGTTCTCTTACTTAACGGCTTGTCCGTGTACCAAATAGGATCTGATGGGCATTCAACCCGGTATTCAACAGCATTTGTAAATTGAGTTTAGTTGGCTAAATAGGTGTGCGGCTGAAGGATCGGTTTTTTGCATGACAAGTTTCAATATTCTAACGTGACAAAGCGGGCCATCAGTCGCATACATGTAGGCCCACTTATTGCTGGGAGCCTCGTCAGATTTGACACCGCCCTGGTAGTGTTTCTGCTTGGTCTCATGGGACAATGTTATGTGTTCTTTATTTTAGTGATCAGTGTGATACACGAAGGAGTCTATGTGCAATTGGTGGTGGAACTCGCGCCTACGGGTTACCAAATGGGTATGTTGTGCGCGTTTTACCGATTTGCGCGATCCACAGATCGCGCAGCGCGTTCTGTGAATCTACGGCTCGCGCACACACGATTCTCTTGATTTGTTTTTGACGAGTGGTTGGAAACACGCAATGCTCATGTTTTCGCTGCGCTTTCCATGCACTGTAGTTAGTGGTATCTTTTGAGTGGCGTGTCAAGTGTCACCAGCTTTTCCGTGGTCGTTTTAATACTAAATGGATGGTAACGGAATAAAGGGAATAAGGTAGTGGGGTGAGGAGGTGCTGGGCATTTTTGGATCACTACAAGGGTGTTTCTATATGGAATAAGGGCACACGGTTCTTGGGGTAACAGTCACAGAGCAAAACACACTGCATGTATCAGTCATGGACATAGCCCCGCCGGCGGTGCAGACTCTTGCGGAAACTTCAGTTTACATCTTTTTTAAAATGTAGCCAGAAATGTGGCCACAAACTTGTACCTGTCTCTGAGGTATCTTGGAAAATGTATTGATATAGGCTACTGTACAATGCGTGTGGCCACATTTGCACTGTGCCCGTATAATAGGTCCTAGCACAGTACCCCCATCGGAATGACGCGCTGCGCCATCCATGGATTGTTCCGTTATCCATCGGTGTGTGCGCGAAATGTAGAGCCATAGAATGCGCTGCGCGATCTCTGGATCGCGTAAATCGGTAAAATGCACACAACAGATACTTGTATTTTATCCCATGTATGTGTAGTCCAGAGTAGCTGTGGACGTGGCGATCTACACCGTGTAGTATTTTTTACCGTTCCACACTCTCGAGACCGTTCTACACTCTCGAGACCGTTCCACACGCTACTGCCACGCCCCCCTATGCGCGCGCACATAGGATGTTGATTTCTGTCGTCTGCTATGAAAAGTACCGAGCTGATACAATTTAAGATTAGATGGATGAGTGGATGAATGATAATATACATGGGATAAAAATAAAACCATTCTCGTGTTGAGTACCATGGCCGACCGTTCTACATGGCACTCGCGTAGCGGCGGACAGCCAGGATACACTCGGTGGTCCGCCGGCGGACTTCACCTCGTGTATCCTGGCTGTCCGCCGCTACGCTCGTGCCATGTAGAACGGTCGGCCAGGCATTCACACTCGCATAGTTTTATTATTGTACCATCGGCCTACTAGCTGACGCAACAGGACTTGGTTATTGGAAGCATTTTGCAGGCAGGTGGCAATTCTTTGCAAATCATGATATTCAATTATTTCTTTGCGTGCTGTAGGTGGGCATGTGCCAGTTCTCATATATTCCTTCATATACCCATCAAAAGCTCTATTTCAGCTTTAAATTCCTAATCTTTTACCGTGTCCAAGTCCCGACCAATATATTTGAAGTGTCTGTTGATGGCACACTGAATGTTCATCAAAGTGTTTTTATGATATTCATTAGCTTGATCCCATGGCATGTGTGCAGCACGCTTCTTAGCATCCATCTGTTTCGCCTCACAATAGAATCGGCCAGTTTTGTCAACCAGGTCTGGGGCAGATATTGTATTAGTGTCAATCGGCTCAGCACGTTTCCATGTGCCAGTGTACAAAGGAAAAGGAGGGCCATAATGAGAACCAGCAGATTGAGCTGAAGTCCTCTGTGTAGCGGTCTAAACGATGGTTGCTTGCCTTTATTAATGTGCAACAATCATTTTATTTGGGCCGAATTTATGCAGAGTGACATTACACTGCACAAGACGGGAAGTTAACTTTGGGTTGTAGTTTACAGCTTTTTCTTAAGGGGAACGCAAAAGATTATATATGTATATATATATATATATATATATATATATTGTGTTCAGAGTTCCTAAAGATAGGTAGGCTACAGGCTAGGCCTATTCAGATAATTACCTCGTAGCATACTTATTCCCCACTAGGGAAGGCAATATTTTTTTGTGTGCTTGCTTTCAGAGTGACGAGAGTCATTATTTTCAAGCTGCTGATAAGTGACTCGTTTGTTGAATTGAGTGGTCTGAGCGGTACTGGTACTGGTGGATATAGGCTAAGGAGGAGGATGGAAATGCTATTCCCGTCAACAGTGGTCAATGTAGTGGGGAAAGAAGACGGCATTTCGGGAGGACGAATGTCTAGGCCTCAGGCTGCCTGTGCTAGGCCCTTGACCATCTGCATTAGGTTTTCCTTTGATGATGCAATTCCATACAGGCCATCTTAATTTAAATTTCTGAAAATTCCATCGTCGTCGTCACTTATAAGCTTATTAGCTGGTATTTCTAGCCCGTTTTCTGGCATTGGAATGCCCATGATTACTCTGATTTTTCGCAGGTTGTATGTCTACTTTCCGTAATTTCACATATTTCATTAAAATCAACTGCTCTAAAAAATGTCCTCGCCGCCCGTGATTTGTGTCAAAACTTCAAAATCTAAGCCCAGGTCAAAGTAACCGTACTCTGCGGGCACTGTGTGCAGCTATTCCCGTCAACAGTGGTCAATGCAGTGGGGAAAGCAGACAAGATTATGCGTTAGGTGGTTCACTTTAGGGTAGCGTTTTGAAAAATGTTTTGCAGTTTTATGCACCACAGAATGCACCAAGGTCATTTAAATGTTGTAGTTTTGAGTGAATATCGTATTTATTTCATATAAGATTTTTTCCCCTTTTTCATTCTCTGTGTTCTTGTGTTTACGTTCACTCATTCATTTTAGTTATATTTGTGTCCCCTGGAGGGAATGAACAAATTTATGAATGGGAAAGTAATAATAATAATAATAATAATGATGATGATGATGATGATGATGATGATGATGATGATGATGATGATGATGATGATGATGATTTTATTTACCCCCAAGATCGGGGAAAATCACACACAAGTAGAAGATTAAGATATATACAACATCACAGTACAACTAAAAGCAACGGGTATAATATAATACACATAAACAAATATGTTCAGAACCAAGGAGACGCCATGTAAAATGCTATAAAACACAGTCTTAAGACCCAGATGTAATGACCATAAATTATGAAACTTAAACGTAAAAGCCAAGTAAGGGTTATTCAATGACAAGAGTGTAATATTGGATTTACACACAAGTGGCCGAAGGCCACGCGTGGGTGAATCCAATATTACACGAGTAGTCATTTGAATAACCCACTTAGCCCATGTTTGCCAGGAACGTGACATTTTGTCAATGGGGACATATACATCTAAGTCCTTTACCCTATTGTTACTGTGTCCTGCCAAAAAACAAAGCAAAGTTGCACTGCATGATCTGAAAACACTTTTTGTCTCTAAAATGAGTGATTTTAGACACGTTCAGAGCTATTAAAGTTTCAGTCAATGACACACGTGTACTTGTTGATCCAGCAGCAGATCATATGTTTCACCTGATATGCTTTTCTTCTGAGCTTTCCACCAGAACAGCAAGCATGGCAGCTCACTTTGATTTTGGGAACAATTTTTATCTGGAAGAAAATTTTGATGTGGAACATTTAATGGCATTGCCAACACAGAATCTGATTTTTGGACGAATGCCACAGAAGTCTGATGAAAAGACAAACCATACAAATTCTTTCTTTCTTTCTTTCTTTCTTTCTTTCTTTCTTTCTTTCTTTCTTTCTTTCTTTCTTTCTTTCTTTCTTTCTTTCTCCCTCCCTCTCACTCTCTTTCTTTCTTTCTTCCTCCCTCCCTCCCTCTCTTTCATTCTTTCTTTCTTTCTTTCTTTCTTTCTTTCTTTCTTTCTTTCTTTCTTTCTTTCTTTCTTTCTTTCTTTCTTTCTTTCTTTCTTTCTTTCTTTCTTTCTTTCTTTCTTTCTTTCTTTCTTTCTTTCTTTCTTTCTTTCTTTCTTTCTTTCTTTCTTTCTTTCTTTCTTTCTTTCTTTCTTTCTTTCTTTCTTTCTTTCTTTCTTTCTTGCGAGAAATGTTTCCTTGTTTACAGTTGCCTGAATACTGTTTGGTCTGTATTTCAGTAAATAAAGACCTTTGTTTGAAATCCCTTGTCTTGCTTATTTCACTGTGTGCAGTGGGGTATAGGACTTATTCCACTGCTTCGATGAATGGATAAGTGAACTTTCTACTGCCAAACATGGGCTAACAAGATATACTTCAGGTAGATTAGAAGATAATTCCAGAAATCGTTCTCACATGCAGGGCGAAACTTTCAGGTTCACTGTAATATAATGGGCGGTGCTGACTGACTTGTCCTCAAATGGCACGAGTTGCTAAGTGTCACAAACATGCATTATGGGAACAAAAGGCTGTGTATCAAGAAATTAAACCAACCGAGTTCACCCCTATTTGGAAAAAATATTTTCAATTGAAACTGGATCTTTATGAGACAATTTATGAATATTAAATTTTGAGTGAAGCAAGCGAAGAGTGAAATCCTTAAAATTAAAAAATACAAACTTCATGACAACATTGGGATATGTGTAGCAGAATTTCTTTAAAATTTTACATTTTTATGGGCAAATTTGTACATTAACTAGATAAATGAAGAGAGCAATTTTTAGTATTTCTATATAAAATTTAGAAATCAATTAATTACAGTGTGTTTGTATACTGTATTACAGTACTTGGTCTCCAATGACAATTAAACATAACGTTACCTCCGTTGATAACTATGTAGTGGTGGATTTTGATGCGCTTGGGCACAAGTTTTTATGCATAGGGAATTTTATGCAATTTGGGAAATCAAAAGGGAACCAGTATGCACGAGCCTATAACAGATATTTGCACATTGAAATTGTTCTTCATTATGTCATTATGAAAATCTATTACTCTATTAGTATCGTTTGTATGTAATGCATAAACATCGTTGTCTTATGCATTTGAAGAGTTATTTTTGACGGAGGCCTTACACAGTCGTCTTTCAGAAACAAAATAAAGCACGGCATACAGCTAAGCAGGCAATAGACACTGGTGGGGGCAGCGGGGTGAAGAGTTTGGGTAAAGGGTATTTCCGTTTTGGCTGGCGTTGTGGGGCATTTTGATTTCCATACGAGCGCACCACTCGAAGTCTTCTCTTTTTTACTAACCTTTATTTTGGGACATTTAACGTCATTTTTATTTAGTGTCCACGGTGCTGGGGCAAAAGTATATCCTATACCAGTAAAGTGTTACCTCTCTTGCCCCTCCTCCCGTATAGCTACAACACATACTATGTGCGCGTAAATAGGTGCTGATAGAGTTCTATATTTCATGCATATTAAGTTGCCAGGGCAACAGATAGATACAACGAATACCATTCGTAGACTTGTAAACTTACCAGCAAATTTGAAGGTAATAAAAAAACTAACATAAATCCACGCCATTAAGAGATACGACCCGCTTAGTTTGTTAATGAGACAAAGGCAGAACGTTACTTTTTTGTCAATACTTCTGCAAGTGTCAACAGTAGTAAATTAGGCACAGAATACCCCCTCTGCTGGAAGTCCCTGTTCTACACAAAGTTCCGTCCCCAGAAGTGACGTTACGACGGAAAGCGAGTTAACTAAGCAAAAGCGCTTGGGCAAAAGCCACGCCCCTTTTCTGTCCTCTGGTTTCTGTTTCATCAATTTCCTTGCAACTTATAACTGACCTATGTCATTCATAGATCAATAATAAGATCCAATGAAATTGACCAACTAGAAGCCCGGAAACAATAAAAGGCATGGTTTTATTGACTGTGACCTCTGACGTTAGTTTTGGTATAACTTTGTGCTCTTATTGACCTCAACCTCTATGACGTCGCTTTCCTTTGACGTTGGATCTCTACATAACCTCTACCTCAATGACATCATTTCTGTTTGACCTTTGACCTCCAAACCACTTACTTCGTGATGTCACTCCCGGTGATGCACATTCCGTTATAGAAGGCATTTCCGGTGGAGGTAGAGAAGGCTATATTGTGCCAACTATACTTCTGGAAACAGAAGATGTAAAATAGCGCTGATAATGTCACAACTCGACTCATTAAAGACACCTTTTCCTCTTGTTTTCTTCGTAGTAAGCTTGATTGCATTCACGCACAGGAACGGGAAAATGATGACATACTTTTATATAGTTTTCTATCGTTTCAAACATTTAGTGCGCCCTGCACAAGGTGGGCGATAATGTTATTTTAGGTTGAAATTTGGTTGTATTTGAATGGGGACCTAAATTCATTCTCTGTGCCCATGCAATATTAAGAAACTCACCTGATAGGTTATCTCGACTTGCTGCTGTAAACTGGAGAGCTGTTATTCACAGGGGTGTGTGTCATTTACATTAAGATATGGTATGGAATTAAAGATGCTAAATTTAAGAACAAATATAGGTATAGTGTATCAAAGTTGTTACTTTTATGTTTTAATTTCAGAGTTATGTTCATTTTTGGTTTCATTTGATATTAATGAATTGAATTAAATAAATGCAATTCTTCCTATTACACCAATGGCGCGAGTGCAAAACTAAACTAAACGAAGATTATATTTACTAGAGTCTGATGCCATGTGTTTTTGATTACCAAATTATATTATATGTACTCACATTATTGTTGAAACTGAACAAATGCTACGATTTTGAGCTGGATATTTTCGATTGACTTATTACTGAACACCTTTGCCCCCTCCCCCCCCCCCTCCACATCTGCCAAAGATTCGAGCTATTTGAGAAAGACAAAAAAAAAAAACGCAAAAAAACAACAAAAAACAAAACACCTCCCCCCACAAAAACAAAACAAAACAAAACACCCACCCCCCAGCAAACCCCATGCTGTGTGCACTTCAGCTAAAGATACCCCACGGAAAGCCATTTCGTAGGGTGGCTTCCACCCCCATTTCTCCTTGTAAGCCTTAACTGCAGGGCTCAGATTTGACCTGGACTTCAAACAACACCCAGTATGAGAAAGTCAAGCTAATTGCATTTACGTAATAATGAGACAACACTTTAGTCAACAGAATAGGAGCTCTTACCAGCTTCATCCAGTGAGTTTTCTTTTAAAATTTTAACAGCAATGTGATAATCATGTTATTTTCAGAAAATGTTACATTGAATTGACACACTGATTATAAAAAATGGGTGATAGAGAGTGAAGCTTTTCATCTATTTTTGTACCATGAAGCAAAGGAAACTGGGCACGGAAAGCTGTTCTGGTAATTAAGAGAAAGTGAAAAACTGGCTGAGAGTGTGTGCGCAGTGATCAGCTTCTAGCTTCAAAGATGGTTGGACTTGGGTAGGGAAAAGAGAAATAGGGATAAAAATCTATTTTCTTGCTGGCTGAGGTGTGCATATCATGCAAAGAGAGCTGTGTGAACAGCCCGTCCTTAGCTCACATTGACATTCAACTCGTAATAAATCCCACTGTAATCTAGGGGATGATGATTCTTGAGATGAACTAAAAATGTGACTTTCCATTGCAATCCCCAGTGACTTACACGGCAATCAACAGGAACGCATGCATGAACCAGTAGGTACCTGAAAAGAAAAAAAGTCTTTAAAATCTGGGATCCAGAGTATCACCAACCAGGGACAATTTTGTTTAACCCTCCCACAGGCTACATTTACTCAAAGTTTCAGAACAATCTAGGGGACAGTTTTGGAGTAAACAGGCCCAAAAACAGCGAAAACGCGCAAAAACAAACACAAAAAAGCCAGCGCCACCTGCTGAACAGATTAACATCTCAAGGTCCAAAGAAGTGTCCCTATGCAACTTCAAAGCAGTCGGCGAATTAGTTTGGAGAGAATTTTTGAAGATTTGGCATAGATATTAAAAAAAAACTCGTTTTTTTTAAATCACTGGAGCACGACCATTTGAACGAACTCGTTAGAGACTCACACAAGGTACGTTCCCCCCCCCCCCCACAAGTTTGAATTAAATTTGTAAAGTAAATCTGGTCGATGGTTTTGAAGAAGCCGGATATATGAATTTCCGTTGCAATCCCCTTGGCCCAAGGAGTAATAAATAGGAATGCATGCATTAACCAACATGCACCTGCTTTTTTTAAAACATCATTAAAAATCAGGGATCCAGAGTATCACCAACTAGTGAACAACTTTGCTTAACTCTCCTACCAGCTAAACCTTAGATAAGTTTATGAACAATCTGAGGGACACTTTTGGAGAAGTCAACAATAGCTTTAATACACAAAAAAGTAAAAAGAAAAAAACATTACGTCGCAGCGCCACCTGTTTAACAATTAAGATCTGGGGGTCCCCAAAACTTCTAATTTGCAATTTCGAAAAAACAGAATGTCTTGGCGGCTTACTGTCAAAGAATTTTCAAGATTTTGACAAAACTAAAATGAAAAAAAAATCGTTTCAAGTCCAAAATCAATGGACCATGGCTATTTAAAAAAAAAAAAGGTAAACTCACCTAAGGTAAATTTTAAGTATAGACACATTTGTTTTACATGGATTGTGAAAGAAGTCAAGCATTGACTTATCGAGTCACTCTCCATGGCACAGATGTTGGCGTATACTTCCTACCTTGCCTAGTGGAGGAAACCGAAGAGCTCGGAGAAAACCACCGTGCACGGTTAAAGTGGTAGGAACTTTTTCCACATGCTGCCCAGGACGAGAACCGAACCCGGGTCGCAGAGATGAAAGGCGAGCGTCTTACCACTCAGCCAACCGTGCATCCTTTCTCCAAATTTGAAGTGAAGTCGGAAATGTAAATTATGGACGACGGACAGACGAATGCCTGACCACCAGATAACCAAAATGATAAAAACGGACAGAAACAAAAAGTCAAATAACACCCCCTCCCCCCAGAAAAACCCAAAAATAAAACAAAGGAAAACCACGTTACGTGCGCAAAAAATGGAGTTGGATGCTAAAGTGAGTTGAGTGGACGGGTGGTCACGGTTGAATTTTGGTGACTATTTTCTTTTACAGATTAGAAATTTATAAGCAGCTTTTAAGTAAATAGGTTCCAATTACGATGTAAAATAGCAGTTATACAAGAACCTGTTATTCTCGCTGTTACCAGTTATATCTGTAAATCGTGATTCATTGATATCAGGGGAGCTTGAAAAAATGATTTCAAATTGTGATAAAAAAAACCCCAAACGAATCCTGACAGGCAGTAGAAATTTGTTTACGGATGGAATATTGCAGTGGAGGTAAGGGTCCTACACTGCAAGTCCTCTCATGTGAGGCGGTCTTTACCTGAGGAATTCCTAGATACTCCATCGGGGAGGCCCTTCCATCATCCTGTTTTGTCTGTAGATGCATTTCTTAAGAGACATCCCTTACTTCGAGACAGCTCTTGTAAGGAGTCTATTTGAACTGGAGTGCAAGCTGTCCGAAAACTTGTCCAAATTATGGTTTTCTTATAATGAATTTCGTGAGTTATGTGGAAGTGTTGAATTAATAGATAAGCATACAACAAAACAATAACAAAAGTTTCTGCATCACATCTTTGTTGTGTTCTCTATGTGTTCACAGGGCAATTCATATTTCAAGTATGTGTATTGATGTATGTGTATGTGATATTCATAAGCCCACTTACCTGTTTTATATCCATGTCTTCCTTTTCTGAGCACAAGATTTCGCTCCATTTCTCTGAAAAAACAAAAACAAAAACAAAAAACAAAAATCGTAGAACGGCGACAATGCCATACTGACACATTCGGTGAGTAGTTCCACTTACCTGTTTTGCATCCATGTCTACCTGTCCTGAGCACAAGATTTTGCTCCATTTCTCTGCAAAAAAAATATACGTATAACCACGACAATGCCATACGAATACATTCGGTAAGTAGTTGACAAATATTGCATACAATTTAGTGATTTGATGAAAATGCCTATATATCGTTAGTTACTTGTGCGCGTGTTTGTTCAGCTTAAATATTTGTATATATGCCGTTTTTAAACATGGTGAATAGTATGTCCCTGATACCTTTCAACTGAAAAAAAATCAGAGTGCGCGTCCTAGTGTAACAACAATAATACCACAGACTACTATTATGTGCCATGGCAATTCTGCATAAAATGTGTGTGTGTGTGTGTGTGTGTGTGTGCGTGTGTAAATGTGTGCCTGTGCCTGTCTGTCTGTCTGTCTGTATGTATGTATGTATGTATGTATGTATGTATGTATGTATTCTTCATATTTTTCTTTAAACTGACAAATATTCCCAAATTTTCGCGGGCAGACCAAGTTCGGGAATATTCAACTCCGCAGAATTTGGTCATTTTGGATGTCGAAAGCAGGGCGGTATAAAATCGGGAAAATCGCGTATGTTGAACACTCCTTTGAGTTTATTCGGGAAATTTTGCGCTTGGCAATATAAATAAATATCCAGTACTGCCTGCCTGCCTGCCTAACTGACTGATGAGGGTGTACGTTTTTTGCAAGCCAACAGGGCCATAAAGCATCGGTCTTACGCGTTGCCAAGGCTCCACTACGCGTAGTCGAGCCAACCAATCAGAATTCAGTCTCCACAACGCGTTGCCGAGAATATGTTTTCCACTACGCTCGGCTACGCCTAGTGGAGCAACTTATGGCACCTTTTGGCTGAAGAAAAGCAAACCAATCATTTACGTCCTTACAATCATTACTGATATTAAAACAGCCAATCAAATTAGAGTCTCTACAACGCGTAGCGGAAACATGAAATTCTTTACAACGCGTCGTCGAGGCAGCCAATCAAATAACGGTCCCTACGACGTATAGCCGAATGGTTGTAACCCATATTTCAAAACAGAGGTTGGACAGGTATCAAATTTTACTTTTCAAGACAGCACAGCAGCGCGTCGTTCAATTCATTAAATTTGGTTCTCCACTACGCGCTGCGTAGGACCCAATAGAAATTGGTTTTCTACAAATAAAATTGGTTCCCTTGGCTACGCGTCGTCGAGACCAGTAATTTCTCAACGCGTAGTAGAACAGGTCTAATACAGTTTACAAGAGCATCAGTGATTGGATAATTTGGCTACACGCTATGGGAGGCATAGTTTCTCCACTACGCGTCGCCGAGGCTCGGCGACGCGTTGTAGAAGAACATTTTCTCGGCAACGCGTTCTAGACGAACAATTTCTCGGCAACGTTGCCGAGCCTCGACTACGCGTAGTGGAGACTGTGATCTTATTGGTTGGCTCGACTACGCGTTACCGAGACTCGACTACGCGTAGTGGAAACTGTAATCTTATTTGTTGGCTCGACTACGCGTTGCCGAGCCTCGACTACGCGTAGTAGAGACTGCAATCTGATTGGTTTACTCGACTACGCGTTGCCGAGCCTCGACTACGTGTAGTGGAGGCTCGGCTACGCGTAAGACCTATGCGTTATGGCCCTGTTGGCTTCCCATGTAAAAGGCTCCGAAACATGTTGAGTAGTTACCCGCTGAAGACTTGCCTGTTTTGCTACTAAATTTTATCTTTTGACACCATTATGTTTAAATGTTCACCTTTCAGACATTTTAGGCGAGCTTGTTTTATGTTAGGTAAACCCCCAGGGGCTACAGGTAGCAAGAAGCGGCCTGCGACAGTGACAAGCTTGCCTAATTGTACTTGATATCTGCTTAATATTTTCATTGCATTCTGTTGACATAAATACAAAAGACTTTCATTCTTTTCTCACTTGCCCTATAATTCCACTGTTAACATCCAAAGATTATTAGAAAGTTTGGTCACAATAATTTACAGTTTTTAGACTTGTCTGTTTTGCTACTTAACTTTATCTTTTGGCATCTTTCTGTTTTAATATTCACTATCAGACATTTTAGGCTTACATGTTTTCTGTTAGGTAAACCCACAGGGGCTACAGGTAGCAAGAAGCGGCCTACGACAGTTACATGTTTGCCGAATTGTACTTAAAATCCTGTTAAGAAAAATTGTTTTGATGGCATGTTTTTGGCATAAATGCTAATGACTTCCATTCTTTTCTGATCTGCCTAAATGCACATTTACTCAGTATTAAAAAAATACTCAAAATGGACAGTATTTTCTCAAATGTCACAAACCTGACACATTAAGTTGACACATTGACTCAGGGTTGGCAGTTAAATAGAGCTTAATTGTTTGAGGAGTAGGTGTCATCATGGAGTTTGTTTTACATCTCTGGTGCAGGATGTACATTGTAACAGTCCTTGTTAGGATTTCCCTTGGTTTGTACCGGTGGTCTAGCTGCAACTGTTTATTTGACAATCACTGGGACTGAATATAATGCCCCAGCTTGTTTCCACTTCAGTTAAACATTGGCGGATGGTTTAACTAGGATAAGCTGTCCAGCTACAAAGGGTACATATTGGTTCAGGGGCAAGTCAAATTGTTCTTATCTGAACCTGTACTATGAAAATTTGGTAATTATGGTTTGTTTGACTAGTATTCTACTTTGATATGAAGCTCTGCATTTATTAGCAAAACTTCACGTATTTAGCTTATTCATCAATTGCCACGTTCATATTTATTAATTATTACGTGCGTTGTCTTTGCTGAATATTTAGCTTAGACAAGGAGTCGTTACTCAGAGAGACATGTACGGGTAAAAGGCTCCGAAACATGTTGAGTAGTTACCCGCTGCAGACCCTTTAATTTATTTGGGCTAATACAGCTTATGTCAAAATTTTACAGAGGAACGTGTGCAATATGGACAATAGAACTTCTATGTATATAAGTTAGACAGGGACAGGTGGAGAGTAAAGAGTTCGGACTGCGGAATAGGGTAATGACTACTAGGAAGTGGTTTTGGACAAAAAGACACAAATACAATACGTTGTGCAAAGCTTTTGTTTAAACTCTAGTCTTGTAAAAACTATTGTCTTGTAAAGCCATCATACGTCTGAAGGATTGGAAAAAGGAAAAGAGGTGCACCCGAGAGAATTGGTTTTTTAGGGACTTTAAGTTTCCCTTATGAATGGAGCCAAAATACGTCATATTTACTGGTAGCCGGTCACACGTGTACAAATTCCGCTATGTGGTAGGATCGCTCTAAGTATGTTGCATTTGTTTCGTTCTCATAAACAAAAGTTTGAGATGTTTATTGGTGAGAGACGAAACATATAGTTTTGATCAGAGGTTTCCTCTGATCAAAACAATATGTTTCGTTGTTGTTTACCTAGGGATAAGGTGTGAAACCTAGTTAAATCTGAAGGTTCCTTTCGACATAGTTAAAGGATTTCTCTGTACACTTTGAAGAAAATTTATATTAACACTGCCATGGTTGCTGTTGCTCTCAATCTTTTAATGCAAGCAAGCAAGCAAACAAGCAATCAATCAAGAAAGAAAGAAGACTGACCTATGAGTCTTGAATATTCCAAGAAAAAAATGGTGATATAATGTGACGAGAAATTCGGAGCGGAGACGTTTTGTCGAATTGCGACTGTTAACCATGTTAATATGTGAACTTCTATGGTACTACTTATCAAATTAGCCTCTCAAATACTGTATTGCGAACATGGAAACCCAGCTTAATGGAAACCCAGCTTAAGCTGGGTTTCCATGTGCGCGTATTGCGTACGTGTTCGTAATAATTGATTGACTTAAATTAACTGCCCCATTTCCATGTAAGCGTAGTGTGTGATGCGTACTGCCTGTTGCCTATGCGTTTCAATCGCTCTGTGTAGCGATGTGCATGCATCACGCAGGGTAGACGCGCGTAACATACACACTATGTTTGGGGGTTTTCCCACCACATGGAGGGGACTCCGCATACCAGAAGCAAAACCTACCAAAGTAAACATTGTATACGCACAGTATACGCCTGGTTTGCGGATATATGGAAAATGGTATACGCAGTACGCAATACGCACCCCAACTACGCAATACATTGTACGCAATGCGCAATACGCGCACATGGAAACCTAGCTTTAATCAGCCGTACATATTCATCATGCGTAACAATTTGGACAGTGGATCCGTTTTTGTTTGTTGAGTATTGCGATACGAAAGGACTAATGAATTAAAAGATGAATTAAAAACGCCAATTATAATTTACGTTTCTTTAAGATTGTATCGACCAATCATTGATTTCAATGTTTCGTGTCAGCTAGAAATTTTAGTGTAAGAAAAAATCAACATAAACAAAATTATAGTGCATGGCGTATACGCAACAATAATAGTACGGATACGCGCCCCGTATTTTGCTGACCGGTTTCTTGACGTAACTAATTATATCTGACTTGCCAGTGGGTACTATTTTAATGGCTTCGTTGTTAAATTGAAGGTTGCATGCTTGTAATAGAGAGCCCTTTTCCATAAAAAGCCGCGTTTAGCAATAATTTTTGGTCAACTGCTGCAAGGGTTGGCGGCGTAAGGAACTCTTTACGCCCCCCCCCCCGAAAAAAATAATAAAATGAAAAATAAAGTAAAATAAAACCCACTGGTTTCACAGCTTTACTTTTCTTATTAACTTCATGCTGTCCGTCAGACATATAGATGTATTCCTTTTTCTTTGTTATACAGGATTGTAAATAAAGTATTCTTATGATCATCATTATTATAATCAACATTTTTATTATCATTTATTGTATTGTATTGCATTTGATGTGCAAATTTAAAAATAAGTTATCTGAGAATTATGTGTTTTGAGACTCGCATATATATGCAACTTTTCGGACACTTATATACAATATATTGTGCTCAAGATATGCAGAATGATAAGGTTTTATTTTGTCATGTTTTTCGGTGTTTTTTTTTTTATTTATGTTATTTTGTTCTTAGGATTTTTTTTTTGGTCTTTTTTTGGTTCTGGGGGTGTTCTGTTTTTTTATTGCTTTTGCATTTTGTTTGTTGAAAGCATGATTAAACCACTTGAAAACTATGATTTATTATGTATATTGGTCTCATCTACTTTGTGGATATGCCTCCTTTATGTTAAAAAAAGGATGCCGTGTACCCTGCATTAATTAATTTGCATTACCAGTATGTGGCGTGGCCACCGCAGAACATTATGTTGTCATGTGAATGACCATGCAGTTATATTTGGAGGCTGTCAATACGTTTCGTATGTTAGAAGGTTGACCCCAGGCTTATTCTGATCGAAGCTGTCACTGTAACTGCAGTCTCGAGAAGAGGCATAGACCCTGTAATACCTCAATGGAAAATCTTATATCATTATGTACAAGCGTTCCGGCTGCCCCAGGTAACTAATTTAACTTACGTCAAAGGAGGTAATGTGTCAAAGGGAATGAATATCCATTTCAAACATGCTTCGACAAATGTGCAAATTACCTAAGACAAATAAAAAGATGTATGTGTGTAGTTCCGATAACCCAAACAACCCATTGAAAAAGCCCGAGTCCTGACGCTAAATAATTCTTATGAAACATAAAATAAAAGTTTCAAGCTGTCCTTCCCTAAAAAACGAATCATCGACCCTGGATGACAGATTTTATCGAGAAAGTGGCCGCATAACAACACAAATTTCAATAAGGCATAGCCACAGTTCTTCAGTGGAACAGCATGGGCATAGCCTCGGTTGTTTGGTGATCGTTATCGAAATATTCCGCTTGGTTCTAGGCGTCCGTTCTCTGAGTTACCGTCGCAAACTGTCCCTACAGTACTTTTAAAACATGACTTACTATCTTAACTTGAATCTGCCCGCTCGGTTGTGCCTGAAGCAGTTATCATCGTGAGGTACAAATACAAATGCAACAAGATAGACCTTGAGCCCACACGTGGTGAGTGCCATTTTAAATATGCCGGACTGTCGCACAAAAGTATATTCGATTTGTATATCAAAGTGAATCGCGGCCATATCTTATATCGTAAAAAAACATGCCCCATATTCATAATTATCAAACCCAACAATGACAGCAAGGAATTTCCAAAGACGGACGGATGACCATAAGATAAGCTCAGCTGACTGACAAGTCAGCTGAGCTAAAAAAACACAAAATATCAAAAAAAAAATCATTGGAGCGTGATCATTTGAACAAACTTGGTAGAAACCAACCAAAAGCATATTGCCAACAAGCTTGAAGGGAATCAGACAGACAGTTTCTTCAGAAAAGTCGAAAATGTGAATTACCATTAGAGTGCCCATTGACTTGCATAATAAGCAATAGAAAAGGTGCATTTACCGATAAGTACCCGAATTGAAAATAATCGTTAAAAATCAGAAATCCACAGCAGTGTTTCGTGGTGAACATCTTTGCTTGTCCCTTTTACAAGGGACATATCCATAAAGTTTCAACTTCATCTGAGAGATGGTTCTGTGGAAGTGACAAGTAACAAAAACACACACAAATCACATTTTTTTTTTAAATTGCAGCACCACCTGGTGATCAAATTAAGAACAAGGAGTCCAAAGGAGTATTGTTATGTAATATCAAAGCAATTGGGTGAACGGTTGTGAAGTAGAAGATTTTGTAAGATTTGTCCAAAAAAAGGAACACCCCCCCCCCCAAAAAAAATATTAAAAATCCAAAATTCACTAGAGCGTGACCATTTGAACAAACCTAGTAGAAAACCACCGAAGGTACATTGCCACCAAGTTTGAAGTCAATCTCGATGACAGTTTTGGAGAAGAAGTCAAAAATGTTAATTAGCATTGGAATGCCCATTGACTTACATTGTAATCAATAGGAAAGCTGCATTGGCTGACAGGTACCCGAATCGAAAAAGTCGTTAAAAATCAGGAGTACAAAGCAGTGCCACCTAGTGCACAACTTTGTTTGACCCCTCGACAAGGAACATGTCCACCAAGTTTCAGCTTAATCTGAGTGACGGTTCCAGAGGAGAAGTCGAAAATAGCACAAAAACACACATAAATCATAAAAATTTAGCAAAAACAAAAACAAAACAAAACAAAATTGCAGCGCCAGCTGGTGAACAAATTTAGAGCTAGGAGTCCCTATGAGATCTATGTGATATCAAAGCAGTTGGGTGAGCGGTTTCAGAGATTTTTTTAAGATTTGCCGCAAAAAAGAACAAATAAAGTCATAAAAAATCCAAAAATCACTGGAGCATGACCATTTGTACAAACCTTGTAAAGACCCACCCGAGGTACATTCCAACCAAGTTTGAAGTGAATCTAGCAGACAGTTTTGGAGAAGAAGTCGAAAATGTGAATTGTGGACGGACAAAGGACCATCCTATAAGCTCAGCTGACTGACAGTCAGCTGAGCTGAAAAAAGGACGACCGCTTAAGATCTGAAGGAAGAAATATCTTAAACAAATGAACATTTAGTATGATTAACCCCTAGTCGCACCCAAAACCTCCACTCACACCCGCACGCCACCAATCACACCCTGACACAAAGTCCCACTTTATGTAGTCAGCTGAGGTACAAACTGTCATGCAGGGTTCATTGTTGTCCCTTCAAGCCGCACCAAGAAGCCTTTTAAAAATAGAAACATCTTTGTGTTCCATGTGCTAACAGGATAAACGGACATGTATTTGTTAAGATTTTTGTATGAGTCCTGCTAGGTATTACTTGTTCATTTGCCAACTGTTCCGCCATTTAGTGTCAAGTGATATGCATGTATGTGTGTGTGTGTGTGTGTGTGTGTGTGTGTGTGTGTGTGTGTGTGTGTGTGTGTGTGTGTGTAAGTTCAATCCTAAAGTGAAAACATATGTTATAGACCTATCCCCATGTCATCAGGTATTCATTAATAAGCTTGTTGCTTACTTGTACTCAAGCGGCGCACCTTCCATCCTTGGGCTATAGCCAAACATTAAACAAACACACAGTGCAAAGTCTCGTGACGATACTTTTAAAGCACTAATGCAAATTCATATTGACACTGACAGCTGACATATACACGTCATTTTAATTGCGTAAAGGTAGGTGATGAGGTTTATGTATCTGAACCATTTCACACACCATGATTGATAATTTCAGTCAAATAGTTGATATCTTCGGTAATGCAGTTTGTTACACTATTGGTTTAACTCAATAATATCGTTGATTAACGTACACTGTTTTGTTTGCAAGGAGGTCAATATCCAACAATATTGACCAGTGAAACAAAGAAAGGCAGGTCAATATCTAACAAGTCAGCTGTTGGCCTCCCCTTGGTTTGAGATCAGCATGCATGACAGGATGTAAACAGCCCGCCTTTTCTGGGTCTGAAACAAATACATGCAAAAAATTGAGAATACCCGTAAAATGAAGAACACGATGTGCATACTGAAAGTAGTTTTATATACCTATTATAATAAACGAACCAAAGTTTATGAAAGTTTAATGTCCTTACCAACCTGTTACAATTTAATCAAAGAGCCAGTGATATATGTTCATCCCCGCCTCGATGTCCAAAGTTAGTACTGATAACATAAAACGTAGCTCGCAGAAGTAAAAGAGGGGTATGGTCACCTAAAATGCCGAGTTCCCACAGTATATTTTCCTGTTCATATGTAATTGGTTGAGCAGTCTTCACTTCCATTCCTCCCCCGTCTTCTGCAGAGGTTTGCACAGCATGTACTACGGCCAGTTTAATTTGAACATATTTTTCATCTGAAAGAACTTTCAATTATTTGCCTTGAAGCTGTAGATACTTTTGCAGACTGGTCACTAACTCAAAGAGGGACTTTGGTGGGTAACGCGTCCCGTGTTCTTTCAGTGTTTCTACCATATAAATCGGTAAATACCTATTGAAATCAGCTTCATTCATGTTTTGAGGTTTGAAGTTTGAAGTTTTGAAGTTTATTATGACGAAAAGTACATCAAATATTTACAACAGCCACATAGGAGATAGAAACCCAAGTGGGCTTATATAATCTCCTGTTACAAAATGCATTACATAACTGTTTAATAATAGGTTTCTGGCAGAGAATAATTAAATAAAATATGGCTTGATAGTAACACTAAACATAACTATAAGACAGTTTACCACTCAAGCATAACAAATCTAAGACATGCAAGAAATTAAGTAACCCTTAAGTTTTGATTTTAATACATAAAGAGAAGGTGAACATCTGATGTTGTTTGGAATGCTGTTCCATACTAGAGCTCCATGATATTTGATAGAGAAATTACAGGTTTTGAATTTCAGGTGCATGTTTCCCAGTGCTTTTGCGCTTCCACTCCCTCCAGAGATTGAAATTACGATGTGCCCATTTTGCCCTATTTTGTGTATTCTTTGGCGTTACAATTTTCACCAATTTTCCTTCGTCCAAGTTTTGGCCCACCCACTGAAATCTTGGTCCTACAAAATAAAAAAAAAAAGGAGAAACAATGATGGTGCGACTCTGTAGTGACCATCACTATAAATCATTTACCCAAATATGAAAGCCCAACCAAGAGTTTTCAGTGAAATAATGCCACTCCAATGTTTTTAGTTGACTAACGGACGGACTTAACCAATGAAGTATGACAGTGATGGTACAAATCTTTAGCAACCATTACTATCAATCATTTACCCAAGTATGAAAGCCCTACCCAATATACTTGGTGAAATAATGCCATTCCGAAGTTTTTTTTTTACAACGCTCATTCAAACATGGTGCAACCCATGAAGTATGACAGTGATGGTACAAATCTTTAGTGGCCATCACTATCAATCATTTACCCAAGTATGAAAGTCCTACCAAGCGTAGTCAGTGAAATAATGCCACACCGAATTTTTTTGTTGACGGACGGACGTCCGGGAAGTGACTGTTTAATCTCGCCAACAGCTTATGCTGGCGAGATAAAAATGAAGACAATGTGGATACAGCAAACTCGGGATCGAACATTACCACCTAGATTAGAGCTAAGATACTAGGCCTACAGTTAGTAACCCAGAGACTACATTTATTTGCCAATCCAAATGAAAAACGGCCTGGTCAGCTGAGCAGGCGATAAGTTTGTCCAGTTAGCTGACTCTCAGACCATGCTGTTGATTTTTATTTGGTGGCTCTGAGACAACCTTTAAATACACAGCAAAGCAGCCTGGGCTTGGGCCAGATCCTATCATGTATAGTGTACAGGACTTACTAAATTTTCTAGTTATCCTATATCAGTTCTATGTACAACATTTATAGTAAAAACTTTTCACCTAAACATCTATAAAATCTTTGATCTTCGTATCGAGGTACCTGCGTCTATGAAACATCCTAAGGTAATTAATGGTAAGTTTTAGTAATCTTTTAAACTAGGCAAAATTAATAACCCTCCGCTTAAATAATTTAATGGTGTACCCATACTTTTTTTTAGGTAATTCAAAGATACGCACATGTATGTGTAGCATAATCCTTTGATTACATCATGTGTAAAGATGAGCAGAATTGGAGCCAATGCTTGAATGCACATGGGCTGAATGTGACACAAAGTCAAAAAGTGCACTTCGCAGAAAGGATCATGTGTGGTCTTTCCTGTCCCTGTTAGGACCCTCCTGACCATTGATTTTTCTCACCATACCTGTGTAATGTGACCAGAAACTGTGCCAATCATGGGTATAAAGGCATGGGTTTTTTTCCGTCAGTTATGGATTCGCCATCACTGGTCAAACTGTGAACATCACCATGCCAAGGCTATCCAAAATGGACGGGACAAGAGCCATAGGTCGCATTGAAGCCGGTGAGAGTTGCAGAGCTGTCGCACGGGCAATGGGTGTGAACCACAAATCCATCAATGAGTTGTTGACAAAATACCGAAACACAAATGATGTTGCAGATTTACCACGCCCGGGAAGGCCAAAGCTGACCACCAGGCAACAAGACCGTTTCATCGTCAATGCAGCACTGAGGAGTAGGAGCCGCACAGGTCCTGATGTTCAATGCAGCTGGAAAGAGCCAGTCCTCACCAAAGACGCATGTCCACCCAGACTGTTCGAAACAGACTGCATGCTGCTGGCTTAAGGTCCCGGAGCATGGTGAAAAAGCCGCTTCTTACCTCACGTCACAAGGTTGCTCGGTTGCAGTGGACAAGAGAACATGTGCGTACAACACATGCAGGATGGAGCAATGTTCTCTTCACTGATGAGTGTCGCTTTTCCCTCCACAGAAGTGATGGACGTTTTCGTGCATGGAGACGGCGAAGGGAGAGACACGCTGCTTGTTGTGTTCAGCCCACAGTTGCATACGGAGGGGGCAGCATCATGGTGTGGGCGGGCATATCTGCTAATGGCAAGACAGACCTCATCATCATGGAAGGAACAATGACAAGCAGACGGTACATAACAGATGTCCTGGAACCCCATGTTATTCCATATGCGGGTGCCATTGGAGACAACTCCATGCTGATGCACGACAATGCCAGGCCACATGTTTCAGCTGTGGTTCGTGATTACCTGGATAGCGAGAGTGTTGAGGTGATGGAATGGCCGGTATGCTCACCTGATGTCAACCCAATTGAGCACCTGTGGAGCCATATGAAAAGAATTGTGTACCAGAAGATGGGTCCTAACTCACACTTCGCAGATCTACGGCGTTATCTTCTGGAGGAGTGGGACAGTATACCTCAGGCACTTGTGAGAAAGCTCGTCTACAGCATGCGAAAATGCTGCCAACAGTGCATTGACAACCATGGTGGCTACACATCCTATTGAATGGACATTTAAAGGTGCTTTATGTGACACAGTGATGAGTCAATTTCTGCTCTATTGAACTCAGAAAATGCCTTACCTTTAAGTACAGTCTATGATAACTTTTGATGCAACCAAGCACCATCTGTGATAACTTCTGATGGGACTCTGCACTCAGTTCATATGCCTGTTTGAGCGCTCTACAGGTACTCTTGCGAACTTGTGATTCAGACTTTGTCTGCTTATTGACACTGTGCAATGCAGCGTAACTTCATTTGATCAGAATTTCCTCTACATATCTACTCTAAAGTGTATACAGAATACAAGAAACATTGAATATATTCAAAATATGTGTGTGGTTTTTTTTTTATATAAGAATTGCTTTTAGTGGAGGGTTATTAATTTTGCCTAGTTTATTTTATTTTTTGCCCAGTATTAGGTCCATACAGGTAACCTGGATTTACAAACTGTATAGAAACAATGATGCCAAAACAGTGGAAGTTATTCAAACTAGCTTGTCAAAAAATTAATTAATATTTCTCCAGAGCGCCCAAGTCAATTTTTGTTCAAATAAACACCAGATAAAACGTTTTTCCCTCTAAAGAATCCGAATATGTAATATTCGATATGCCGAAAAGACAGACGGTAAGGAAGGCATGCAGCAAACAACCCGTACCGGTGAAACACGTGGCATGCACCGGCACAATCTTATCCCAGCATATCGTGTTTATACTGGTCAATATTTGGTTTAACATTTCACGCCGTTACTTTTTGGGGGGTTTTTTTTTTTTTTGTTTTTTTTTTTTTTTTGTTTTTGTTTTTTTTTGTTTTATTATTATTATTTTTTTTTTTGGGGGGGGTTCTTTTCAAATGAACGCTACTTTCTTTAAAACTTCCCTGCCAGTTAAAATATACTCAGTAAACAATATTACACCTGAATTTGGATGCCTAAGTGGTCAACCCTGACTTTATGCCAGATTGCCCATCGATAAAAGTACATCAGTACTCGATTTCTGAACACATACTGATGTTTCCCAAATCGGCAATTGGATTAACTGATAATGTGATTGACAAGCCAAGCGAGTGGCGTATTCCAGTTCCACTCGAATACACGCGTTCCGCTGCCAGCAAAGCTAAACCCTCAGCACCGGTAAGCACGGGCGCTCGAACATATTCATCAGCTCACCGTTCGCCTCTATTGTTTATTTACCTGCTAGCGTGTAGATTTTATCGTAGACACACTTCAATACTTCCGACTGGCTATTTCCAATTTTCGCTTAAAATGAGTATTTCCCTGGCAGACTGATAAAAAGCTAGCTCCCATCCGTTTATGTCGCAGTTTGAATTGTAAAGTCCGAAATTCGTGCAAAACCCTGGGTAACTTTGCCCGTTTGCGGCTTCAATATTTCTCTTCGATTGCCATGTTTTATGGTGCTGGAAAGCTCAGGATTTTATCTCTTTGTGTAACAAGGTCTCTAATTGGTTAAAAATAAAGAATTCCTGGGATATCCCTCCGAAGAAAGCGTAAAATACCTCACTTTTTCAGTCGATGGAAGTTTCAAGGTCAGTCATTGGTTAATTTAATTAGGTGACACGCACCATCCAATCAAATGCGTCTTATTCCATGTGCTCCCAACATATCCCCAATTTCAGACTATGAACACGACCCGTGCACGTGTAAATTATTGGCTCTTGGACGTATTGTTTACACTGTTGCTTCACAAAAATACTTGAATGGAACAAATTGGGACACAGAGTAAGGCAGGAGTGAAAATTCGTGACGGAAAGCAAGGAAAATACGGAGATTCGTCACCGCACAGTAACACGTCGATCATGAGCTGTGTTGTTATCACCCCGGGTGATCGCTAGATGCCGACATAACACATTAATATTGGAGCAATGAAATAAATGTGTATAGAAAAATAGATGATTTTCAGAACAAGAATATTATTCGGCTTAGTTGCCTTTATTTTGACAGAGTACACAGTCAAATGGAGAGACAGAAAAATGTTGGTTTTTTTGACAGTGGAACGTTGTGTGTGTTTGCTGCTAGCTTGCAGGAAATAATATTTAATTTTCACGTTTCGTCCCAGTTCCCTCCCCAGAACCTGGTATACTAATCAATTAATAATTTGATCCGAGATGATACATGGATACTGAATTAAATTTGGAATGATTAAATAGCAAAGGGATGGATAATAGGTACCAAAAAGTTACTTGTACGTTAGCGATAAAATGCCACTTCCCTACACATCCGGTCGAAGTGATCAACTATCACAAAACACTGAGTAAAAATCCTCATTTCTTCAAAATGTGCTACACGGACTCCAAAATACAAACGGCATATTGATTTTTAATAATCTTTGCTATCGAACATTGGTTACCGTTAAGAGGTCCGTTGGGCGCTTAGTTTTATACACTTACATTTCAAATGAATTTCTAAAAACAAATCTACAAAACAAATCTTGTTTTTTATGTTATAATATTGCAACAGGAGAGCTCAGCTCACTGTGTTTGGTGTAAAATTTTTCGTAAATTTGTCAGCAATTTCAAATCTTCCACCACGCACAACTATCTTCCGTTCAATTCGAATAAGACCGCTCGCGCACGTGCGAATGTTTTTGCTTCCGGAAAGCATGTTTCCAGCGCTGTTGCTGAGTGTCGACCGCGGTGAGGGTCATGCACGCACTTGTGTATTGCAAAGAGGATCGGACCGGGCGCTGATAGCTATCTCGGTAATTAACTGAACCCATCAAGTAAGGTCAAAGCAAAAACATCAATTAATTGGATTATGACACTTTTTATTCCAAACAAAGTTGTTTGTTGCCTCCTAAGCATCCCCCAGACTCGCTATAGCGCCCACATTAGAAAGCAATAGTGAGTCTGGGGGATGCTTAGGAGGCAAAGTTGTTTGAAGCCCAGAGACTTTCCTCCTCTCTCTCTCTACCCTCATGCTTTACATGATCTTCGGAGGTCATTCCACAACTTAGTTATGAGAGTTTTTAGTGAGAATTTACCATATTTAACAGTTTTGTATCTCGCGATATCGAGGTTTAGGGTTTGCCGTATGTCATATCCAATATTTCTCTTCATAACAAGGAAAGTAAAATACCTAGGAGCTTCGTCATGTTGAATTTAATATACCTCTTTGACTATTAAGTGTAACCTGGCAACTTCTGAGCTGGTTAATTTTACATTCTTTAGAATTTCTTCGGATGTTGATGTAGTGTCATTAAGTGAAAATCTCAGAGAGCGTTTCAAAATTGGTTCCATTTTGTTGCTATTGGCCCCAGAGCAAAAATGGTACACTGGACTGTAATGCCTGAAATTGGATAAGATAAAAGACTGGACTATCGTGGTTTTTGGCTTTTAGGTCTAACATTCGTGTAAATCTCAAAAGTACATTCATTTGACAAGAGACTTTCCTACAGACCGTAGCTATGTGCCTGTCATGACAGGTTGTGTCTCAGGAATGAAGAAAAATGTGCACTGCCTGTTTCTGGCTTCAGCATTTTATCTCACACCAGTGTGGATCATCGTGGCACAATGTGAATGCCGATTCACTGTGAAAGGGCGGATCTATTAATTTGCAGGGAACTGGGCAAATAATTATGATTCTCAGTATATTTCATTTACGCAGTGAAACTGTATATGTATTGAAGTATTTTTTCATGTAAGACATTGACCTGGTCGCGAAAAAAGAGTGCACATTAAGCCAAATAAAGTACCTCGGTTTGGATGATCTTGGTGGGTAATGCCCAGGTTCAATCCACCTCGCCCTTTGGGCTCGGCCCAATGAAACTGGGCATTATCCACCATGATCATCCAACCTCGGGTACTTTATTTACTGCCTAATTTACCTGCAGTTGTTTACCACTGTTTAACTGTAGAAGTACGGAAAAATAAAAAGAGAAAAATTATGATTACAACTGCAAGTAAATTACGCACTATAATTACAGAAACTCACTGTCACCAATATTGTAAGCAAGTTGCAAGCAATCTATTTTCATATTGTTTACCACTGTTTAACTGTAGAAGTATGGAAACATAAAAACAGAAAAATTAGAATGAAAACTGTAAGTAAATTACGCACTATAATTACAGAAACTTACTGTCAGCAATATTGTAAGCAAGTTGCCGACTACTACCTTTGCAATTTTTTGCAAGGTTTATTTGCATTTCTGTATTCAAAATTCGATACATTTGTCATATTTTTATCTGGGAAGTGACTTGAAAATCAAGGTCAGCCAAATCAGGCTTGATTGGTTAACTGTGCAATTTATTTTCTTGCTTCAGGTACACAGTTCTGGACACAATGAACTTCATTTTGATTGCCACTTCACTATTAGCATTAGGCTGTGTGTGTCAGTCACTGGACCCTAATCTCATCAAGATAGCCATGAACTTGGCCAGCGGTAAAGGAACAAATTCGGGATCAGGGCTAGGCGTGGATCCCGTTAAACTGGCTCTGGACTTCGTCAAAGGAGGGGCAATTGATGTGTGTCCCTATTGTGTTTTTTGTGACTTTGCTATGCTATGTGATGAATTTTGCATGGATGGACCATCGGCGAAAGACATGTGTAAAGCCTGCCTATTCAAGGAAATCTGCAACACACAGTGCACCAAATGTCCAGGTGTGTAGATGGGTCGACCCTCCCCTTTTGGCGTAAAGAACCCATAAGGGACACGCGTATTAGTTTCCACAAACATAATCTGACCCTCTCGTCAGGTAACGGTGACATAAGCCGTCATAATACGGGTTTATTGAAGAAATTTCAAGAGTACCGGTTAACTCGTGATTCCTTCTTGCTTCAAGCCCAGTGACTTTTTGAACAGGAAATTGCTTCCAAGTTGCAGTTTGGCGAGGGCAGTACATTTTGTAGAATATCAGGTAGAGAGACCTGTCCGCACATACGGGTTTTTACCTGTTGAATGATACGGGCCAATGTAACGCCGCAGTTAATATGAATGTCCCGTATGGTGCTTGATAGAGACCGTGACGTATCTGCTGTCAGTTCTGTCGCACTCTTCATCTCTCACATTTTCCATCTTGTGAACGTTAAACCATCAAAATAGAAAAGATCAAATGTTCGACATCTTTTGAAATGAACTTGAATTTACATTAATTTCAAATTTTTATTTGTTTAAGCACTATTATTTATTAAAGGGTCCTACTTTAAAACAACAAAGGTAAATAGATAGAAACTAATGCAAAAGGCGTCAATGAAACATTCTTTTCCCTCCTCTTTAGATATGATCCATGGTTTTTTCAGTTGTATTAGGTACCTTTTTACCGCAGACTCTTTTCTCCTTCAGCCATTTGTTAAGTAACAAAAGGTTGGGATATATATATATATATATATATATATATATATATATATATATATATATATATATATATATATATATATATATATATATATATAAAATGTTTGGGTCGATTTTAGTACTATCAGGCTTGTATAAATACCATATAATAGGCCTAAAAGCTATAGTGCCGCGATATGATGTATCGGTACTCTGCCGGTTTCATCGGTAATTGTGTCGATGAGGAGTAAAACTTTCCGCAAATGTCGTTCTTATTTTTGTCTTTTGTATTGAAATGTACAAATGGACCCAAACATGAGATAAAAGTTTTATGGCATGCTTTGTAGACGATGTGAAGTAATCAACTCGCACTAGATACCATATAGCAGAACTTGTTCGCTTCGCTCACTCGTTCTGCAATATGGCATCCAGTGCCCGTTAGTATATATTCATATCGGCAACAAGGCATGCTATAATCTATAATACATATATATATATATATATATATATACATGGAGAGTAAAGAGTTCGGACTGCGGAACAGGGTAATGACTACTAGGAAGTGATTCTGGGCAAAAAGACACAAATAAAATATAATATGTTGCTGGTGCTTTATCATGTTGCTGATATCACGGTAACATGAATGAAAGGCCATTAACTTTACTGAGAAAAACACTTTCATGGTCGATGATTTTATTAAGCCATAGTCAAGTAGGCAGACCAGCTCTGTCTTATCTCTAGCTGCCACACGAGTTGAGTGTTAAAACAAAAAAGTCGATCTGTCTAGCTGGCAAATAGACGCACAAGACAGGGAATGAACTGAGAGTCTACAGGCGATTGCTGGGACATAATTGGCCAATAATGTAGAAATGACACTCATTTATTGCAGGAAAAAATTGAAAAATCACAATGAAAAAGTGCTATGAAGTGTATATTTTCTGAATTCCCACATTAACTCAGTGACTGTGCTTTACAAATTAGAGCAAAGTTGTCATAATCTAAAATCAATTACTTTTTCCGTGTTACTTATTTTGAAAAAAATACCAGAAGGAAAGTGAAGTAAACATGTATATATAAAAAGAAAATATTACAAAAACAAGATCATTTCAACACATTTTGGTATTCTGGAAGGTAATTTCTTCGTTTATTCGCTTAAAACTTTAATTCTTCCGTTTAGTGTAAAAATGCGACATTAGAATGGCTCTCAGGACAGAAGCCAAACACGCAAAGTCTTGAACCTCTTCTTTCCATGGCATACTTTACCTTTTAGTCTGTAACGAGTCCAAATTCTTTTAATAAAACCGAGAGAGTTAGCCTTATAGCCTCTGAGTTTGTCTGGTCGCTATGTTGCCCTCCACAAAGCGGCCTCCAGAGCAAATGCCTTGTTAAATGAGATTTACACCGTTCATTCAGACTTTATATCAATCGGCAACTCCCTGATACAGAAGGTCCTTTAGCATTTGACTATTACCCGAAATTTTGCATTTCGAACTTTCGATAATTTTCCGACAAAATGTAGCATTTATGTTCACACATTATGAGCTTTATCAAATTTAAATCTTGCAGTATTACACTGAAATGTGTTCATACAATGCATAAGAATTAAAGAGTCATTTTTGGACTACTTTGCCTGCCATGTATCCTATCAGAAGCACACGCAAGACAACATATTCTGAATAAAATGTTCCGCTCCCTTGATGTCAGTTGCAACCTGAACGTTTCTATCTTTCATATCAATTGTATTTGCGGTAAAATTTCATTTTCTTGTAGTTTGGTATTGAATTTCGAATGGTGTTATCTTTAACGAACAGCTTTGCTTTATACATTGCAGATCAACCATCCAAAAGACGATGATAACAGCCGTTTTCCTTTATCTGTTGATAACTTTGTCAAATATATATATATATATATATATATATATATATATATATATATATATATATATATATATATATATATATATATATATATATCCTGGAAAGAGAATTATTTTGTTATGAATGGGGATGGTTCCACCGTCAGAGCATTAGATGGATACTACATGTGAGGAAAAGTTGCCACTATCTAAGATGACTGACAATTGTGCGTGACCGGATATAATGAAAACTGCGCCAGCCAGGATACAATGACAACTGCGCACAACTCCACATGCGGTGGTATAAAGGGCAGCCATTAAATCACGTTACATAAATGGAACAAGGTTACAAAAATTCTCAGTCTTGCTCCAAGGCGTAACACACGGAAATTAAAACTGTTGTATGTTGAAAAAAAAAAAAAAGATGTTTGCATGTGAAATTAATAACCGGGTACAACCGCTTTAGGCAAAATTTTCAAGCATTTGAGAGGCTAGCAGTAGAACTGTCGCCAATACATGTGTACAGTGCAATGATTGACTGTGCGGTTTTATGACAGGCGACTGGTGCCTAAGGTTGCAGGTTCGAGTCTTGCTCGTTCCGAACATAAAATATATATATATATAGTGTGATACTTTAGACCTGTGATTGTATGGCTACAATCTCGTCAATTTTGCTTCCTCTCGCTATGAGATTTATGGGTGAGCCTGTTAGATATACACAGTAATGAAGTACACTGCACATTTTGGATGTGAGACTTGTGTGTTTATGTGTTTGTTTTTCTTCAAACATCATTGACGTCACTTCGGTACGGACTGTGACCACAAATGCGGGAACACCTGGTCCCGTTGAATGTCGTCTATGCATGACGTGGTACCGACTCCAAATGACCGTTTGCATTTTAATATATGACGATGCAGGACCTATTTTGCTGTTTGGCAGAAATTACAGTGCCATAAAGAGTAATGCAGTGCCTCTCCTGCCCAAACAAAACTTTTCAAATAACTGATACAAGATTCCCTATGCAAGTACTTAAGAATAATGGGGTATGCCACAGTGAAAACGTACTTTGTAACTCACATATGAATACTTTTACAAATCATGTGAGTGTCTCGGGCCTGTCTGGTGATTGGATATATGAATGTACGGCATTGGACATTATTTTGTTATCTTTAAAAGTAAAGTTTTTAAACCAAACATGAAGTTTTTCAACAGTATAACTATTATTAACAAACATAACTCACCATAGATCATTTAAGCTGGTCTCCGTGTGCTTTAAGTGCTTTGCCAGAGCTCCCAAAAATTCCGTGGGTCCAGTGCCAATCAATGCTGCTGGCCACAGACTACAGTTATAAATCCTTCTATTTTTCATATTAGCATTTTCCAGTCTAAAAAATCAGCATTTTGGTATTTTCAAATTTCTTCAACGGTATTTAATAGATAAAAATGTGAGAAAAACATGGACAAATTTTTGTCATACAATTCCCAGCTCATTATTTCGCGATAATTGAAATACGAAACAACACCAGGATGTCAGCTTTATACAGGTGGATGAACTGTGCTCTGGCCGGGGTCACATCATTGTCCTTCCCCACCATAAAGTTCCCACCTGGCCTGGAAGACAGTGCACCTATATGACCACCACTGAAGCAACTTTGCAATGCAACAAACCTGACTTAGCTAACTTTATTTAAACAGAAGCTACAGCACGCTGAAAACACAGTATTTTCACATTTACGGACTATCTCCGTGGGATGCGCAACCAGCCAATCACAACTGTGGTCTGTAACCTAATACGCTTATCAAAATTATTAAAAACTTGTTAAACTGAATTCCTGACTTGTTTTGTGTGCATGGTTTAATTCATTTCTATCTGACTTTAATAATAAGCAAAATAATGGCCCTGACACTAATCACATTTAAAATGAGACAAATCAGTTTTAAGTGAAATAATTGTAAAAGATGTAAAATTGGAAAAAATTATGAGACATGATTACAACAAAGTCTTTGACCTGGCATCAATACATAAGCATATGGGCTATGCATTCGAGCCAAGTTCACTTGCTTGCAAGCTCTCTTCCTACAATGACAGATCAAATTACCACACCCCACCCATTAATTTTAACATTGATTTTTAGTATAAAGTTGAAATTTTATAAGAAATATTGTGAATTTGATGACTTTTTTGATTAATCATAAGACATCCATCACTTGTGTAACTGCAAACAGGATCTGGTCAGCTTGACCCATCTGTGGGGCAGACAGGGGTATCACATTTCACCCTGCTGCTGATGCTGTGTGAATCCTGGAAGTTACTTGCATCACAGAGGGGTGGGTTCTAATTCATCAAGCAACCCCATTCCTGGCATTTGCCTTTCCTACACAAAGACCCCTACCCACACAAACTTTAAGATTTATAAGAATAAGAAATTTCCAAATATTTCATAAGCTTTCCAGCCTTTATACGTCACTACAACATAGCTATATTGAAGACTACTGCTGCCCACTGACTGATACAATGAAAGCTGGTCACAGAAGAAACAAAACTAGTTTTCAGAGGGGCCATATTCCCCACAGCAAGGGATGCAAGGTGACAACAGAACCCACAACCAATACACCAGTGAGGTGGACACGCCTGTCACATGAATTGCAAGAAAATCTGAATGAACGACTACAACAGGAACCAGGCCTGATGTTGTTGATCACTGTCTCCGATGGGTCACGCGGTTCTTGGTGATTTTTAACAAAATTTTTTTTTTTTTTTTTTTTTTTGATTTTATTGAAATGTTTGAATGGAACAAATCTGCATGACAGAACAAGACAGGAATGAAATTTATGATCGAAGGCCGGAAAAAATATACGTTCAACATAACGGAAAACCATGCCTGGGTGCATGCCCGTGACAGGCTGTGTACACTCGCTTGTGTTGCACGGCTTGTAAAGTTGTAGGCCTACCGTGTTGCTTGGTGAAAAAAGTGACCGCACTTAAGATCAGATTCTTAACAGTGCCTACGGCATCAAATTTTTCAGGTGTATTGAAATAGAAAGTGCACAGAAATATAAATAATGTAATTTCTGACCATTTCATCACGTGGAATCAATCGCAAAGATAACAGAGCCCAGGCATGTTCAATCATGCATGCCACTTGTTGTGCAAGCGAGTTTAAAAAACTGTCCGATGACACACGGCGTGCGATACTAGATACTGGCACAGTGGCAGCGTGCTGGGGGTTAAGCCCCCTTCACAACCATTTTTGGTAGACCAAGGATGTGTTGTAGACTTTGTCTTAATAACAGGTCCCTGGGCAGATTGAATCCATCTTTGGTACAGTCAACAACTTTTAGACTCTTTCATATCAAGTTGGCATATTGGTGACTTTTTATCCAATCTTAAATTTTATAATAATGAGTTACCTACATGAGCATATGGACCCTATGTTATGTTCTTTTCTAGGCTACGTTACCTGCATGTTTTATTTATTTATCATTTTGACGTCTGTTGATTATACCAATTAAACTCAATTAATCAAATTACATCAAGAGTGTAGTTTGCACAATTTCAGACTGGACTCATCGATTCAGTTCATGGACCCACAATTATTCCTGAAAAAGAAGATGGGTCCAACGGACCCGTACTGATAAAAAAAATCCTGAATGTGACCCCTGCATTAGTATCGTTTTGTATCGTATCGTCAGTTCCGTATCGGGATACGTATCGTATCGTGAAAAAGTGTATCGTTACAGCCCTAGTTATAATATCATGCGATACTGGAATTTACTGAATAAAAATGTCTCAACAGAGGCGCAACCTTAATTTCATAAAACTCCTAGTGCGGATTTACAAGCAAGCAATGTAATCATTAACCAGGATAAAATAAGATATTTACTCACATATATATCAGGTAGACTCTTTTCTAGGTGCAATTCCATCGTTCTTTTATTTCTCACGGCAGATACTTTTTGTAATGATCTCACGAAACAAAACTGGAAGTGAACATTATTTTAATTGACACCAGGCTAATTCATTTGCATTTTATACCAAGATATCTTATAACCTGTATATGCTTATGTCGTAAAAAGATGACCAAGGTAAACGTTACGAAGAGGTCCCTTGAGGGGGTATTTTCACCTTTTTGCTTTCACAATGGAATGCGGTGGACTCTATTGATAGAGCACCTTGCGTAAGCTGCTACTTAGATCACTTTTGCCATCCTTTGATTGTCATGGCACCTCTATAACGAGAGACCATCCATTTAAAAACAGTTTTGTACCTGCCCTTGTTATGGTCCCATAATGCACTGACCATACTATTTTCTTTTTCATGAGGTAGTTAGATGATGCTTATGGCCACTAGGAAATAGAGCGTTGTCACGTACAGATTCTCGTATCCGGTTAACCAGCAGTCGGGTATTTTAAATACCATGTTACCCGCGGGTATCGCCCACTGTCTCGGAGGAGGGGGGTGGGGGGCACAATTGTTATACTGGCGCACTACTGTCATTCTCGCACACACCACCCAGCTATTCATGCCAAAATAAAGCAAAATTCTCTCTCTCTCTCTCTCTCTCTCTCTCTCTCTCTCTCTCTCTCTCTCTCTCTCTCTCTCTCCAGCCAGCTATTCATGCCAAAATAAAGCAAAATTCTCTCTCTCTCTCTCTCTCTCTCTCTCTCTCTCTCTCTCTCTCTCTCTCTCTCTCTCCCTCTCTCCAGCCAGCTATTCATGCCAAAATAAAGCAAAATTCTCTCTCTCTCTCTCTCTCTCTCTCTCTCTCTCTCTCTCTCTCTCTCTCTCTCTCTCTCTCTCTCTCTATGTGTGTGTGTGTGTGTGACACCTCACAATGCACAGGGGCATATGTGTTATAGATCATTACGAATTATATAAAAAAAAAACCCGCCGGTATAGTTTTGGACCTGTATCCACTATCTGAGCAACCTATCCAGTAAGCTCCATCTTTGACCCAGCAGACGATCTCGGGATCTTTACCCACTTGCTGCCACTTAATTCAAAGCCTAAGTACGACTTCAGTGTCTGATACAATATTCCATTTTTGGGGCCCACCGCCGCCCACAACTGGTATCTCTAAGGTATTGTATTTCCATTTTATGGTAATACTAACACTGGAAAAGTCCCGTTATATATTGTACATCACATTCATTTGACAAATCAACCTTCTCTTAACACTAATCACACATATATTTTGTATACTACATCTTCAAAATATCCAGTCTTGTTTCAAAAATACTTTAACGACCGTATTTGCCCTGGTAACTTGAAAAGCGGACACCTGGAACTTAACGAAATATTACGATAACAGTCACCGAAGAAGCATAGCTATATGCTAGGGCCATGCTGTGTCAGAGTACAACTGTGCCTTTGCAGATATGCTGTTTCCCCGGCCCAAGTAAACCCTGCAGACAAGTTGAAATAAAACGCTGTGTTTGAGTTGATTTAACTATAAAATAATGGCACACGACGACCACTTTCTCGATAAAATCTTTCAGGGTCGATTGATTTTTATCAGAGAAGGGCGGCTTGAGACTTTTTCTGTGTCATAAAATTTATTTAGAGTCGGGCCTTTCTAGTATGGTCAGTCGGGTTACCGGAAACACGCATGGATTTTGTGGTGGTGGTGGTGCTCCTTCACGTGCCAGCACTGTTCCACTGCCAAATGGTCTCACGGTAGAAAAAAAGTAATCTCATATGTGCACTTAATCCTTGAAGTTGCAATTACTCATTGTGACTTGGAGATTAGGTATCCGCTATGGAATGGATTCTGAGGTAATTGTACCGGTATAAAATTTGAAAATAGATAAATAGGTAATAAGCCGGTACTGATTTAAGTAATTGTGGTCATTTGCAGGCGAATCCACTAAATTATTCAGCGGTAATATAGTCTCTTTTATACCCCTTTGCAAACAAGTTAGTTAAACTTTCTGGAAGTTATAGATGATGCATGACATGCATCAACTACAAAAAAGGATAGGACTTGTTACTTTCAGCTCTCTGTGCGTAGCTAGTCTAAGTAGAACTCTTCTGCATGAATACTGAAGGCTGCGCAAACATTGTGCTGAGAGATATATTATAGTTGCATAGTAAATACATTTTTCAAGTCATTCTCAGTTAGTTGCATTCGTTTCTCATTGGTCGATAAGCTTTACTTTTTTCTTGAAATGCAACATTTCTACCAAGTCTGGCTTCATTGAGGCACAACGTTTTGTTAAGATGAACGGCGGCACTGCTTCAGCAACTTACCGCGGATGGCGGCCGAAAGTTGAGGGACTGCCGCGGGATGGTGCATTTCACCACAGAAAAGTAACATGTAACATATGCCGCAGCAGAGCGTTACTACAGGCTAAATCACATTGTTTATCGTGCAAAGAGCTTTCTGCTTTTATACACGTGTGAGGAAAAAAGATTTTTGAATGCAATTTTGAACCTGAAAACGTTTGCTTGATTAAAAGGAGCAATACGAGACATGCATATTGATTTCCCGCTGCACGTGCACACCTAATTGCCTTGTCTTGCCTGGCGAGATACAGGTTGGTACCTTGTGAGACAAGCGGGATATTACTAATATTTTGGAAATATATAATACTTAAAAAAGGCAGATGGAAACTTTTCTTATATATGGTTAGGGAAGTACCAGTTTGACATGTATCAAAAAAACAAAACAAAACACAGAAACAAAAACAAAAACAGAAACAAAAAAAGTGCAAAACAAAAAAGACAAAAAACAAAACAAAACAAAAAAAACCTCGTTAATTTTCTGAGAAATGAGCATATGGCCCTGTCTGTGACAGTTATGTGACCCGTGCGCCCCCCGTGATCGCAACGCGTCAAACCCGTGCTTTATGGTGGGAAATTAATATACATGCGGCGTATTGGCAAAATGTTTTCGTGCGAATGCGCTCAAATGAGCTGGGACATAGGGTCGTTAAGTAGACGCATGGGCGAAAATCTTTTTACCACACGCGTATTAAAGTACACTTTTCGCACGACCCTAAACAATGGGTAATAGCAGGGTACCCGTGCATCCGACAATGCTTTACCAGGAAAGTCAGCCATCTGAAACTGCTGCCCCAGAAAAGGTGACGGATTTGTCCGTTTTACTGAAACGACCCGTTTTCACAAGTAGTCCCGATGCGCTTCCGTGCAGAGTTTCGTCATGGTTCATCTTCAACACTCATGGGATTCCATTTTAATCATAGGAAAAGTTCTCATTTTACACAAAGTGTTAAATTTCGAAGTCCAAATGTTGTGAAGTTGGCGGGAGATGTCCACACTGATTTCAAGCGTTATAAGGCCATTAATAAATAACTGTGCCGCAACCGCTGCAGTGAAGACGACATTTCTATACCATATAGCGGCAGGAAAGTAGTACCAGCTTACTTTCGGTTTGACACGGGAACTCACCACGGCAAACCACTGGACGTTGCGAAACTGCCCGGCCTCCTACAATGACACAACAGTGACATTACCCAGCTATGATAGAATTATAATCAACTGACAGAGGCGGTCACTTAATGAGAATGGGCAGTAGAACATATCAGTGTATCCTGTCGTGAACAAAGTCAATTCTTGGATACAAACACAAGCTGTAATTGAATGCACCTTTGCACGAACAATATACGCGATTTTTTTTAAAGTGCATGTCAGACAATGGTGCAAATCATGTCGTTTAGCTACAAGTAGCGCGTGCACACTTACGAGACATACCACTATCCCCAACAGCACATCGCATATCATGACCGCTATCATCATTTAAATGTGACTCATTCCTGAAACCTTAGCTCCTCAGTAAAGACACCAGGTGAGATGGATTTTAATATCTGTGTTTTTGCCCCAGGCAGCCGTCTTCGAAGGCAAAGTAAAAATTGATCGTTTCAACACAGTGATCGTCGCTGCACTGTGCTTGACACCGTAAGGTACCACAACGAACTGCATTTTAAAATAACCCAAGTGAAAGAGAAAAGGATCACTCGCTTTAACTAAAAATTATGTGTGACTGCGTATAGAAATGTGATGTTAATACTAGGCCAAGTTTACAGTCCTGTCATACAAGAAAAAAAAAGGAATAAATGAATTTGTGTTTGTTGATCAATTCAAGCAATTGTAGATATTAAAAATAATTTAATTTCTACAAAATTAACTAAATTGTTCCTGCAGACAAAGACAATCTTCAAATGCAAATAAGACGCACAAAAAGTTGAAGAAAGGTAGTAAACACAGACGGTAAACGCAGACGGAGCAGGTAGCGGGTAGATTGCGGGATAGCTAGCGGAACAGATAGCAGGGCAGATAGCGGGGCAGGCGGCGGGGCAGGCAGCAAGGCGGTATTGTTAATATTGCAAATTGACAATTAGTCGTGGCTATGATCAACATTTGGGACTTTGCCATTTTTATGCGATCTGACCCGTGTGTTTTGCGATAACGAAACGGAGTGGGTGGGTATGGCAACCATGGAAAATTATCCAACTGGAGTCTTTGATACAACCAGGAGCAGATACATGTATTAAATTCATGTATATACAAATTTCTTTGAAACCGTCGATTTGAACATATCAATCAGGCGAGCCGTGTAGCTATGTTTAAAAAGAAGGGCATGGCGGGCGATTGGACAATGAACGTTGTTGTTTCCATTAAGAAAACTGAAGCTTTCATTCTCTTTACTGCAAGTATCTAAAATGGATGTTTGTACGATATTAAAGCGTTAGAATACACAGGATGGATATTTGTACAGAGTTTAAGGTACAATTTTGCAAATGCATTAGCTTGATTCTCGGATTTTACCACGAAGTCCGGCATTTAAAAGCCAACAAAATGATAACTGCTATGGACACAGGGGGATGGCCAATTCAATACTTTCAAGTAAGTCTTCGTAGCATATTATGAAAGAAAGCCTCTAATACCTGTACATCAGAGTATGTTGCTGAAGGGCGCGAGGCACACGCATGGGTGACATGATGTGCATTCAAAAGAGTGATGCTATGTTGTATTCAAAGTTGCCAGTCGTATCTGTCTAATAAATATTATTTACTTCGGCTCACGTTCTTGCCAACGGGTATGTTTGTGTGGGATCAGCTACATAGATATGGCTATCGGAATGAACAGACATTGGTCACCAACTCATCAAGCAAAACTTCGAAACCATTCCTAACAAGTTTGAATAGTGTACTGACACAATCAGCAATAAATTACTCTATAAGAATTCCCCCCCTTCCACCCCGTGATATTGCACCAGCTTTCCATTAAGAAGTAAAGTTGACGGATTCTACAGCACGCTATATATATATATATATATATATATATATATATATATATATATATATATATATATATATATATATATATATATATATATATATATATATATAAATATATATATATATATATATATATATATATATATATATATATATATACCTATATAAGAATCATGCATTATCATTTGACCTTGCAGATCAGTCCTATGTGGTATTGTGTTTACAGTGTGTAAGGAGCCGACAACATTGGTGGTGAGAAGAAGAGCCAAATGGTGTAATATCTGCCGTGTAGAGAGGACATATCGAGTTTTAAGTGTAGAGAGATGTCAAACAATAGGTGTGCGTTTTGAGAGTGACCAACCTCCTTTGTGTGTTTGTACATTTGTATATGCCACTAAAAATGACACATAATGAACACCAATTAGCCCGGAGTCTTTTTTTTTCTTTTTGCAAGAGCGTGCGTTTCAGCTTTTCTGTTTTCCTGGCATATCTAATGGGAAAACTCATACAGCCTACAGCAAGGTCCCTGCAGGTACGCACTTTGCAGCCAATTCTATATTACATTAGGTACATTATATATTTACATGACAAAAAATTTTTGCTGGCCAAATATACATTCCCATAACTACGCAATGTCATATCGATCACCACAAATCAAACTATTAAGCCAATGTACCCCATAACAGAGGCATCTACGCAACTTCAATGCCCTTTCAGTAGAACATATATATTCTTGGAGCCATATGTAATTTGTTCAGGACCATAAGATGAGTATGGCAGAAACTGAATACGTGACATACACAATCTATGATACGTACTTGCACAAACCTGCCTTTGCTCTAGCACATGCCTTGTATTTTGGGCTGGACGTGTCGGCACAGTTCTTCGCCCGACAAATCCTTGCAAAATTTTTAATAACTTGTCTGGTCTGAGAAATACTGATTGTTGATTTGCCAACGCCTCGTTTAGATTATACATGTCTTTAAAGAATGAATATAAGCTTAAACATTAAAGAGTTCACTTTTCAGAACACAAAGTTAACACAGAGAAAAACTGTGCTTTTTTATTCAGCATATCCGGCAGGCAATTAAATTGGAACTTTTTCATATGTTTCCCTGAAGCATATTTGTATTCAGTGACGTTTCAAAATAATGTTGAGTTTTCAAATACCGCATTCAGTCCAATTAGCGCACATGCCCCAATAAGCACATATCCCCACCTTTACTGAATGATCCCCAAGTTACTTACTGTGAAACTGGGTTGGTTTTCAATGTAACTCTTTCATCACCATGCATGACTAGCTATGAAATCAATAGTTTACCAATCAAGCACAATTCTTTATCACAAAAAGCATGATGGTTTGTTTGTTGAGTTTTTTTTAAATGCTCTCCACCTTATCTGCATCTCCGTGTGCACTTTGAAAACAAGGACTGCCTCTTTGCTGAGCACTTTCTGTCATACTGCACATGCTCAGTCGCCACTTCCTGTTTAGGTAGCCATGCTGCCTTGCTCACATGGGAGGCAGGCCCTGGCATGCATTTAGCTGGCTGAATGTCACCTCTGTTTACCATTTTTTTGGTTTTTTATCAACAGAAATAAAGTTTGATGTGTATGTTATCATCCTATAGTGTTAGGTGAGTCTACAGAATTTATATTGATAGTTTTACCGGCGATTTTGCTGACGTGACTATGATGACTGCTCGAACTCTTTGGAAAGGCTCGCCATGGCAAAAATGGGGGTGTGCGCTTATGATCTATTTTTCTGGGCTGGATTTTCATCTTTTTTTTTTTTTGAGCGCACAGTGCGCCAATTGGAATAAATGCGGTAAAAGAAATCTAAATGGTTGTGAACTAATTAAGTGTGTTTCAAATTTAAACTCCATTTACAAAAACAAGATATTTGTTAAAGGAAAGATGCATTTTAAGAAAAACACATGCATTAAATACCACCGAAATTCGGATAAAACACTATTTAGCCATGAAGCCTTCCTATATGAACCCGTTCAATTTCATCATTTATTAACGTTTAACCATGGAACCATCTATAACATTTGCTAAATATATAAATATTTACATCATATCTATCTGAGTATATTTTTGACATCAGACACAGTTGTGGATTAACTGAGTGTTCACTAGTTTTGAAGATTTTAGTGATAACTCTAAATGTACACTCTGAGAATAAAAGGTTCTTCGGGGTAACAAATAAGGTTGTTCGACTTGTCACTAATAAGGTACTATTTTTTGGTATCTCAAACAACCCTATGGTATGAGGTTCCTCAAAGAATTTTAACATAAGATTCTTTGGAGAACCTTGAGGTATTCTGGGTCAATTTAAGGTTCTCTTTAGGGTTTTTCTGGGTACCCTTGGGGTAGTGGTGAGATTATGGAGAGGGTTCTTTATCGTACCTTCAAGTATGGGTGGTCTTCCTCCTCCCTTCTCCATTTCTAAACCCTTATGTATCTACCCAGAAACAAATTTCACAAATTACTGTAGTTTAGGGAGTAGAAATTATAAAGGAAACTGCAACACATCTTTCCTGTACCATGACCAGTATCCTGGATCCACCGATTCCGTGTAACTTAAATCAGAGGCACTATTCACAAAGCAATCTAAGTTAAAAAATCAAATGTGAAGAAGTTAATCTTTGAACTCAGTTTGATGCATGAATACCACCAAAGGTGTTTTGCAAATTTACTTAACGACTTCATTGCTACTTATGAAATTTATTATAATTTATTCTACAATTGACATCAACAAATGTCAAACCACGGTTCTTGGAAATTACAAATAACAAAGCTAGCTGGGAACAGTTGAACATCAAAGTAGATGCCTTTGTGGGCAATAATTTCAATTGAACTTTCTAGAACATTAAATTGTCCAAATACATAAATCACACACTACTGACACTTGCTTGTTCCTTTTCGCAATCACGTAAGTAAAGAGGTCAATGTAAACAATGATTGCTACCTCTTAACAGTTGTCTGAATGTGTTTGCCACATGCACACAACTGGAACTTGTTGGTAACTGATACAGTCACGTATGTCTAGAGTTCTATGTGAACAGTAATTTCAACTTGTCAACAGTTGTCTGAATGCGTAAAACACACATACACACCTAGTACACATACACACCTGATACTTGCACCTTGTACAATCATTTATACCCAGAGATATCTCAACAATAATTTCAACTTCTCAATTTCAACATGCCTTAATATTGAATCATGTGTGCTCAGAGGTCTATGTGAACTAGAGCAATTACCAAAGGCAGGCTAGATACCCCCAGCACTCCACATGAAATGAACATACAGCTATTAGACCCATAAGCTTTTGACAAATGTTTACTGTGACCTTGACCTACATTAATCAAATTCACAGTGACGTCATGACTCGCCATGCAGTAAAGGAGGATAAGTGTACAAACTTTCAAGATCTGGCCATTTATTGAGAACTTGTGGTCCAAAGAGAATGATATTTACAGATGGCAGCTGTGACATTGACCTACATATATGCCTCATAACACATCATATTGTGAAGGAAAATATGTATACAAAGCTTGGAGAACATATAGTTATTAATGAAAAAGTTTGGACAAGGTTTGTCTCAGATGGCAGATGTGACCTTGACATATATACCTAACGGTCAATGCTGTTTCATGACACATCCTACAGTAATAGGTAGAAATTATGAACAGTTGCCGGAAGATCTAGCAAATAATGAAAGATTTTGGGTCCAAACAACATTGTCTACTGACAAATACCCAGTGACCTTGACCTAAAGCGCTGAAGAATACAGTTACCTTATGACACACCATCTAGTGAAGCAGAAGAAGTGCACAATATTTAAAGATCTGGTCACCAATACAGTTTTTGTCCAGCCGAGGTAAGGTAGTTAGGTGCTAGCTGTGATCTTGCCTTACACAGCTCAAGGTTATGGTAATCATTGTTTCATGACATACCCTCTGGTAGTAAACAACAGTCCTGGACAGTTGCAAGATGTATGGAATAAGGGAGCAGTCATGGTCCACATAAGACTTTTCCACAGACGGACAGTGTGAAACCAATATACGCCCTCAGCTTCGTTGGGGGGGTGGGGGATTTAACAATTCAACTTCTCAAAATGTCTGAATATGTAAAGCACACACAACTGACACTTGCTCCTAACTTAATCATGTACCGTTATGTCTAGAGTTCTGTGTGAACAATATCAATTCGACTTGTAAACGCATCATGCATGTCTAGAGCTCTGTATCAACAATATCAATTCAACTTGTGAACAGATCATACAGGGGCGGATCCAGACTTTATAAAAGGGATGTTCGAATTGCAAGTGTCGAAGGCACGGAGCTGGGGGATATTTTTCAAAAATCGATCCTCTCAGACGCGTTTCCCTGGCATTTGAGACACTATGTTCACATGGATAATTTGATATTTTAAAAAAATCACTCAAATTATTGTATCCGTATGGTTCCTTGCATTGCCTCTAGCATTACATTGTGTTTTGAAAGCCAAGCCATATGCAGCCGATAAAACCAAACCAGAAAAGAACTACTAAGATCTAATAATTTTACTTGCACTATATATGTACTTTCAGTTAATTTCTCAAAGTCAGTATTCGAGTTCATAAGTAACTTAAAGTATCGAAATACAAATACATACCTCTACGCTTTTGCTGCTTTAAAAATGGTGTAGCTAAATGAAAATACATATATATATATATACAGTGTTGAAGTTGCATAGTCTCGCTCTATCAACTGGTGCACATACAGATCAACGAAACAGTGCCAATTGAATAAATACGCCAACATAAAAGACCTAGATATAGAAGGACACGTATTTAGTATTTATCCATTTCTCAGTAAAAAGCTGTCTAAAGTTCTAAAAATGATGCTCCTATGTCCCAAACACCATGAACCTAAAAAGTGTCCTCCAAATTGGTCCGATTAGGCCCATATTGGGATACAAGTCTTCAATTTTGAAAATTAAAGTTTTGGATATGCAAATTAGCAAATTCTAACTTTTCAGTCTTATAATTTTACATCTGATGCAGATAAGAACCAATTCAGAGACACTCTTAATTAAGTTTCATAGTATTTTGAAGATAAAGGAATTGTTTTCCCTTTTTCCAGAGGCTGCCATTCTTAAATGCACAAAATAACAAGTAGCCGCTGAGGCTAGCCATATCCCCCGCCCACGGTAATCATGGACAGATAGACGGACGGACGGACACACGGACGGTGCCCATTACCATATCCCCTCTAAGGTCTACCCACCATAAAAAAAATCAAAGGGCTGGCATCAATAATTTAGAAGATATGGCCCGGACAAAATTTGTATTGTATCTTGAGCTTGCTTAATGAAGTTTGTTAATTAATTAATTAATGGAAGTAATTAGCCACAGAAAACAATGCGTATGCACACCTACTACCTAAGGTCTACACACCATAAAAAATTCAAAGGGCTAGCATTAACAGTTTAGAAGATATGGCCCGGACAAAATTTGTCTTGCTTAACGAACTTTGTTAATTAATTAATGCAAGTAATTAGCCACACAAAACAATGCCTATGCACAGCTACTACCTAAGGTCTACCCACCATAAAAAAATTGAAGAGGTAGCATTAATATAGGGAAGATATGTGCCGGACAAAATTTGTTTCTGTATATTTACATATCGTGGTGACCCAAATATTTGACCTAGTGACCTAGTTTTGCATTATGACACTTTTTTAGACTAAGCTTCACATTTGTGTAACATTTCATGACTCTAAGTAAAAGGACAAAAAAGTTATGGCCCGGACAAGATTTTTCATACATATGTATTCTGTGACCCAGATATTTGACCTAGTGACCTAGTTTTGGCACACCATACACCTCTATCCTAGGAAGTACAAACACATTAAATTTAGTAGCTGTGGGTGTTATGGTGTTGGAAATATGGCCCGGAGAAGCTTCGGACGGACGGACGGACGGAATGACGGACGGAAGGACGGACGGAAGGACGGACGGACGGACGAGGTGCAAACCTATAGTCCCCCACCAAGTGGGCGGGGGACTAAAAAAAGAGAGCCACTTCAAAGCAATTCCCTATGTTTCACTCTATTAAACAATTTGCACAATTTGATAATTCATAAACATGTGCCCAACTGCTCTATTCAAACTAGACAATTTCAAAAATTATACTTTCAGAAACAAAAAAGGAAAAGGTGAAGAGAAACACAGCTCTGAAGTTGTACCAAACCAAACTACACGGATACGTTGCATCAGGATACGTTAAGAGGCAAAATGACTGGCCTCATGTATTATAATTATGCGTGACTGAATTAGCGATCTGACAAATCTGTCGCTGGCTTCAAAATGAAATGGACAAAACGCATCAGCTTAATGGCAACATCAGTAGCATGAGTACCAATATTGTGTAGACTAAGCCTTTGTTTTAAACATATTTTATTCGAACACAATTGGCCGACAGGCTGACCAGCCTATTGTAGGCCTCTTGTTACTGAGCCTTTGATGTAATATATTGCATTTTAATGCTTAAAAGGGCCAAGAATGTAGATTGAAACGAAACGGTTATACAGCAGAATCTCCAATTAAGACCACATCCATAAAGAGACCATTTCTATATTCAGACCACCACTTTACAGACCCATTTTGATTTATTCTTAATTAAATTATCTGCCCATTAAGACCACTCCTATTAAGACCATTTTCAGTCCCTTAGGTGGTCTTAATAGTAAGATCCCACTGTATATACAAAAATGAACAGTTTAAAGATCAAAGATGTTTAGATATACTTCCAGATGGTAAATTAAATTTGAAAGCGATGTAAAAGACCAAGCTGCTTAATTTTATCTTCCACTGTTTTATCTTATTTTCTATTTTTCTTATTGTTTATTTCATTTTTTTACACTGCAGGGGAGGGGGGGGGGGAGTTCGATCAAACAATAAATTCAAGTCAACTAATAAAATACGCAAATATGTAAGCCACACACAACTGGTCAAAGTTGAATTGCACCTAAAACAATCATATATATATATATATATATATATATATATAGGTCTGAATGAACAATAATTTCAATTCAACTACATAACAGTTGTTAAATCACAGACAAATGTCACTTGCACGTACTTTATACATCATGTATACTGCCGTTGTCCGTGCAAGACCACCTACATGATGAAATTGTCGAAAATAAATTTGTTGTTCATTCAGATAAAGTATGATCATCGTCCACTTAACATCCCATATTTCAAACAAATGACACTTGCACGTACTTTATACATCATGTTTATTACCGTTGTTCCTCCAAAACCTTCTAGATGATGAAATTGTCGATGATGAGTTTGTTGTTGATTCAGATAAAGCCTGATCTTAGACAACTGAACATCCATACTTTTTTCTTTGCTATTTGTTCCATGGTTGTTTTATGAAATAAATATGCTTTGAAATTGGTGAATAATGAGTCATTGGCTGGATGATTTTTTATATTTTCCTACTTCAGTATGCCTCTCTCATGTCCTCTTGCTATTGACAGACCGCTAGACGTATAATTTTTTTCAGATGATGAATCTATTTACAACGTGCTTGACGTTCGCAACAACAAAGATTTATCAGCGGAAAACCGATACACAGAGGCATGAACAAGTTACAATTTACCCAGGGACATGGTACACCAGAGAGAAACACGATCAATTTATTTGGAGTTCGTTACTCTACCGGACTAAAGAAATTGGCTCCGGCGAACAAGCTACTTTGACTTTGAGCCCCGCGAGCCAGGGGCTGCTGACTGGTGCCAATTACAACAGCTCGCCAGGGTGCCTTGTCAACTGCGCAGCATATAATCCACTGGTGAAGGCGACTGGTTTCCTTCCCTGCAGCACTTCACATATGTGTTTCTGTTGATCTACCTGGCTGGAGCATAGCTGGTAATAGATTCAATGTTATTGTTACCGCTCAACTGAGCGATCATATTGGGAGCTACGCCATTTTGGGTGGAAAGTTGCTCTTAGTAGGCCTAACATTTGCACTGTGGGGATATGCACAGGGTTAGCATCCAATCCGTATTTTCCATTTTTTTTTCTTTTTTTTCTGGATGATATAGCCTACTGGCGGGTGGTTTAACTAGGATAAGCTATCCAGCTAGAAAGGGTACATATTGGTTCAGGGGTAAGTCAAATTGTTCTTACACTTTTTTAGTTACAGTACAGCTCTCGCCAAATGGACCAAATTGCTAGCCCGTCGAGCACGCTGGCGCGCAAACAGAAGAAGAGCTAGCCTTAAGTTGTGTAGCATGCTCAAATAAGATGCTCGCATCATGCGAATGCGTGCTAGTCCCTCCATTTGGCTAGCAATGCGTCTGGCTACGTCACACGTGTCAATGGAGGTGCATCGTGCGAATTGCAAGTGAACATCGTGCAACATGCCCGGTGCTTTACACTTGCAAGTTGCAGTCACCTCGCGCATTTGACAAACTGGGTTGTCCTTCATGGCTTGCATTTTGAATTTGCATAAACAATAAAAATAAAACCCTGGCATATGATTGCAAAGTCGTAAAAAGGCATACAACGAAATTTGTCCCACTCAGAACAAGTAGAAAAACACTTAACAAATCGTAAGTTCGTTCTTTAAAGTCTATATTTACGTAGGGATTTATTTAACATAGTAAAATAGCAAGGTACCCTTATATTGAAGTTGTACTGTTCAATAATTCACAAAACCCTGAGTTTTGTTCACAAAACCGTGGGTTTTGCTTTTCAAAACCCTGAGTTTTGCTAACAAAACCATACGTTTTATCACAAATCCCTGGGTTTCGTTAGCAAAACCCAGGGTTTTGTTACAAAACCTTGGGTTTTGCTCAGTTATTGAATTTCGATATCATTTTGGACAAAACCCTGGGTTTTGTTACAAAACTATGGGTTTTGTGTACAAAACCCGTGGGTTTCATGAACAAAACACAGGGTTTTGGTCCGAAACCGTGGGTTTTGTTGCAAACCTTTGGGTTTTGAGCACAAAACCCACAGTTTAAGAGCAAAACTCCGAGCTTTGATCACAAAACCCTCGGTTTTGTTATTTTTTGAACAAAACCCACAATTTTGTTCCTAAAACCCTCGGTGTAGCCAGAAACCGTGGGTTTTGTATCACTTTGAAATAACAGAACAAAACCGTGGGATTTGTGAGATTGCAAAACTCTGGGTTTTGTGACATCACGAATCCCAGGGTTTTGAAAAGGCGAATACCCAGGGTTTTGTAACCAACCAATCATGACAGCTGTTACTTGGTAGGCCTTGCTAGGCTACTCAACTTAAAAATAGCGTCAAACTACAAGTGGCTCAGTTATTGTGATCCATAACATAATTATTGGTTACCACGCGCAAAGTCTACCTCTTTGCGACACGATGAGAATATGAGTTATGAATTAGTTAAAGGACTAGAGGTTGTGCATCCAGTGTTCAAAATAATCCACACGCCGTCGCGAAGAGCCGCAAGGACTATTGAATGCATAGCCGCGAGCGCTTTGATTTGCGTAAAACATTCGATCCGTTGCAAATAATTAATTTATCGCACGATATATGATAGAGATTGTTGAAATAGCGTTTTCCGTCCCATTGTTCAACCATTATTGTCTGAAATATTCAACAGTTATTGGTTGCGGTCATCTTGGCTTCGACTGGCGTGACCTAGATGTGAAGGAGTAAACAAAGCCGCGTGGTCCGACCATCATCGAATGTGAAAACCTTACTTACTGTATCCCTACAAGCTAGCGTGGCCACATGCTTAGTGTGTTTGACTACCAGTCAAGGGGTGGCTGGATTCGATACCTATCAAATCCTTTTAAATTTTTTAATTAATTTATTAAATCGAGTAGAAATTTTTGGACTTGGGTATTTCTCAATGTTGAAGTTGTTGGTTCTGGTAAAAGAACAACACTTTGAGGCCAGAAAATGTCCAACTGGCTTTTGGTTTGTTGTGTTTGTTTATTTATCAATTGGAGGACGTGCGTGTGTACACTGAACCATTCGACAGACGACAGTTCTTGAAAAGGTGCCAGGCTGTCTTGGCGTTATTTCCAATGCCTGTCAACAAAAAACTTGTACCCAACTCAGTAGAGGGAATAGGTAGTGTGTATGGGGGTAGTGGCTGGCACAGGGACATGCCGTTACAGGCGGGGTTTTCACCCTTCCAGTTGCAGAGCTCCCGGGGAAGAGCTTTAGTATCTTTCACCAGAGCTGACACAGAAATAGATGCAAAATCTGAATGGTGGGAATGAAGGTGGAGTTAAAGAATACCCCCTACTTTGCAGTAGCCGTGGGAGAATACCATGTAACAATTTAAGAATTAGTCGTGTTGAGATAATTATCACCACGATTTGATATGGCAATCGTTTTGTAATCAACGGTTGCATAATTACTGCAGGCAGCGGCACAACGTACTGTGGATTTTAACGACGCGGCAGATCAGAGGCCTTATGCTGCGGAAACTTCAGTCCGGTCGCCCGGGCCGGTCGCACGGTCCCAGAAACTGAAAATCAGTCTTAATGTATTAAATTTCTTAAAAACACATAGGCCTACACGTTATACATCTTACATGTTTTCTCTTGTTGTACCTAAAATATGAGCTCATGAAGTGCACACAGTGATAAAATACACGAGATTTTAAGTGGTTTAAACATATTTTTATTTCGCAACAAACTCATTGAAGTACATTTGATAGCAACGTCGCGATTGAGAAAGAGGGCTCGGCCCTATATGAATCACTCTCGCAGAAGGAAGACGCAAGAACAGGACGGAACCAAACACACAGTAACGTAAACTAGAAGACGAAACTATGACGAGACAGACAGAACATTACAGTTCTCCATGTACTGTAACAGGATTGTCGTGTTCCATACCAATGACCCAGATAAATGATATGATAACCATGCCCTGTTGTGAGGAGGGTACAACCGTACCTTGCATAGATATAAACAATGTATGAGTCAACCAATACCTGCACGCTTAAAGCGTCCACTGCTGGCTATATATTCATGTACTGCTGCAAATATTTTGAAATTGTCGGGAAGAGAACAAATGGGAGAACCATATAACACTGTTTGCAATGTGAAAGGTGCATATCTTGCTATTTCCTTGTGTAATTTGGAACGGAAGACAGTATATAAAGGACAGGAAAAAAGGTAATGCCACACATCTTCAGAGGCTAAGCCGCATGGACATGTCGCCGAATCTTTAACACCAATCTTGCATAAATATGAATTTAACTGGTTAGCACCTAAACGTAAGCGGGTATGTTGAATAGCATTGAATCTGTCACCAAAATTAGACAATTCGTCAAATGCCAATGATCTCTCTACAGGATGTGATATTTTAGATTTAAATACTGAAATAGAAGGAGATTTTCGTATGTCTGCAGGTAATTCGACGTTCCATAGTCTCACTGTGGAAGGAAAGAAGGACTTGTCGAAGAGGACGGTGCGGGCCCTGAAACGTGGAAGATCAAATTTTTGACGGGTATTGGGAGCTTGTAAGTGAGGATCCGGAACCGAGGGAATTAGGGAGCACAGCATATCTGGGGCAAGGTTGTTCACCATTTTATACATTAGTGATAGATTAGACAATTCGCGCCGTTTTGCCAGGGTATGCCATCCCGTTTCCTCTTATAATTTGGCGCTGCTGGTCCCTCGCATTGCACCTGTGACAACGCGGGCGGCCTCTAACTGAACATTTTCAAGTGTAACCTCCTCGGACACTCTACAACCACCCCACACTTGGCTGCTATATTCAAGAATGGGTCTTACGAAAGACATATAGATGGTTTCTAGAGTTGTTCTACCCAAAGTAAACTTTAAACTCTTCATAATATTTACTAATTTGATAGATTTGTTAGTAATTTCCGTTATGTGATCAGTCCATCGAAGATCTGAACGTAATGTGACACCAAGATGTTTGTGTTGCTGGGCATCTTGTAGGACATGATCTTGAAAATAGATAGGTGGATGGATGGGAGAATTAGTTTTGCGAGAAACAAGCATAGAATCAGTTTTGGATGCGTTGAATGTAACCAGCCAGTCATGTGACCACTGATTTATGGCAGATAGATCGGAGTTCATAGTTTCAGCATCTTCAGCTGGGTCTTCAATATCCAAGTAAAGGGTAGTGTCATCTGCAAAGAGTTTAATTTTACATTTAACCAGATCCACAATATCATTAATGTAGATCAGAAATAAGAGTGGTCCGAGTACGCTGCCTTGTGGAACACCTGCACAAATTTTTCCCCAGTTAGAGGACTGTCCCTTCAAGACGACTCGTTGATATCGATTACTTAAATAATCACAGAACCAATCAAGTAAATTACCGGAAATCCCATTTTTACGCAATTTGAATAGTAGACCAGAGTGCCAAACCTTATCGAATGCCTTGCTAATATCCAGAAATATAATGCGAACTTCCTTGTGATTGTCGATAGCGAGACATAGTTCATGATATAAAAATAAGAGTTGGTTTACAGTGGAATCATTAGGTATAAAGCCAGATTGATGGACCGAAATGACTAGATTATCACGGACAAAATTAAATACATGTTTGAACACTATTTTTTCAAAAACTTTACCAGTGCAGTTTAGTAAGGAGACAGGCCTGTAATTGTTACATATATTATCCGGACCTTTTTTATGTAGAGGCGAAACATTTGCTTTTTTTCCAAAGAGCTGGGAATTCTTTATTCTCTAGTGATAAATTGAACAATTTAGTAAGTTGTGGCGCTATGGCAGGGGCAGCTTCCTTCAAAAGTCGCGCACTGATACCATCAGGACCAGAAGCCTTAGTAGTGTCCAAATTAAGAAGTGTTTCAAGAACCTCTGATTCCATTAATAATAATAATATAATAATAATAATTTATTCGGAAAACTACCCCTTTACAGCGGGGGCATCAATGGAACGGGGTTTATTCCATGATGCGTCCAAGTATACTACAAGAAGCCGTCTATATTACAAAGTAAGGATTTGTGTGTGGTAGGGCTGTATCTACGTTCAGCACTGAGCCGTACGTGGAACAGCATCCATTTACCATTTTGGAATTTACTTTTTACATGCGCATGCAACCATCAATAGGCTTCTCATAGCTCCATGTATATATACATATATATTGTCCATTACATTCTTTTGACAAATTAACCTTCCCTTAACATTAATCACACATACATTTTGGATGCTACCTCTTCAAAATACCAAATCGCGAATTCCGCACCCAATACCAAAGGTTTGTAAATAATAAATAAATAAATAATTTTATCAGGAAAACTACCCCTTTACACCGGGGGCATCGATGGAACAGGGTGTATTCCATGATGCGTCCAAGTATCTTACCCATTTAAAGTTTGCTTTCAACCGGTGTAACCAATTATCAATATCATAGTTTTGTCCCCCGCGCTAAAACTAGAGATAAACCACTCATTGGGAGAAAACTCTAGAAAGCGTAAGGACAAGTACATCGTGCACTTTTGGTTTACAATGTAGAAAATAAATGTTTATCATCGTCATAATTACAATGTATAAAATTAAAGTACACTTCAAAATAGATAAAACTTATATACAATATAGGAGCTCCATTTAAAATCTATGGAATCTGCACCTTACAGGGAACTGTACAACTCTATTTCTTTACTGTGAACAGGCACAGTTGAAGATATATATATACATATACATATATACATGTGTGTATATATACATACAAACACACATACACACACATACACATTAGCTTATATATTACAGTTAATTTTTTAAGAATCTACACAGAAATGTCACAGCCAGCACCTTCAAGAGCTACCATACGGCAACGCCATGCTTCTTTAAGGAAAGTTTTACAAGCACTGTCAAATATATCATAAACAGCATGGTCATAATTGAACGATATTCCAAACAGTAGCGTAAATTTCGTAGTTAAGGAAGAGCGAGTAAAATGTTCCCATACATGGGTATAACCATGTTCCAACAGGCATTTTTCCAAATTTCGCCAAATCTTAATTCTTAATTCCTTGGAGTGTTCACATGTGAAAGTGAAATGAAATAAATCTTCTATACCTTGATTACATAGTTTACAAATTCCGTTGGACAAATTCCATCTCTGTAATGTTTCTTCCAATCCTAGACATCCGGTTCTAGCCATAAATTTTAGTCTGGTGCCCTTGAAGTCATTTACCTGGAACATGTATCTCTCCCCAAGCGTGGAATACTTAATCAATTTGTAATATGACAAGGAGGACATTTCATCGATATCTTTAAAAAAGTCATATACGTAGTTTTGCGTGGACAACTTACAAAAAGGATAGATCCAGTCACCAGTATCCCTGCAATTTACATTATCTAATCCAGCCTCGGACAAGATTGTGGATATCTGTGACATGTATGGCCAGCAAGATTTATGACCGGACTGAAAATTTGTTTCTAAGTCACAAAGTACTCGTTTACACAGTCTGTTTGCTGGAATGTTATACTTTACATGATGATAATATTTTACTCTCTGTTTATTCAAGATGGTTATCAGTGGTAGCCAGCCAAACTCCCCTAGTGTTGCCACCATTGCAGGGGTACCTCTTACTTGTAGAATAGCTCGTGCCACCGTGTACTGGAATGATCTTACAATACTTGTGCTTTCCTTTGTATTGTTAAACCATACTGCACTGCCATGTGAGAGTGAAGGCATTATTAGGCTTTTCCAGAGACTGTCACCAAACGTTACTCTATTTATATTGTCGTGCGATGAGAGAATACTACATATATATCCATTTAAGCGACTAAGTTTACCTTTCAAGTGTTGCTTTATGTGTGGAGAGTCTTGTAATGACTGGGCAAATATAATACCTAAATATTTATACATAGTGCATTCTTCAAGTGTCAACGTTCCCAAAAACCATTTCCTTGTCATATCCATTTTTTTACCTATTACCATAACTTTTGATTTTGTGTCATTAAATTTCATTCCCCATTTTATAGCAAATCTATGTGCAATATTAAGCATTTTCTGTAGTTGTTTATCATCATTTGCCATCAAAACAATGTCATCTGCATAAAGTAAGGCGGGAATAAGTTCCTCATGATAGGTTATTCCTAACCTCTGCTCATTAAGCATAAAGAGCAGATCATTCATGACAATAGAAAATAGCGTGGGTGATAGAATGCATCCTTGTTTCACACCATTAACACTTTCGTACCAATTACTTTCAAAAGGACCAAATATAACTTTGTTTTCCACCTTCTCGTAAAATCTATGTACTAGTCGCCATGTTTTACCTTGAATTCCACTATTCCACAGTTCGCACATCATCCGATTTCTGTTTACCGTATCAAAAGCTTTGCTGATATCAAGAAATGCTAACCATGTTTTCTCTTTTCTGTCCTTTCTAAAACTACATAGACCTTTGAGACTAAAGTAGTGATCTTCTAACCTACGACCTTGTCTATATGCACCTTGCAGTTCACCAAAGGTTTCCTGTTCCTCATAGAAAGACATCATTTGTGTTTTAAGCATGGATGCAAACACTTTATATACATTAGAAGTAATTGTAATTCCTCTATAATTGCTGAGTATCTCTGGCTTACCGTCTTTATATATTGGTTTAATATAACCTTTTGACCAATCGTCTGGGAAGCTTTCTAGTATTTTACATAGCTTAAATATTTTCGTAAGTGAGTTAACAATTGCCTCACCGCCATGCTTTAAAAATTCGTTTGGTATATTATCGATACCACAGGCTTTACCGTTCTTTAGTTTGCTAATGGCATTCCATTATAGTTAATGAATCAAGCCTAAGATCAGGGATATTGGATAGGTCTGGCAAGCTAGCTGTCGAAGAATCAACCTGGCACTGTTTCAGAAAGAAGGAATTAAAAATTTCAGCTTTAGCGAGGTCATCAGAGATATGCTGATCTTCGTGTACAAGGGAAGGAACTGAGTGTACGTGATTTCTGTTTAAAAAGTACTTTACCGTACGCCACCAGCATTTATCCCTCCGAGAAGGGTTCATCAAATCAGCTCGAAGCTTATTGTTATACTCATCTTCTGCCGCTTTGAGTTTCTCTTGGTAAGTATTACGCATACGACAAAACGAGGCCCATTCATTATTTTCATAATTTCTACTTTTAGCTTTGTCATACTGACGTTGGACCTGGCGTTTTAGTGATCGAAGTCGGGAAGAGTACCATGGTAGGTCACAAGGTCTTACCTCAATTAACTTACTAGGAATACAATGAGCTGCTGCCTCGAGGAAAAGTTGGGACCACGAACCACAACACGAGTTTATATCGTTGGAGATAAAGCAAGGTGACCAGTCTAGCCCATGGAGATAATTTCTGAAAGCATTGTAATCGGCCTTTTCATACTGCCAATTTTTTCTTTTGTAAGCAGGTTCTTTCTTTCTGCGGAACAATAAGTTGGCACCAACAACACAGTGATCACAATTAGATAAGGGTGGAAGTACAGATACTTCGTTAATATAGGAGGGAACATTTGAGATGATCTGATCAAGACAAGTTGCAGACTGGTCGGTGATAAGAGTTGGCTCGTTCACATGACGTGAGAGGAGATTAATGCGGATAAATAATTCAAGCTTTTGACCCGACTGAGTGCTCCAATCGGAATTTAAATCGCCAGTTAGAATGATATTTTTGATGCCCGTACTTTTTGCCAAGTCAAAGCTCTCCTGGAGTTTTTCCCAAAACTCAACAGAAGAATTTGGAGGTCTATAAACCACACCAAGAAGAAATTTATTGTTATTAAGCCTAACTTCACACCATAGAAGTTCCAAATCGGCTACTTCTAGATCCATTCGTTGAATTGCAAACAATGCCTTGGAGACATAAACTGCGACACCACCACCTGCATGTGGGCGATCACGTCGAATTACATCATGATAGCCCGGGATACGGAAATTTTCAGAAGCGGAATTTGAGGAAAGAAAGGTTTCAGAAAGAGAAATTATGTCGAAATCTGGGACCAAATTGGCTCGAATTGACATCAGTTTATCTTGGGAAAGACTTCGAATATTTGAATGACATAGGGAAATATCGCAAAAGTGTTGAGTCGGGCCAGGGTTAATTGCAATATCACCTGCTAGGAGCATAAGTAAGGGACTAACTGTAAGTATATACTCTATATTGCGTGAGAGTCTGTGAGAAATAATATACAGCATAAAACCTGACAAAAATATGTGTCCCTTTGTAAAAATACACATATTCAGGAATAGCAGGGGTAGAATGATAAATAAAAGTGCGTACATCAACCCCAAAGTTTGCAATGGAGCTCCAATTTCGCAAAACATAGAATTTGTATACGTAGTTGTGACGCAATAAAGGGGAAATAAATATTTACCTATAACGTTTCGCAAGCATTTGAGTACAAAGTAGAGTAGGGCTCGGAATGCATACATTATAATATTCAGTTTATATACCCATGTAATGTCAAAACTGTTAAAGTATAATAGAGAACCTTTTACAATTATCAGTAACCGATGGTAAATCAAAAGGTAAGGTTCTGTTGACGAGGCATTATACAATATAACATAATTGCCAGGTAAAAAAATATGAGAGTAGTAGATTATACAAATTATGAGTGGTACATAAATATTGGTTGCGCCAACCACAAAACATATAATATTCATAAAACATGAGGTCATAACGAATGACATAGCAGACCAAACAGCACTTAGTGTGATGTTTAGATACATAAATAATAAGGACAGGCAGTTAGGCAGATGCAAGGTAGTGCGTTCGGTAACGAAGCTCTGGGTATGGTATGCGTGGAACACGAATAGGACGAATTCAAAATCTGATAGCCTGTCATAAACTGATAGGCACAGAAACACAAAACACATAACATAAAGTTGTATAGTAAACAAAATGAACGGACAAAAAGGGGGAGACATATAGTCCAGAAAATGTTCTCTAAAAAGCGGCGTACAAGTATACTGACTGCTGTGTGTATCCTGGAGAAACATTGCCCGCAATCCGGCGACTCATTTCTCGGCGATACAAAAAAAAAAAAAAAGCAGAGAGCGGTAGGGTTATGCGCTCCTTGACCTGGAGCAAGAGCAGTGTCACTATCACCTTGTTACACGCATTGCGCGGTCAAGCAGACTAAATCAGGTGTGAACAGAGTATATTAGGTCAGTTGCGTTACCAATAAATCTGAAAGAAAAGTTGCCTTTTTTTTTGTGAGATTCGCGCCAGTCATATTTGCCACTAGTAAATGGAACAGCACATTCAGCGTCTCTGACTTTAATACTGAAAATTTACAAAAAATGGAAAATGTGTCTGTTTGACATTTGTACATCTCTGTCAACAGCAACAGTAAGTATAATATGGAGCTCCACTATTCAAGTATAAAGCGGAGCGCCGTCAAAAGCAAATATGCAACAAAAACAATGATAATACAATGTGAGAGAAGACATAACCATCACAAAATGTGTGACACAATAGTCAGGTAGAAGACCTAACGCGGTTACTGTGCAGAGACATAGGACACAGACATGCTTCGCATCACTCTGGACGGAGTGAGGTGCGTCAGGACGTCACGTGCAGCGTCATCCTCTCTGGCATCAGTTGAACCGTCTGGTTGGAGCTTTTCAAGATCAGCTGGGCGCGAAATCACCAGGCGACGACCTGTAGGCCTATTGTCTTTGACAAATATTTTGCCGTCAACAACCCACGTGTCTTTAATGTGGCCACTTCTTTTTAACTGTCTGGCCTGGAAGGCGAGAGAATTGCGCTTTTTTGTTAAGTCCTCATTTATGTAAATGTCTCTGCGACCCTTCAGCTTGGCACGGTTTGCATATAGGCCTACTCTTTGTCTAGCTCGATAGGTGGCAAAATGGATTATCACAGCTCTAGTGGACTCCGGCTGAGGCCTGCCAATACGATGGGATCTGCAGATATCCCGATCGTTCAGTTCAATTCCTAGGGAATCTTTGAAAAATTGCCTGCACATCAAATCAGTATTTTCTTGATCAGTCTCTGTCCAGTTGTTTTTAATCTGTAAGCATTTTCGGCGGGAGTACTGCTCGCTGTCATCTAAAGCCCATTCGAGCTCCTCAACTCGACGCTCCAGTGTTGCTATTTTGTCCTCAGCTGCCTTTAATCTGTCAACTAACAGATCAGAGATCTTGCTCTTAATAACGTCATTCTCAAGGGCACTTGACAGAAATTGAGCGAACTGCTCAGCACTGTTTATGTTTAGCTTTTTGGACATGGTGTATGGCAAGAATCAGATTGAGTTCAGAGGAATAAGGCTATGGAAGTATGAATGGGCATATATGTCCTACGTATGTCTATATACAAAAGTCATTCAGTGCATGTCCAAGGCTGGACGGTTGGATAAGGGCATATGTACAAGGATGCCACAAAAGTCAGAAAACTCACAGAAGTTGAATCCGAGCGATCATCATCAGGAGCCTGCACTATTGCACTTCACGCCGACTGGTAGAGAATCCAGAAGACTTACATTTTACTTCCAAAAACTGATTATTTTGCTGGACAGAAAAAGTCACGCTCCGTCCTGCGTGACGCATGCGCATGTTCTCTTTTAAGTCGCGAATCGATGGAAATTTTCCCAGATCCGCCATCTCAGCATGATATTGGTTTACATAGCATGCGCAAGTTCAGAAAGCAAGCCGTGTTGTGAGTGGTAGGCATATCCATATGACCAATTTGGCGGTAAAATACAAAACCGTGGGTTTTGTGACGTCACGAATCCCAGGGTTTTGCGAATTTTTCGAAACCGTGGGATTTCTGACGTCAAAAAACCCTGGGTTTTGCAAATAATTGAACAAAACAACTGCAAAACCCAGGGTTATCAGGACAAAACTCACGGTTTTGAAACAAAACCGTATGTTTTGTGATAAGATTGGATAACAAAGCAAAACCCTGGGTTTTGTTACAAAACCCAGAGTTTTGTGTGAAAATCCCTGGGTTTTGTGGCAAAACCTTGGGTATTCTAAGCAAAACCCACGGTTTGGTCCACAAAGCCCTGGGTTTTGTGACAAAACCCAGGGTTTTGTGTCTATTATTGAACAAAATTTTCAAATTCTGATATTTGCTCTGTTATCCTGGGTAGTGCACAAAACCAGGGTTTTGTCACAAAACCCTGGGATTTTCAAGCAAAACTCAGGGTATTGTTACAAAATTCACGGTTTTACGTACAAAACCCTGGGTTTTGTACCAAAACTCTGGGTTTTGCTTACAAAACCCAAGGTTTGGGTACAAAACCCAGGGTTTTGCTTACAAAACCCAAGGTTTTGGTACGAAACCCAGGGTTTTGTATTACAAAACTGTGGGTTTTGTGAATTATTGAACAGTACAACTTCCATACACGCACATGTACATGCAGATCCACTTTCAGTGTCACAGTTTACAGAATCCCACCATATAGTCAACAGATCGAGTCAACTGTGTGTGCCACCACTGTTAAAAAAATGGAAATCACAATATCCGGTCACTCGAGTGAACTTCATCAGAAATAGGCCTACCATCTTCCAGTTTTATGATTTTACTGCCAATGAAATAGGCCTAATAGGTATAAACTATAGTGATTAGTGTAACACACCGGTTAACTTGACACCGATGGCTTCTAGTGCTAGTGCTACTGCGGTCTTGCCGTTGGATAGTTCATTATCATATCACCTTCAATTTTGTTCCAGAAACATTAACAGAATAACTCTTCGGTACACGTCGAGGCTTACGAGTACGATTGTCCGAAATTTACAAGTAAAACTTACAACATAGTTTCACGTGAGATCAGTGACCAGTGCTTCGCTTTCAGCACTGAGTTGACAGGCAACCCTTGCTGATACGCAATAACCAGTTACTGAGTTAGCCCATACATGCCATGGGCTGGTAACCCTGGTAAATAAATAAATAAATAAATAAATGTGCTCCAGGTACCAAGACCAAGTAGCGATGACTTGTGTATACCGGTCTGAACTGCGCAGCTGGAAGTCGGGTCTGCAGAGCTGTCAATCATTTGCCTGGCGTCAATCATGCAGAATCTCGTGACACAGGCAACTGGCAAGCTGTCAAAATCACCACACTGCACCATTTAGTTTGGGGACTGTTCGAAGTGGCGTCGGTTGCAGAGAACTGGCTTCAAACTTTCAGTTTTAAACGCGTGCCTTTGACACAACAAAAGCTGGTCATACCAATATGCCGACAGGTCACAACTGGCTGACAAACTTTGATGCCGAAATTTAACGGCAATTGAATTTGAAATATGGCCAAGTGATCGACTCATTATTAACGCACCGGTCCCGGGGCTAACTTGTGCCTGATTGATAAGCACTGCCTGAAAATTAATCAACACACATTGGGATGGGGTTTTTTTTTGGTCTTTTCTTTCTTGCCTAGTAGCTGTGGTTGTAAAAAGATACGGCGACTCAGAAATGTATTCAATTTAGGCCCCATATATACCGGCAAAAAAGTCGAAACTTTTGTTAATATCTTTGCAGTAGCCGTGGGAGGTTTCTGTGTGCTTTCTAATAAAATTCAGTGTGCAGGTAATCTGTTCTACGCTTTGCTATGCACAAGGTCACCGTTAGCAAGGGGGGAGGGGGTTCCCTCCTTGGTGTTACTGTTAGTAAACGCCTGGACATCAGTCTGAAAGTGCACCCTGACCAGGGCTGCAGCTCAAGCATACGGCCTCACGCAGCCACATGACTCCGTCACAGAGCACAAAATTGCAATTGTCTTTTCGTTGTATTTCCTCTTTAAAAACATCTGGATGTATTATATGTGACACCCAAGCCTAGGATAGACGCATATCAATTCGTTACCGTTAGGCTGGAATTGCTTTAGTTCTGCAAAACCAGCCTAGGCAAACTTCCTGTGGGCCATCGCCATGGCACTGGCTATATCATAAGTAGGCCTATATGTTAATTGTTATGAACATAGTTATCATCAGTACATTTGCAACGGACGTGGAAAAGTTTTTCCTCGGAAAATAAAACTACTGGCATGAAAAATATTAATCGGTCGGCAAATATTTTATCTTATTTTTGTAATGTTTCTAGTAAAATGAGCATATATATATATATATATATATATATATATATAGTTATGGCGGCAATACACATTTGCCCAAGTTTGCAGAGATTATGAGGTCATCCCACGAGGAAAAAAAGGGAGGGGGGGGGGAGGAGGACAAAGCCTGGCAGATCATGTATAACAAAATGTATTATATTTGTAGTGTTTATAATGTGCTGGTGTCTCTTATCATACAGCAATATCCAGGTTATGCACGCTCCTCAAACTTATAAATTAAGTCATGTAGGCCTATAACAATCTTGTATGCTTGTTAAGTTGTGGTACGTTAACACTGCATTCATCGGCCCCTGGATCCCCCCCTCCCGTACTCAGCACAGCATTCAACATCAAATGATATTAAACCCCAACAGTTCCTCCCCGAAGAGTCAACTGTTTGACGCCGTTAATAAATTTGCTAGAAACAGAATATAAAATTTAAAAAAAACAAACAAACAAAAAAGAACTCATACCTGATGTCGCCTGTATTCTTCCACTCCTCCTCTCTTTCCGTTGTATGAGCTGAATAGATGGTTGGGTCGCACTGTTATAAGCCCCCCCCCCCCCCTTTTTTTTTTTTTTTTTGATGGTTTATGTATTTTGGGGTGGGTGGGTTGGGTTGGGTTGGGTTGAAGTAAAATCAAAGGCACAAAGCTTCCCAGTATAAATGCATGTTTTAGGATATTCACAATTCTTTTGTTATCTCGGAGCTGGAATTTTCCTGGTCACAGCTATGAATGTAAAATTGTTTTGGGCCCAAAAATGGTAAGTTTTGATGGATAAAGAGGTTCAATGTAATCGTCAAAAAGATTTAACCGATTCAGAATGAAACTTTGGGACCCCAAATACCCCATTGCCGAAACCAACTCCGTCGATAAATCAGTAAAGGCAAAAAACATTATGGCAAAATTAGATATGGTCAAATGAGAAATTGGCAGAAAAGTTATTTCTGGCGAATGCAAATTCATTAGAAACTGCTGGCGAATATTCGTTTGACATTCCACGAACAACAACAAAAAAAAAAACCAAAAAAAAAATAAAAAAAAAAACTTTGGGGCGAGGGAGGGAGGGGAGATGTTTTGTTTTGTTTTGTTTTTCTAGGAATAGACCTAGAAGGTAGCAGATTGTCTTTGATCGAGGCACACCGCCTTTCCGTCATGCATGCTGGAAAAGTGATCAGTGTATTTCCGTTATTTCTGAAGAAGGCCGTTTACCTCAATTGATGTGATAATTGATTAACAAAACAATAATTCAGATATCTCCGTTTGCTGACATATAGTAAAATAAAATAAACAGAGGGATTTCATTTTTCCATTTTTTATTATTGGCTTTCGCGCAGCTCAGGAACTAAGGAAACACTAGTCATTAGGGTCTACAACCTACAGGTTGTAGGCCTACCATCCAATGGTACAGTCGTCTGGCAATTCTGCAGACACTACAGCAGAAATTTTGATTAAAATGATTAGCACTTTTCGCCCAAAATTGTGTTCGACATCGTTGATCATTCAGCTGTTCTTGTCTTAGATTATTTTAATTTTTGACGCAGTTTGATTCGGAAGAAACGGAAGATCGACGAAATTGTCATTGGCGGAGTGGAATTTGACAATGTGTCGATCACCGGATCTTAGCTAGACATAATTATCTCATGACTGCAATGTACATACATTGAACAGAAGTTGTTGACAAGCATCTTCTTAGCGCAATGCGACGAAGGATTTTTTCCAAGAAAAAAAATATTAACTGGCTATCTGCTATATTTAAAAAATGGTAAGAAAACGAATGACAGAAGCTGCTAAAAAAAAAAAAAGCGTGTAATCAGAGCGGCCGCGTAACACAAACATGCATGGGTGAATTGTTATGGTGTCTGGGTACTTAATTATTATGCAAAAATTCTTACACAGATTAGCCTAGCTGGGCAAACCTGTGATACTACTAATAGTTCGTAATGTCAAAACTTGTTTCATCCCAGACACTACCACTGGTGTTAAGACAGGAAATTTGCTAAATCAGTGAATTTAACGTTACCATGGTCAGTCATCGGATCATTTTTGTTGTTCACTGCTTTCAGAGGCAAATTTCTGTCACGTTCTAAAAAATAATTAAGTCCCCTCGTAGCAGCTCCTTTTCTCAAGAGATTTTCATCCAACTTTCCGATCTCACCAAATGTAATCCTTGTGTGACCAGCGTGAACTAAAATGTGTAAGCCCCTCGTGAATGCTTACTTAATATTAATGAGCCATGCATAACGATTCAGAACTTCGGCCAACGTTTCAAATAGGCCCTGCGTAATTTGTCACATTCGGAGAACTCAAAATGGCTGAAAAGAAAGTATTTTGTGGCGAAATTGACAAGTATTTTGTGGGCAATGCTTGTGACACCATGCTCTCGGCCTGATCGATATCAGGGGCACCGGAACTGCATGATTGCCGTCAATGAAAGTAATGTTAATAACTTGAAAACTAAATTTCGATCGTAATATGGTGTGTGCAAAGCCATGATTTGTTCACTAGCGGGTAGTACCAATTGTTTCTACGCTCAAATTCCAAGCAGAAGTATGCTTTGAGATAGACTTGCACAAGTCCCTGGTGCATGTCCCTATTTTCCCATCCCGCGGTCCCACCCAGAAGTGCGATTCATTTTCCCCTCCACAAAGTTAACTGTACAATATTATGCCACTACACCGTCACGGTGTTATTAAGTAGGTCCTACTGTTTTTTTGTTTTTTGTTTTTGTTTAGTTTGTTTGTTTGTTTGTTTTTTGTCGTTTTTTTTAACTGGTCGACACTGCCACCATGTCGGTTTCAACAGTAACAGCTAGTATTGAGTTGTGGTCAGTTTTAATCCCATTATCATTGCAATAAGGCAAAGAGGAGAGTGGTCTTCGATGAATGCATCGCTAGTCACTGGCCACTCAAACAAGACAAAGCTGACCGTTTCCCTTCGGCTGCCGACACCCTCTGCCTGACGCGGTGCACTGCAATTAATCCTTCATTACACAGTCGCTCAATTAACAGATTCTGATGAAGAGGGGTGCGTTATGACCGCTCGCTTGTCTATGTGATAAGAAACACAGTGCAGACTGCCCGGCGTTAATCATCTGGAGTCAATGTCATCTGGTTATAAACACGTTCCATGCACGCCAACAGCTGCTAATTGAGATGGTACTGAATTGGTACACCAGGTATCGCATAGTAGTTTTTTGTCTATGCGCATGTGCCAGTTGCCAAGTGATGAACTGCCTGGGGTCAGGCTATATGCGGCTCAATATAGGTCAGGGAAATCTTTACCGTGACAGCGAACTCTGCACTGTCCTGCGACAGGAAACCCTGCGGACGGAAATTTATGATAAGCTACACCCTCCACCCATGGGTATTTCTCATATTTCCCATGTTTTCTCCTATCTGAAGTACAACCAGGCACCTTACAGTTATGTACTGGCATATTGATATCAGTGTCCACTCATAACTCAGAGAAAAGTGACCCCACCATACTGTTCTCGCTTCCCCGAAGGCGAAGCTGCGAGAATAGGACAGTCAGCACTGTGCAGCGTCCAAAAATAGTACCATCTCAATTAGCAGCTATTTGCTAGGTTTTAGGGCCTACCTGTATTGTAACAGAATAAGGCTACGACGTGTGTTTACTTACAATTTTATTTTGCAATGAATTTGATTTTAAATAAAATATGGAAGACAGTCCAGTGGGACTCGAGAAAGTCTAGCTTTGAGACAGTAGGAAAGTGTTTACAACACACGACCTTTTTATCGCCCAATTTCATTATCCGGCTGTCACTGTCACTTTGTCAGAAGTTATGAAAACTCCGGTCGTCCGCGATGTCAATATCATACATAGTAGTCATGCACCGAAACTTGAAGTTACATATGATGCCGATAGTCTTCTAAAAAGCACATTACCAAGCGGGTACTTTAATATAGATGTACTTGGACCCGGCTCGGACCAAATTAAGTAGGCCTTAAAAAATACATGCAGGGACCTACCCGAACGGATGCATTGCAGACCCATGAAAACAACACACGTTAGGATCATTAGTTATAACTTATATGTTTTGTATGTATATGTGTACTTATGTACATGCATGTACAAACATTATAAGCCTAGCTGATGATCCTCACGTGTGTAATTTTTACCTGTATCCGTATATATTGACGCAAAACGAAACAGTTACAATTACAGTAGGCTATAGAGTCAACAGACAGGGCAAGATAGATACATTTTATTCAGCAAAGGATAGGCCTTTATATTTCATAAAGTAACCATCAATGTGACAAGGAACTATGTCCAACAGTCCATGTTCACACAGGAAAGGTCCTCACGCGTGGCTATTACCTGGGGCGCGGAAGCTTGAGGACTCGGCCGTGGGTACCTGGCTTGTCCACGCGGGAACAAACACTCGGCCAAGTCATAACCCGGCTGCGGTCATCGCGGGACATTCGTGGGAGCCATAGGCGTTTGGTTAAAAAACTTTCGATCGGTACTGTACATAAGTGTACATGTTTCGCAGGTGCGACAAACGGTGAGAGTCGTCAGTTAAATTCCCAGCAAAAGATTTCCAAGATTTCCGGCATGTCGTCTTGTTTACCGCCAAAGCAGGATCGTGCGTGTCAGTGAGGACAAGAAATGGAGCCTTGTTTTGGAAAAGCCGGATGGACACAGTTTTAGTCAAATTAGGAAGATGCTGCTGATTCAACATCACCATGTTACTATATATTGGACTTACTACATTGAAAAGGGTTGTGAAATATCACCGAGAAACAGGAAGTATTCCTACCACTGTACCAGTGTTACAAATGGCGCAACAGAAAGTGACACAACAGCATCTAAAATTGGTAGATAGTCCTAATGACATTTAATCAGGAGAAAACAGCTGGTGACATACAAAAACTTTTGCAAGATTTGGTTGGTTTATCGCTGTCCATATCGCACATAAAACGGTTAAGACGAGGCCTTGGCTGGAGCAGGGGAGAAATACAAATCATTGTCTGTTGTGGCTCTGACACCGCTGGTTCGCTTGTGTTCCTCCATGATGCTTTTTGCAGGTTGAGGTCAACATGTCAATAATGATTGGTTCAAAGCAACAACATGTCGTAGGGTTCTTCTCGTAACAATTTAAACAAGAATGACTGACAGGCAATGCTAGCATTGCGTGCACAGTTTGAAAAGTTGATTCAACCTCCCCAGACAGGCATTGAGGCATCGTGCGATAGGCTCAACGCATTTTGTAGCACGCCAGTCGCCAAATGCGAAAAAAATTGAGCACTAAAACGCATGCTCAAAAAGGCATGCGCGCACGTTTCGAGCACGCCAGTGGCAGTAGCAAGCATATCTCGTTGGCGGCATGCGAGATGCATGACGCAGTGCTCAAGCATGTGTAAAACTGTGCGAGTTTGGGTGGTCCATGATGCGAGAGCTGTACTGTATCTGAACCTGTACCATACAAATTTAGGCCTAGTAATTATGGTTTGTTTGACAGGTATTCTTTCATAATGGAGCTCTGCATTTATAAGCAAAACTTCACGTAGGCCTATTCGGCTAATTCATCATTTGCAACGTTCATATTTATTCATTATTATGTGGGTAGCCTTTGCTGAATATTTAGCTTAGACAAGGAGCCGCTACTCAGAGAGACATGTGCGGGTAATACTAATAGGCTGCGAAACGTGTTCTGAGTAGTTACCCGCTGAAGACCATTTAATGAATAATGTATTTGGGCTAAAGGATACAGCCTGTCAAAATTTTACAGAGGAACGTGTGCAATATGGACAAAAGTACTTTCATATAGATATGTGTATAGGTTAGACAAGGACAGGTTAGCTTATGGAGAGTAGAGTTCGAACTGCGGAATCTAGGAAGTGGTTCTGGACAAAAAGACAAATACAACAGTAACTAGTATACAAATAGTGACTGTTTCACCAGGCAATAGGCCAAATTGTTAGTCCCGAGGGTTGTGGAGTGTCCTGGCTGTCTATTGCCCAAGGCCGAAGGCCGCGGGCAATAGACAGCCAGGACACTCCACAACCCGAGGGACTAAGAATTTGGTCTATTGCCTGGTGAAACTGTCACTATTTGTTTTATTAAATTTTGGATAAAATTACATGTAGGCCCATCAGTAGGCTCAATGAGGAATTGGAGCTATTTCATGGCAAGCTAATTTTTATTTGAAAATCAGGACATTAATTTTTATGTTTGATTCAAGCGAGAGTGAAATAGAATGGCTATTTTGCTATCGAAAAAAGCGTCGCTCACACAGTTACAAGCTGTAGCTCTGTTCCGTAGCCGGTAGTGTGGTTCCCGCGCCGAAGTGCAGGGTTGACAAGAGACGGGAACCAGGCGGGCAATAGTCTTCTTGAGCAGGGAGACTATTGCCTGGCATCTGCTCCATGCAGGCACTAGGTCATTCTAAACGGTAATCACATGTTACCTCTAAGCCAATCAGTTACAAGTAATTTTATCCAAAATTTAATAAAACAGACTGATTTTGCAACAGAAAATCAAATGTCTCCCGGTGGAACACTTACGTCTCTGGATAAGCTACAGGTGATAACAAATTACAAATGACCAAGTTTGCTTGAAAATTACAATCCTATTTTAGCTCTCACCTAGATACATTACTCTAGCAATTTTCATCAAGTTCTTCAAGACTTATTGCACGGAAAACCAATTTCACATAAATGACCTTGTGATCTTGAAAATTAGGTCAAGGTCATCCAAATACAATCCCAACCTTGGTCCTACCTTGATACATAATCCTACCAAGTTTCATCAAATTCCATCCTGTTCTTCAAGACTTATCGAACAGAAACCAATTTCACATAAGTGACCTTGTGACCTTGAGAATTTGCTCAAGGTCATCCAAATACAATCCCAACCTAGGTCTTGCCAAGATACATAATCCTACCACGTTTCATCAAATTCCATCCTGTTCTTCATGACTTATATCGAAAGGAAACCAATTTCACATAAGTGACTTTGTGACCTTGAGAATTCATTCAAGGTCATCCAAATACAATCAAAATCTAGGTCTTGCCTAGATACATAATCCTACCAAGTTTCATCAAATACCATAAAGTTCTTCAAGACTTATCGCACAGAAACCAATTTCACATGAGTGACCCTGTGACCTTGAGAATTTGCTCCAGGTCATCTAAATACAATCCCAACTTAGGTCTTGCCAAGATACATAATCCTGCCAAGTTTCATCAAATTCCATCAGGTTCTTCATGACTTATAGAACGGAAACCAATTTCACATAAGTGACCCCGTGACCTTGAGAATTAAGTCAAGGTCACCGAAATACAATCCCCAACCTAGGTCTTGCCTAGATACATAATCCTACCAAGTTTCATCAAATTCTGTCAAGTCCATCAAGACTTATCGCACGGAAACCAAGTGTTGAAGAACCTGAACAACAACAACAACAACAACAACAACAACAAGCGGAAGAAACGGGCACTAAAACAATATGTCCCCCGGCCTCCACCGGGAGACATAATGATTACTGGGATGCTCAGTGGACCAGCGACTACGCGTTGGCCTGTCAGTGTCACCGCTGCGGCCCGGGTTCGATCCCCAACAATGGCACAAGTTGTTCGTCCCGGGAAGCTCCTCCGACGAATTCATGAGTCCGATTCCTCCCAGGGCCAGGGTTCGAATTTCGCCGCGTTTTTTTTGGCTGGGGGTTCGTGGTCGCATGTGGCAAGGTTTCCCAAACACCTGCTCCGGGATCTCCGGTTTCCTCCTACATGATTAAGTTTGGGATAATTGGGCTAGGTTCTTGCCTACTGGAGCCTGTGGAAGAAAAGCCATATAGGCTTAACAGGCTGACTAGTATGCGATATGTGGTGTTACAGTATTTAATTTTTAAACGCAGGTAAAATGACAATATTGTAATGAGATCTTGCCTACTGGGTCCTGTGGAAGAACAGCCATAGGCTGAACAAGCTGTAAAGATTCAATTATTATTATTATTATTATTATTATTATTATTATTATTATTATTGTCGGTCCCAAGTTTGCACTATCATGAGCCCAATGCAGAGCCAGAACCAATAATATCCAACTAACTTTTCTTTTAAGCTGATCCGTTCCTTATCCTTGCATTGTTGCTATTCATTGTAGGCCTATAGTACTATATATAGCGTATGACTCCGGTCATCTATGCGTTACTAAGTTACATGGCAAATGGCACTACAATTTTCCTTAATTTGAACCGGAATTATTTAATGCTGCGCTATCGTCTGCCCATGGATGCAGAAAACCACCATTACGCAGTTGACCGATCAACATGATAATTGATATTGTCAGTGTCACCATCTGTGCTATTGCCTCTCATACTTAAAAATCATATGATGTGCGACACCTTGACAAACTTTAGATGTCCTCAATCCAGCCGAAGTGACGTTGCTAGGGAACTGCTTCCTGTTTTGAAGTCTGCCGAAAACCTGGCCAGATTGATTTTTCAGATTGCTCGTCCACTCGTGTCCCAAACACCGCCAACTGCCATGTCCACTATAAATTCCATAGTGTAGGGCAACAGTGTGACATCGATGTCCGTGCCAATAACTGAATGCGTGGCATGTGTGCAGGAGCATGCATTAACTTGGCTCAGTAACTACTAATTAGGCTTATCAATGTCAACGTGGCTGAATCACCGGCCTAAAACCGTGTGTTCTCGGCCGTTCACGCTTCCATGAGTCCCACGTTTCCCCATTCCGTTGTCCAACAGCATATAAGTTATAATGTCAATGATATTCATTCCCTCCTGTTCACTTCTTTCACATTTTGTCAGTGAAGGCACACATCATTAGAGTTATTCTTTAAAACACTCTGGTTCGTTTCTTTCTCGCGGCGCTAACGACGGAGCTCCATTCTGATCAAACTGTGATGCTTTTAAGTTTAAATGGACTTGAATTCTTACATTCTTGGCGCTGTGTGCAAGACCGACATGTTAGTGTTGTTGCATAAATACTCTCATAAATTCGTGCCTATTCTGTACTTAAACTTGGGAAGTCTGGGATAAATAGGAGCACCATCTTCTAACCAGATACACGTGCAAAGATGCGACTCGCAAGTTCCGTTTGAGCCATAGGCATAGGCATACATCACTCCACCTTCAGTGTCGTAATCAACGTAGGCCTAGGCCTATCGCTGAAACGGAATTTGCTCGTCACTTCTGTAAACCTATCCAGTTACGCGATGAACCGATTCTCTATCTTTAGGCCTACATCAAAGGAAAACATCAGTGTTGAGCAAACTTCATTTTCAATTTCAAGACGACTTGTTTACTTCTATGCGATATGTGGTGTGGCGGTATTTAAAATGCAGGTGAAATGAAAATATTGTGATGAGATAGGCCTAATTCGACTGAACAATCTATGACGACCAGTTGGCCTGAGATACACCAAATATGAGTCCCTGTGCAACCTCCCACTCGCACCCCCATCCACTTTCGACCCCGCATCCACTCTAAACCTCATAATCATATGGCATCCAGGCTACTTTAAGATTTCGGTGCACGGCACTATTGGTTCCGGCTCACGGAAATGCGTTTCAGGCAAGCGCGTTTAAATTTGGAATCCGAATCCACTTTAACAAATATCATAAGGTGGCATTCATCATAATTCAGGATCTGGAATCCGGGATATATTTTGGGGGATACAGGGCCTCAACTGTATAGATCTACGGGATAGACTGGAACCAATAATGTAGGCCTAAATGAAAAGAGTAATATAACTGTAATTCGTTTTAGGACCAAAATATTGACACGAGTCCTAAGGATCAACAAACACAAAAGACAGAAAAAAAGAAAATAATGTGATGGCCTATAATAAGGAAAGCACAGCACGGTCACTGTTCATGCTGACACTGAATGTGCTTTGCCGTACATAACCAACAAAATTGAGCAATTAAGAGCCATATCTTCAAAGCTATAGAAGGTACAGGTGCCATTCCAATCTGAGTTCATACGTTTGCGCTGTAGCTGCATCCGATGAACAACAAATAAAAGTTGTAGAACTTAATCGAATGCTTATTAAGCGCACCTGAAACTTGTTAATATTCAGTGTCTTCAAAGTTATTTTAGGTAGAGGTGCCATTCCAAATTAAATTCAGAGGTTTGTGCTGAAACTGCATCCAACAAAACACAGACAACATTTGTAGTATTTAAATTCGTGCAAGTTTTGAAGGCATACAGACAGATTTGCTTGGAAGCAAGTCTAATTTTCTAGTTACAGCCACTGCTTCTGTCTTTGTTTTAAAGCCTAACGGGAAAAGCCTATATGAAAAGAAATACACACTTTTAATTTCCGAGACACCTGGCAGATACGAGCATAGTTCATTCAAATTGAGACAGTCTTGTCAATCTATTATCCAGCCTAAAAGCTTGATAGACAAGCATAGCATAAGGCTAACTATACCCAGAGACCTTATTCTTTGTGCCGGACCTTCATGTTGTGTTTCCCTTACGTTATGAAATGTCCGGAGAAAGACCATCGGTCTGAGGATATCACAGTTCCTTGGTCTACAGGTGGTCTCTGCAGAAAAGTTGAACGATTGTACACGGAAGTCGAACTACTCTTCGTGATGTTAGCAATAAAAATCACGCTTATCTCTGTGAACAAATCTTTTCACTTGATGTTTTGGGGGAATTTTTATGTGCATGCGTCCTTAAGCCCGCGAAAAAATCGTTATATGAATTAACTTTGCTTGCATTGCAAGTGGTAAATGTCATAGTAGACAGGTTTTCCATACTTCACAGATATTTAAAAGTAAACATTAGAATACAGACCCATTGCATTATTTCGAAATTGACTGTCGGGGAGGGGGGGGGGGGGGCTGGCAAAAGGTAGTGTGGATCGTTTGGACATCGATTAAAATAATGTACTCCAGAGACGGGCAAATACAATTTTTTTACATCGGGTGTGATGTACTGTCATTCCGAACATAGATTCTTAAAGCCCAGATGAAAGTTTTAGATTTTTGTCCCGAATCCAAATAATGCCTTTTGGTTTCCCATAGTCTTTCACAGTTCTGCACAGAAAGGGTAAAGCTGGGGAGGATCCCCGTGAGCTGAAACAGATAACCCAGAAAAGAAAAAAAAAAAAAAAAAAAAACAAAAAAAAAAAAAAACGCAAATAAAATTATATGGTACGGAGTAAAGAAAATAAATATGTTACAGTACGGTAAATAAAAATGTCTGGTACGCCAGTACTGAAAACCCCTTCAGAAAGGCTGGTTTTTGTGTGTGCGTGCATGTGTTAAATAGGGGATGCCAGCATTTTTTTTCATGGGATGGAAAGGTTAAGGGTTTTAGGGAAAGGGGTTAGAGATCACAAAGAATGGCTATAAAAGGGGGAATTGAACAGATCTTGACATCCAAACAGTAAGGTTCATCGTACCATGCACACAAACAGTCCGATACGGACAACGTAGATGTCTTATACATATACATGTATATATATATATATATATATATATATATATATATATATATATATATATATATATATATATATATATATATATATATATATGTATGTATATATATATATTTACATACATATACTTGTACATACGTACATGAAAGAAACATAATGTAACCATTATTGCGGCTGCCCTTTATGATTTTGGTTTAAAGAATAACAGGAAAAGTCTATTTGAAATGAAATGGAGGTTCGATGGCGCTTTGACTATCTCTGTAAATATAAAGAGGTGGACCCTCTTAATGTTTAATTAACAGTAGTATTTATAATAATTATACCAAACAATGCCAGAATTTCCATATCAATGGATGGTATACAAATACCAAAAAATGAAAAAAAAATCAATAAAAAATCTGGAATAATATCCCACCCCTAACAAGGACAATAAGCTCGCCATGTTCAAAAACGCATTAAAATTATATCATTTGAATAGCTTATGAAAACCCTTCACCGTTTGCTCTATGTCTGTACATGAGTTTTCCATTGTGGACCTTCACAACCGTGTGGATACATGTATTTATGTACTTCAACAACCAACCAAGCAGTATATCTGACAATGTATTATATATGTATATTGTTTCAGTGTACTTACAAGTGTGTAATTTGTACCAAAGAGGAGGCCCATAAGCATTTGTTTACTTCCTTCCCTCTTGCCCATGTTTGGGTTGTTTTGTGTGTCTTTTTACGTATTATTATTTATTTGGTAAATAAACAGGAAACAACTCTTTGGCTCTGGCAAGTAACGGTTACATAAAAGAAATTATATCTCACAGTTTAGGTGTCGGGCTGACACGGAACTACACATATGACCAGACAGTTTCAATTGCATTTTTCATTGTAACCCATCAAAAGTTTTGCTTTATTCGCCCGAGTGAGGTTGATGGCGGGATTAGTAAAAGCCGTGAGATGTTTGCAGCCGGTCACAGTTCACTTCAAAAGCATGGACAACCTGACGTTAATTTCAGCCAACCACAGGTCCATCTACTTCTGGTGGATCAGATACAAAAATTAATTCGAATGTGAATTTGACCAAGGGTACAGAGCTCTTAGTGGCAGCAGAGAACCACATATAGCCTGTACTGTAGACCTGCAAGTGCTTGATTTTCTGCCGCTGGGTACGTCATATTCACTTTGTCTTCTTTAGCAAAGGTGACATTAAATGGATGCATTTATTGGAGAGTGAGATGAGAGTTTAAATGCTTTTTCGTTATATTTTGAACTTGAATCCTTTGGTTTGAAGACGTTTTCATCTTGTCTTGAACTTTAACCCTCTGAGAAGATCGTCAAAAACCTTTGTCTGCTGTTCAGGAGGTGCATTGTAGTGTTAGGGCCGACATGAAGTTCGGCCCTTTGGACAAGAAGTAAGAGCCTGTGGCAGATTTAACTTGGTGACACGTTTTGGAGAAGGAAAGAGAAAGACGGTAGCCTTAATAAGGGCTCATATGACTGTGTGCATAGGACATTGGAAATGCCTTCACTTTAAAAGCCCGGAAAAGGTCAGAGAATAAAAAATGTCTTTTTTTGCCACCTGTATCAGATAGGATACTGGACCATGGCAAATGAGCGGAGTGTCACAGATTTAGGCTGTCACGAAACGTGAAGTAGGCCAAGATGTCTAAAATTTCAGGAGCCATGTGTTAATGAAAAATGACGCAAGGCAGGTTGATGCCTGCTCTCTGTTTGACGAACGTATTGCATGTAGCTTACTAAAGTAGGCCTACGGCGATGTTTTTCTTTGGTGCAGTTCCGTGAGGTAATTTTCATGGATCGTAAAGATGTGACTGTAATTTACCGTGCGCAGAATGTAAAAATCTGGTTGTTTCCACTTTAGCATAGTGCTTCTCCTTTTCCATTGACCCCTATATAAATTTTGTAAGTTAAATTTCATTAGAGTCTTTGTTTCAGAAGCCACATAGGACTTTTGTAACACCATGTATTTATTCTACAACTTGGAGCTACATTTTCTCGAAATAAAGTACCTGTCCCGTCACATTACATAATATCACACAACGTTTCAAGACTCGTATTTATCATATTTAACGAACGGCCCTGTTACAGTTCGTTACTGAGAGTATGGCATTGTAGCATTTTGCTTCTAGGATGCCCAAACTCTTGTGTTACTCCTAGCTGATATACAGTATAGGGACTTTGGCCTGCTTGCCAGGCACAGGTGGCAGAAGGCGTAAATCTAAAAAAGCTGTCAAATGTCTCGGGGGAAACGTGAATGAATTCATTTGATTAATTTTGGCGTTATTTGCAAAAGTCTGTTCTTCATTTATGACCACGAGAAGTTGTTAATAAAGTAAAACTAAAGGCGCGTATTATAAACGTGATGGAATCGTGCCCACTTCATTTAGCGGAAAAGTTAAGATCCAGGTGGGTCGATAGTTGTCTCTGCGCTCTGGTCATGTGCAAAGCTATTGACGGCTCAAGCGCTCAAGTAAAGCTTCGAACCTAGGTGCTAGCGAAATATGTTTTGCAATCAAGGCGGACCCAAGTCGAGTTTTTTCTCCGATACACGAGTTTCAAGGAATTGAAGGCCATTTGCTATGATTTGAACACTTTTAGGCGATTCTTTAAAACTTGGCAAAATGCCAATTGTGGACCTTGAGGAGGAAAATCAATAACCAAAGATCCACGATGATTCCTTGAATTGCGTCCACTTGAAACATCAAAATGTCTTAAAATGTCTTAAAAATGTCAAAATGTTAAAAAAGTTTAATTCCCAAAATATAGTCCAAAACTATAGTACTGCTGTCCACTCAGTCAGATATTCACGATATACCTGTGAAAATTGTCTTCTTTTCTTTTTTTTTTTTTTTTTTTTTGGTGTCCATTTGGTTATTGTAAGACATGGAACTATTATGCTGTGGACATTAACCCTTACCACTTATGACAGAAGACAGACTCAGTAACTTCAACAGGCGCAACCTGGACACTCCCGTGTCTGGAAAGCGCTGAATAAAGTGTTTGACAATAGCTGATTGAATCTGCTGTCATACTTTCACTTACAAATGTTGATCATTTTAGAAACGCACGTTACAGAAACAAAAAGCAAGATGATTTAATTTTGAAGTACTCAATGATGTCGACAAGAGATAAATCAAGTGTATTTAGATATTCAATTGATATTTGAAGAATAGTACAAATGAAATAATTGCTAATTGATACTTGCTTTGCAGCATTCCAAGAGGCTAAGGCATATGATCGACAGAGAATCATATAGGACCTGACGTGCCCAGACTGTTGACCTGGGACCCTGTCCCCTCCTTGGATATCAGCCTGGATAGTCTCATTCAAGAGGGATATTTCTTTTTGTCAGAATTCCTTTTGTACTTGCTCTGCACTGCATCTGCATTTATTGTCAGTAACACTTAACATTTCGTTAATCAGAAAATTCTTATAGCGATTTATTCTCGGCTTCATATAAGTTTTAGATGTTTCTGCTTTAATCTTTCTCGCAAAATATATGTTGCTCAAACAACTTCTAGCACATGTTTACTTTTTCTCATCAAGTTTGTAGACATTGCCAAACTTTGGCCAGTGTTGCCTTTAGTCTTCAATTCTTTCTATATTAGCGTATATGTTGGACGACTCCCAAACTTTATCTACATTCAAATGTAAGAATATTTCAGGTAACTTTGTTTACAAAAAAAGCCCATAGTAGCCGTGGTAGTTAAATTAACTCATTTAACTGCTGTCCGTGTAGATTTTTCCTCTAATTGAAGTCATTTAAGATGTTTCTGCTCATTATTTTCACAACATATTGTAACCCCCTCGTCTGCTTTCCCGTATCGAATTCTTTCCCTTTATCCCCTACTTTGTACCATGTTACATTGGAAACCCATAGGATATGGCCTATGTGATATTGTTGACCATATCCACAGGGAGACTGTAAAATTGTGTTCGGCCTTCACTCTGGCCCCTATAGATAAATGACAAGGGACACAACTATGGCGACCCTGGCTCTCCGAATCTATACTCGTCTGTTGAAAGGTGCCTAATAAAGTCCGAATATCCCATGTAGTGTGGCATACCGTACGCCTCTGTGTTCCTTGTTACTTATTCTCTTAGATACTCCTAACTTTCAGCTTCCTACCTCCTGTTTTACACACGTAACTGCATTCCGAAAACCAAAAATACGATTTCCTTCAACCTCCTCGACGGCCGGCACTTCCGATTGCAGTCATGTGTTGGGGAAATGTGGAACCCGCTGCAACGAGACACGCGCCGTCTTACCGAGAATATCAGCCACGTGACGCTGACAGCGAAGGTTGCCTTCAAACTTTCCGGTTGATTCTGTATCTCGTTGCAGCGGGTTTCACATTTCCCCCAACACATGACTGCAATCGGAAGTGCCGGCCGTCGAGGAGGTTGAAGGAAATCGTATTTTTGGTTTTCGGAATGCAGTTACGTGTGTAAAACAGGAGGTAGGAAGCTGAAAGTTAGGAGTATCTAAGAGAATAAGTAACAAGGAACACAGAGGCGTACGGTATGCCACACTACATGGGATATTCGGACTTTATTAGGCACCTTTCAACAGACGAGTATAGATTCGGAGAGCCAGGGTCGCCATAGTTGTGTCCCTTGTCATTTATCTATAGGGGCCAGAGTGAAGGCCGAACACAATTTTACAGTCTCCCTGTGACCATATCCCATGGGTGGGACTACTTTTTACCATGTTTGTAAAATCAGAGATATGGTTTTTATAGCATAAATAATTATTGTTTCAGTTTGACGACAGTTGAACTTTATCTTAATTCAAATATAGGAACTTTTCAGAAAACGTTATTGCAGAAACGCCCATAGTAGTTAATTGGACACATTTAGCTATTGCCTATGCAGGTTTCTTCTCATATACAAGTAATTTGAGATGTTTCTGTTTACATGTTTTAACAATATTTTTGTTAAAACCATCCTTTGCTGCCGTATCTTTAGTTTTTCTCTGAACCACACTCAAATCATAATGTGTATATGTATCGTGAACTTCATGCTATCAATTTTGTAGATCCAGACAGACGGACAGACAGACAGACAGACTGAGTGATTGATTGATTGATTGATTGATTGATTGATTTATTGATTGATTTTTAAAGTCATTTGCCGAGAGTAACTGACTCTAATAAACTGTGGAAATACCTGAAAGACCTTGCTGCTAAGCGATGCCACGAAACCATCATTTCTCTCTCCAAAAAAATTGTGCAGTTTTCCAGAGCCATAAATAATGTAAATGTGGTTAGAGACTCTGATATCGTGAATATCTAACAGTCCCGACAGAAGAGTAGGAAAGTGCCGTTTTTCCAGAATACTAACACATGCTAGCTTCACACAGTTTTTTATTATGTGCAATACATATATTTTTGGGAAAAAACTGACCTTACGAAGCTGTTGAACCTAATGATGGTTCATCACCTATAATGCTGAAAATTGCAGTTTCTGTTATTTCCTTTGCCCGAAATAGGTCTTTGATATAATTGTAGCGACGGAGAAGTTCTTTCGTTCTTTAAGCAAAACCTATAAGATCTCTGCAGTTTTTACATCAGTATCACTAATAGACAAAATAACTTTAGACTCACTACAGCTGTCAGTTTTATCCGTAGGATCATAGAAATATATTTGCATGACAGGTTTAATAGAATTATTGAATGGTACTCGTATATAATATACTTTGTGCGTACAAAAGACCACGCATGGGAAACAGTCCTTAGAGATGGTTCAACATTTTCATCATTTTTGAAGTAGTACTTACAGCACCCAATGGGGAGCGGGTTAAATGGGTCTGTACTCTTTCACAGAAGATGGAAAATGGTGGTCAATTTTTGGCCTGTTTTGTGCAATTTTCCTATGACTTTGGGGGCAAATCATCATTTTCAAAGTACTAATTTGGGGGGAAGGAGGGAGATCGTGAAATTTATTAACCTAAGTACTAATTCCAAAATGATGATTATGTTGAACCATCCCTTACTAGACCCATTCATATTTGAACTGAAAATATATATCAAAGGGCTGCTAAATGTCGATCTCCTTCTGGATCCACCGAAGAATTGTGATCTGACTGATCACAAAATACCCCCCTTACCACCCCCAGCCTACAAAAAATGGCTCAATTCTGCCAGGTTGAGAGCCTTACATTGCTATGGTTTTGCTCTTATCTAACAGAGCATAGACGATCAGTTGAATTTAAAGATTACAAGTTGGGCAAGTTACATATATCGATAGACGTTACAAAGAGAAGTATAGAAGAAGCTGGTCTACTGGTGTTTTGATACAAATGGATGTTTTGCCACAGCACACTGGTAGAACAAACATATTATACTTACAGTTGACAGTCATGCAAGTGATAAAACCCTGTATGAAATAGACCTGGAACTTAACCACAGTGTGGTTTCTGTTAAAGGCTGCTGTGAAATCAATAATGATTTTTAACTTTATCGTACGTCCGGCGCAAACCTAGTTTTCTGACGGGCTGAGAAGGACTGCAGCGGTTTTGACTTTCAACTTGCAACAAATTCACTATCGTATGCTGCACATTGTTGCCGCTGGGGGCCCTGCATGCATTCGTGTCCAGTTTTTTTTCTGTTTGTTTGTTTTTTGCTTTGTTTGTTTTGGTTTGTTTGTTTGTTTTATTAATTTGTTGGTATATAAAAAGCAGGGACAGATATTGGCCCTCAAAGTTGCAGCCACATCAGGAAATAAAACCGTAATCACTGTAGAATTTGACCGTACTATTATATAATTTATTTTAAAATAAATTAACCATTTGCAAATTTCTGTAGCCAAATGAATAGAACGTTAGTGTTTGGCTAATTAGCTGATGGTACCAACAGTCCCTGACAAAAGGAAATGGTGCCCTTGCTCGTGTGGGGCAGGAAGGACTGTAAACCTGAGGGATTGACTGTCAAACCTTCAGCTTTGCTTCAGGTTGACAGTCTATGCCTCAGGTTTACAATTCGGTCTGTCGCAAGCAGGCAAGGGCACCATATTATTATTATTATTACTATTATTATTATTATTATTATTATTATTATTATTATTATTATTATTATGGAAACCCACACGGTTAGTTGGGGTTACACAAATGACGCCCTCAGCCTGTCTCCAAAAGCCAAGGACATCATTTCTTTGATTGTAGCGAAGAACAATATTTATTTAAAATGTATACATTATCCGTTGTAGGAAACCGTCCTCCATAGGCAATCTTGCCTGTGTCCACGGTCTGCTCGGTACAACCATGCAGGCCATGCGATGTGATAGCCTCTCTTCCTCAGTCAAATTACTGTCACCCTCCACGCCCCGCTAGATGGCGCTGCAGTTCTGCAAGGTATAAGAACCGGCAAAAAGGAACGTCACTATTACATGACATGTACCAAGCAGAAGAGACACACCAGGCAAGATGGCCCACGGAGGAAGGTTTGCTACACTGGATCACAAATCGTTTTTCGTTTTGGTATTTCAATGATTTATTATTCGTCATCGTTCAAGATGAAAGAACTCTGTAACATGTGCAAGGACCGGCACTGTTGAATGCTGTAAGCATGATCATCAGGGACAGTGTTAAAGAAAAAGACAAGATTCAAATCAAGAATCACTTTTATAATGTTCAAACATTATTGCCTTAACACTTCATCATGTTTTGGTTTTAAAAAAGTGCTGTTTAGCTTGAAGATGGTCTCAAGACTGGGTACTTTATGTGACTCTATCATTTGGGTCTGAAGTATTTCTTTTCCTTGTATAACCTTGCATGTATGTATGTATGTATGTATGTGTGTGCACATGTATGTATGTATGTATGTATGTATGTATGTATGTATGTATGTATGTATGTTATTTATTTATTCATTTAAGAATATGTTTACCCTAAGTGACCCTTTCAGAGCACAGCTCTGTTCTTCCAAGGGGCCCAGCAAATGTATGCATGCATGCATGTATGTACTTTGGAGGTCTTTATGTAAATCAGCCATTGTGTTGACCACATTTTACTCTCATAAATAAAGCTTTTACTTCAAACATACTTGTTGCGTCGACGGGATAATCTACTCACCATAACGAGATGAAAATATATGGCAAAATATCCGCTTTGTAAGATTTCATCATTTAAGAAAGGAAGACAGTGGAAAATATGTAAATTCAGTATAGATCCATTTAGGGTGACACAAATATCCATCTGTGTACCACATAGGAAAGAAAATGTCCCCAATAAGATTATGAATAGTAAAAATCTCCAATACAATAAAAATGTGAGGGGCTTATATTTTGGTATTATATATTCCTCCTTATAAAGATCACCTAAGTTTGGATAGGTCAAAAAAGTATAACACCAGACCAACCAACAACAAAGAAAAACCAACACCGACAAAGTATACTTTTATATTGGAGCCTCCCCCGACACTTTTTCGCCCCCCTCTCCCCTTGGCCTTCACAGGGGGCAAATAGGCTCGAACAACAGGTCGTTTATTGTGTTACTTTATATTACTCTTTTGTGTTTCTTGAGCAGGTTTGACTTTTTTTGTGTAAATCACAGAAAACCGTGGCTCAAATGCTTCATAATGGTATGCAGATTAAGAACTGATGCTCATTTTACAAGAAGTTCAAACATAATGAACAGAGCTTTTTATTAACCGGCAGATTCCCCACAAGTTTGGAAAACATACAGAACGTGGAATATCATAATTTGTAGATTTCCTTGTCACGGAGATAAGCGAGAAGACGCTGTTTCCACAAATTCGTCGGGGGGCGCTACCGAGCGGGATTCACATCATCTTCAAAACACCCTTTTAAATCGGTTGTCACGGATATGTCTAATATGATGTTTCAAAGTTACTGAATTTTCATTTTAGAACCTAGGTCAACAAATTTCCCGCAAGTATTAACATTCATTGAGTGCACTTGAGACAAACGGGTTTGTACTGACTTTTTATTCATATGACTTGATCGATGCCAAAGATAATTCAATTTGTACCTCCACAGTTTGTCGTCATCAGTTTGCTCTTATTTTGTATGCACATATACTTGGTGCTCTATGGCTACACTACATACATCGCAGAGTTGATACTATTGCGACCAAAAGACAATTCAATAAAGTATCTTGCATTGTACTCATCATACAGGCACACAATATATACCCGCTTAACTTAAGGTGAACAATGACTGCGCACACAGCACCGTATGGTCATGTTTTACACACACACACACACGTATTGGCAATAAATACGGTAATTACAAACCCGTCGTACGAGGTACACGTCTTCTTTCCAACGTTTGCTCCATACATTCACCGGAAAGGATTTGATGCCAGCAACTCTCAACTTTAAGAAATATCTTGCCTCTTACACTCATCGTGTAAAATTTCAGTTACAATTGTATGGTTTAGATATCTATTTTCATTTATAAAACAACTCAAATGCACCATATATCTTCATAATAAATGCTCATTTCTACCTAGAAACCAGGGACGTCAGGAAAGATCGTTTCAATTTCAATTTCGAATACCCGTGTCACAAGTACTTGCAAAAAGCAGCAAGTGACGCGAATCAAAGTTGGTCTTCGGGAGCTTCCTACATCCTCGGTTGGTTCACGCACAGGCCAAAACATTACTAAATGCAATTTCAGTGAATGCGCGGGGCTTTCTCTGAAGTACAAATCTAATTAGATATCATCAAACTGAAAGCCAGTATTAGTGTCTGCTTACGTAACACCAACAGCTGTAGGGCTATTTGTCCCCGGGGCCAGTGCGGACAGCGATTCGGCATGTGCAGGCGTTTAGGCATGTGCAGCCTCACGCCTAACGTTATTTGCCTACAAAATGCCCATTGCCTGGATGAGTGTCGAGTCAAGGTGGTCCAATTCTACATGCAGGCCCACAGCATCCATTTTTGCTTCTTTTTCTTCTTATTTTTTATTTCTCACCGTCCAAACTCACGCTTCCACTTTTGATGACAGCCCAATTGTGCTTTGGTGAGCAAGAGTGGTGTTTGGCTGGCACGTGCAAAATTTTCAGTCCCGGATTTAGGCCACTTCATATATGGGGGGCGGGGGAGCATATATCGTAAAGGCCCATGCAAAAGTACCATCCCTGATTCAGGCTATCCCATATATGGCATCGCTATACATGCTATATGACGTTACCTTTCTCTGAGTGTGCAGTTTATAGACCATTATGTAAATTTTGTCGTCTTTCTTGAAGAAATTAATATATCTAAATTTATTCAGTAGTAGGTGGAGCCTATGAGACAAAATACTTGTACGATGCGAAATTCGAGCCCATGATTGGTTACGTCACGGCTATGTGGCAAGAAAGGGTACATGACGTAGCCTGTCAATCTTGCCTCCGGCTCGATTGACAGGCTCCCTCACGTAACTTTTCTTGCCACATTGCTTTGGTGCAACCAAACATGCACTCATTTCTTATCGTACAACTGTTACTTAAGCATGAATAGCTGATTGCCATGGCCATTCATGCATACATATATTGATCAATAAGGTTTCTTCTGGTGCCCAGATTCTTGGCTTGTTTCTCATCGACAACAAGGACTACGTCTATCAATTTATTTAAAAGGTTTCAATATTGAAATATGTGATTATTCAGATTCAAGCTATATTTGTTTGACATGTCAATGAATTGCCACTGTACTAAACAAGCAGCTATGAAGTCATATTAGGTACTATTTTCAACATTTTCAAAACTATATTCTCTATAAATCAGTTTAATGATAATTTTCAATGCTGCAGCATTTGATCACTGAGTATCAGGCAAGTTTACAACAAACGTCCACGGCGGAATGGCAATTCTATCTAAAATAGTAAAGAGGATATTTAAGATTTCAATTTCTTTTACTTCCCTCATTTAAATAATTTTTTTAAAAAAACTCGTTTTCGATGTTCATACCCAGCCTTCATCTTTCATTTGCTTCACACATTAGCTGTGGGACTATATCATTGACCGGGTTGTCAAAACATGAAACTGTCACTGTGGACGGGAAAACTGTGAAGCTTTCACACTCCTGGGCTATTTGTCATACAGGATATCACATTAAAGGCTTCAACCCATACAGGCAGTGGTCTTTTGGGATCACGGACTGGCTGACATAGCCCCAACCACCATGCTTTTTCCAAAGAAACCTCATGCCCTCTAGCATTGTAGCGGGGCCACTTAGTTATTTGGTCCTCAGAGATCAGTTCAACATGAACAGTAGGAACATTTTTTTGAGAACCTAAGTTATTAAACAGTTGTTGTGAGCCTTTCTCATTTGCCGCAGGGCCAAGACCTCCAGAGCAGTCAACTGTACCATGGATAGTAAGTTGCCTGGGAGAAAGGTTCTTATTGTGCAAGCTAAGAGGCAAGGACAAGAACAGTAGGTTCTAGCCCTGCCTAAAAAGGGGTACAGCAGTCACTGGAGGGCTAGAGTTGTGTATTCCCATTACTTTACATTGTAATTTGCAACTTAATAACTTGAAAACAACTGCACATAGAGACACCAAATTTCGCACAGTAAATCTAGACGCGTAACTTAATACCTCACAAAAATCATATAACCACAGCTACTAAAGTGACCAGATTATTTAAGGTTACTTTATCATGCAAACCAATGGGAATACACAACTCTAGCCCTCCAAAGTTTTGTGTATTCGGTTGTGTATTGGGGCGAAAACACACTTCAGAGCCAATTCTGACTTCTCCTATTGATTATGCATACAAAATACTTGCATAACAGCATGGGGATAGGTAACCGGCGTGCTTGCCTGGAGGGAGTGGGAGGGCCAAAATGTGTATTGGACGTGTATTCAGCAAAGTTTAGAAAAGGTACCCAGTGCATTTAGCGTTAATTGGAATTCTTCAACTTTATGCCATAGGAGTTGACCATGACACAACACATATATTGAACCTCGAATGACACATTTATGCAGAATGATACTGAAGTCATAGAACACCTATATATTAAAATTTCAATTGCCTCTAATTTGCGAAATATATATAAATAAAAGACATGTTCTAAATCAGCAGATGGATTTCAATAATAGGGCCATGGCCCTTGAAAAGCTCAGATGTTTAGCAGTAACCATGTAAGAGAAAAGCTGCGGACAAGATGATACAGAGGAAAGAAAGAAAGAAAGAAAGAAAAAGAAACTAAGCAGTTGCATAAGTTCTTTGCGCGATGTGGACGTGAATTAGAATGGAATTGCCAAGGCAGGTGCGCTTTACTCGTGATATTGGTCACCGACGTTGTTTTTCCTTGGGTGTTTCGCTTGCGGCATTTTGACGTAATTTTAACTGATGTTGTATTCCTCAGTCTCTCACTTTAAAACTTACTTCTATTTCAGCCACAGAAAAGTCAGGTACGTTCTTCAGCTTACTTAACTTTAACAGGGTATAAAGTATTACTTGGGGCGTAAAAATACAATGTGGCGATTTATTATAGTAATTTACCAATCTTTCTGTACAACGAATTAAGCTTGATGTGACACTTGCCAGTATGTATCTATCATAGAGACAAATCGTGTCTGCAGACAGGCCTCCTGCAGGTATTTTTGTTCATATTTATCTTGTCAAGGAATCTTCATCTTTGCTGGTAACGTTGGTTACAATACAACTAAACCTTTCTTGGTCTGTTTGAGTCACTAAGGTGAGTAAGGTAGCTGAACAGACATTCGAACAAAGAAGCAAAAGGGGAAGCAGGGGTCGTGGGGTAGATGACTCGAACTCACTTTCAAGAAAGCGTGAATTATTCTCTCTTCAGATACCAGCGATATAAGTTGTTTTTAGGAGAAAAATTGGTGTCTTTATTTATACTCTATGTACTCCAGTGCCTTTATTTTCTGTGTACTCTAAGATTCTCTTGGGTTATTTTAGGCAAGCCGCGAGGTTCGTTGAAAAACAGTCTATATATTATGTATGCAGTATAATTACAAATCGTACAGAATATATTTATTATTTTGATTTACATTTCTGGGATGATCTTGTACTTAAGGTGCGCCTTACCATATTCATGCATTAGTATTCATATAATTTAACCTCAGTTGCTTTGAGACACATGAATTCCTTAAAAGTAGAATTTATTTCAGAAAGTATTCAATGATCATGTTCAAGATATTCAATAGTTATCACATTTCTATTATTGATATGTTTACTGACGAATGTAGTAAAATACAGAAAATTACAAACAGGTACTAAAGTCGAGTTGACAATATTATAGGAAATAATGGTAGTGCGTTCAAGTTTAAATTGATACACGGGTTTAATTGGCACCAAAATAGATTTAATACGGGGATGCCGTACAAGGCAGTGTTTCAAAAATTTATTTATTATTTATTCAATAAGGTAAGACAGCAACAGCCAACATGTTCTTGTATCTGCCCTAATTACGATCTGCAACACTTTCTGTTCTTTTGTCCCAGGTATCCAACTTAAGAAATTATACTTCTCAATTCCATCATCCCCTATTATAGCTCCTGGCGTCCCTCCAGATCTGATTACAGTGAAACCTGTTTTGGGAGACCACCCGTAGGGCAGGCTAAAAAGTGGTCACATAAGGCAGGTGGTCTCTCAATGGAGGTACAATAACATGGGAAAGATAGCAAAAGGGACTTTGGAAATATGGTCTGAAAAGGCAGGTGGTCTTTCATCCCAGTGGTCTCTCAAAACAGGTTTCACTGTATACACATAGCGAGGAACAGACAAGCCAATATGCTTCTCTTTGATAGCGACGAATTGTCCATCCCCTTGAACATACACCTAAATGACGCCTTCCATCCATACATCGTAGACACAAGACGCTTCATATTATAGTTCTGTAATGCATAAGTAGCCAGTTGAAATCAGTCAGTCGCTGATTTACATATTATTAAACGTATTTTGTGCTTTTTGAATTTTCCTACCGCTAGACCTTATTATTATATATATATACATATTGTGTGTCACTCCATGTTCTACAGCCCCCCCCCCCCCCCGATTACGGACATTTAGATGTACTATATAGGGCCACCCAGTTGAAATAAATATGTTTAAACTAAACTAAAACAAGTACATCAAACATTGTGACTTGCTTCTGCCATTTATGGCCTTTACATTTGCTAATAGCTTCTGATGAGGGCCCGGTTTTAATTATTTGGTTTCTCGTTGACCTTCCAATTCGGTAATCGTTTGCTGATATTTACATGGCAATCTACATCAACGAAAACACTGTTCGTTCACAAAAATGGCTTTCTATCAGCGACTAAAATGTTAATGCCAAAATGTGGTATGTGCATAAGCTCCTCTAAACAGAACTTGAATGTAGCAGTATACTCTTCATTTAATGCAGTATAACATGATGAGGACGTGCATCGGCTGCTTGGTCTTGGTTGTCGTCACGGTGACGTTGGTGAATGCTATGCCCAACAACACTGACGGCCCGGATATCGCTCAGTTGCTGTCACTGCTAACTGGAGGGGGAGGAGGAGGAGGGCAGGGTATGGACTTGTCTAACCTTGATGTCTGCTCGTTATGCCAATATTGCCCAATGCTGAAACCAGCTTGTTCCATGATGTGTGGTGATATGGCAGGAGAGAAGAGTCAAATATGCAACTATTGCCCCATAGGAAAGATGATGTGCAACACAATGTGCACTTCGTGTCCCGAGAGTAAGTTTAAAACTACCCTGTTGAAGTTATGTACAAACTTGTTTACAGATATAGCCGGCTGCTTGTTTATTTTGGTGCAATTGTGTCTGGCACGTAGCGGATGCACAGGTAGTTTAATATTGTTTGTTGTCCTATATTTGGATAATCTATACAGCACTTCCTCGGGAAGAGATCAAAATGAAGCGAGAGGAGTTATCATATTTCGAAAAACATACGTCACTTGCATACGTTTGACATTGTCGTTCCCGTAACTTTCAGTTTTTACATAATATTTTCGGCTATGAACTCCACTAGTGTTAAAAATAGATAATGTTGCATGGCTTAGAGCGAGCTACTACTAGTATTTTTGTCCCACGATGAATCGTTCTTGATAGGAAAAATCACGTATGACTGCAGAACAAGAGTGATTGTGGGTCACGAATGACTTTTCCCATCAACAACGATCCCTCGAGAGAGAAAAAATAGTAACTCGCTCTCCAACCATGCAATATTGTGTTTATTCTATGTTTAATTGGGTATCCTTGCAAACATGTGCCCTAAGCCTACTTTTGACACCGACCGCGAGCGCCGTTTTTGTTTACATTCGCTGTGGTTATTCAACGTCACGTGTAACGTGTAATCAAACATCGCTCACGTATATTTGATTTTGTCTACGTGTTAATGCACCACGTCACTGATGCAGGCGCATCACAATTTAGTTGGTGTCGTTTAGGTCATGTGATCTGCAGTGAGTTACTAATTTGAATTTCACCCTAGAAAATGGTAATTCGCCCTCAAACACAGAATGAAATTACTGTTATTGTCCATCATTGGAAACGTTAAAAGTTAAGTTTGGCTCTGTGATGTCTTAAAAAGCAGATAAACATACAATAATCCCACTTTCATATAACGATTACATTGTATTTTAACACTATGCAGGGATATGGAATGCTTATAAATAGTCATGTTTTTCTTTTTAGATAACCACATTTCCAAGAAGTAAGGAGACAAGAAGACAGATTACAAAATCCTACAGAGGGAAGGGCACATCGGAAGAGCTACATAACAAAATGAAGTGTGTGTGTGTGAGTGTGTGTGTGTGTGTGTGCCTGCGTGTGTGTGTGTGTGAGTGGGCGACAGCGAGTAAAAGAGAGAAAATCCTTCGATCATTATCAATTGAAGCAAACTTTTATGACTGAAAGAATAACGTTTCATTTGTGTGTATTGCGGGCATCCAAGCGTCAGAACATATTTGAAAAAAAAAAATAAAGAATTGTGCTGCATCTGCATCTGCGCCATTACCTGCCACCACGCGAAAAACTACAATTATTAGTAAGATTAAGTGGCTTATTCGACCGGACACACTCGGGAGTGGGAGGGTATCAGAAGAGGTAACTGCAACTTTCGCGACCTGTGACAGACTACTTATGTAAAAGTATTTGGCCAAATTAGCGTCAAAAATAGATTAAGGAATGTGGCATTGTAATTATCTTGTCCACGATAAAGCAAAAAAGGGTATTTTCTACATTTGACATTATTGTTTGGTGAAACCCTGCGTAAAAAACATAGACACATTAATAACATGTATGTGTGACATTAACTTTTATATTAAAAGACAGATTCATAAAGTTTATTGCGTACATGTCTTTTAAATCAAGTTTTCAGAGAGGTATACCACTTATAATGGTTGATACCAATTTCATCAGTATCAACCCAGGCAACCGATTCCATTCCACTCTTTGCACCCACAACCTTTCTGAAGCTGGGTGATTAGGCAAGTCGAGTGAGTTGTATCTATACTCGGTTTTAGACATAACACATTAGCTGAAACCTATTATCACCGATGATAAAGCATGTACCACGTTAATTTAGAATAAATGGCTTGCTTGTAAGATACAGGAGTACACACAAAAAGCAGCACTCATCACATTGTTCCAGTGAATAAATGAGATAATGTCGTACATGGCACTAGCATATCGTATAGGACGGAAACAAAAGTATCATGTCCGATAGCATGGAAGTAAAATAGCCACGCCTAATGACCACAATGTAAACTGCACGAATCCAGTTGATTATGTATACAATATCAAAGCAACTAGCCAAGTAGTTCCTGAGACGAAAAAAATTCTAGTTTGCTGACAAAAATAATAATTCATCAAAATGAAAAAGTATAACATCAGCATCTCTTTCGCAAAATTGGTAGAGGCCCAAATGGCACACAACGGTGTGAAAAATCAGTATTTCATTCAGCGGGACTGCAGAAGTCTTTTCGCCTAACAGACAGACAAACAGAGAGATAGAGGGATGATTGAAGTAAATATATTCAATAAGCTCCGCAGACTGACAAGGCAGCAGAGCTAAAAAGATGTATAGGGTCCAGAAAAACCCTTGTAGTACCCTACGTTCCGGAAGCATTAGATTTGAACACACATCGAAGGAAACATTGGTATATGTCACTGAAAGAACTTTTTAACTAATCAAGAGGGGTGTTGCTTTGACTATCATACTGAGGGTCACGAAGCATAATGTTAACATGCAACATTTAAACGCTTTTCATAAGTCCAAATATACACTTGCTGGCAATTTTTCCTTGGATCAATAAACCAACCATATTCTCCATAAACTCTAAAGCGGCAGTGCTAGTTAATTGTAAAGACATGAAACCATGTCAGCTTTTGTAAAATAAATTATAAAATTGAAAGAAACACAAAATGACTTTAAGAAGACTTTATCAAAGAAAACAGAAAAACAAAGAAGAATAAAAATCTATATAATATATATTGGGGGAAGGGTTCTCTTTCTTAAGTGGGTTAATAGTTTTACCACATTGAGTCTTTGTGGAAACATTTCGGTATTTGACTGTTAAGTTAAGATAAATGTTAGAATTTTTTAAATGTAAGTCTACAGTATAATACATTTGATGACTTCCATCGATAGGTTCGATCCAAAAAACAACAAACAGACAAAGAAAAAAAACAAAGACAAAAGACAAAAACAAACAAACAAAAAAAGAAAACAAACAAAAAACAAACAAAAAACAAACAAACAAACAAACAAAACAAAAACAAAAACAAAACAAAAAAAAAAAAGACAAAAATCAACAACAACAACAAAGAGACAAAGGGTCTTATATCTGTTTCTTGAGTAAGTTAGGAACAAGTTATAGACTTTAGTACTCTCCATCTACTGATTGTGTCGGTTCTATGACCGTCGGATATCATGACCGAAGCGCTTCGGTCATGATATCCGTCTGAGGTCAAAGAATCCACAGTCACTCGATGGGAAGTACTGAAGTCTATTCTATTATGGCTAGACTGAATTGACCCTAATAATTACTCCCTATGCAGCAGTTACTGCAAAGTACACAGGTCTACCAGCAACCTTGCTGATCTCCAAGTAAAGTGGTATTTCAGTGCAAACAATACGCGCAGTGCCGAATTACCGCTCAAGTGTTTGTAAGTTGATGAAGCCAAGAGTTCCATTGATTCTGGAAATATATGGAATATATGCAAGGCAACTGTTGGACTATGAGAAGACACCGTGTTTAACTTTTGCATCTGATTTGAGATCTATTGGGAATGCCAAACAGTGGAAACGGCAGGTCAACTATTTCAAATGGAAGTTTGCAATCATGTCAATAGATGGCGCTACAAGTATGTAAACATGGTGTTCCGGCCCACTTCGAACAAATTTTAACACTCCGAACTGTTTGTGTGTCATAGAAACACAAGTTGATAGTTTCTTTTGTATAGATAAATATTATTCACCCTCATAGAACAAACAAATAAATCATTATGATGGCTTGATGGAACCATGGTTAGTTCTTGTTAAAGACCCAAAATGCAACCTTCCGATTGGCTGCAGCCTGCTGCCCGTGGAAGAAGTAAAAGTATTCCATGTTATCTTGTGTCATGCTTGAGCTTTTGAAACTGTGAGCAAAAATAATCCTTTTTAGATCGTAGATATTCCGAAGTAAAATTTTGTTATACATCTTAAAATATTTTCTGGTGCTTTCATGATCGAATGTACCAGCTGTGGTACGTTTGCTTTTTCTGGTAGAGTCCATCTGGCTATCTTACTTCAATATACCCGATGTTATCCAGGAACAGGTGACGTTTCAGTACGTACTCATAATACTTAACAGCTCTCTCGAAAGACTGTTCAACTGCAAATTACCAGGCCCTGAACTCTGTTACCTGGAGCTGTCGCAACGTGAGCACGATTCTGCTGCTCATAATAGAGTGGAAGCCCAGACCATTTATTCATGCGAGAGAGGGCAAAAGCTTCGACATCATAAATATAAGGATTGACCCTCAGACATTTAATTTCTACATTGCTGCCTGAGAGAATCTGGGGCGTTAGCCCTTAAAAACCCCATAGCAGTGGGTGTAAAATGACATTTTTTCATGCGACAAGCGGCAAGGCTGAAAATAATTCAAAATTGACCAGAGAAGCCTCCTGACTAATAAATTGAAGACGACAGCAATTTTGGGTGGGGCTTTACCTCTGACAGCAAGCCCCACCCCAGGGCTGAAATAACATTTATTCATGTGACAAGCGGCAAGGCTGAAAATGGTCTAAAATATCCCCAGTAGTCCCCTGTACACTAAATATGCAGCAACAGCAATTTTGGGAGGGGCCCTACCCCTGACAGCAACCATACCCCACCCCCCAGGGAAGAGGGGGATTTATTCATGCGAAAGATGGCAAGGCTGCAAATGGTTTCAAAATGTCCGCAGTAGTGCCCTGTACACTAAATATGCAGCATTAGCAATTTTGGGAGGGGCCCTACCCCTGACAGCAACCATACCCACCCCCAGGGGAAGAGGGGGATTTATTCATGCGAAAGATGGCAAGGCTGCAAATGGTTTCAAAATGTCCGCAGTAGTGCCCTGTACACTAAATATGCAGCATTAGCAATTTTGGGAGGGGCCCTACCCCTGACAGCAACCATACCCACCCCCAGGGGAAAGGGGGATTTATTCATGGGAAAGATGGCAAGGCTGCAAATGGTTTCAAAATGTCCGCAGTAGTGCCCTGTACACTAAATATGCAGCATTAGCAATTTTGGGAGGGGCCCTACCCCTGACAGCAACCATACCCCACCCCCAGGGAAGAGGGGGATTTATTCATGCGAAAGATGGCAAGGCTGCAAATGGTTTCAAAATGTCCGCAGTAGTGCCCTGTACACTAAATATGCAGCATTAGCAATTTTGGGAGGGGCCCTACCCCTGACAGCAACCATACCCCACCCCAGGGAAAAGGGGGATTTATTCATGCGAGAGGTGCCAAGGCTACAAATGGTTTCAAAATGTCTGCAGTAGTCCCATGTACACTAATTATGCACCAACAGCAATTTTGGAAGGGGCCCTACCCCTAACAGCACCCCCCCCCCCACACACACACACCCAAGGAAAATTGACATTTATTCATGTGAAAAGTGGCAAGGCTGCATATGGTTTTAAAATGTCCCCAGAAGTCCCCTGTACACTAAATATGCCGTAATAGCAATTTTGGGAGGGGCCCTACCCCTCACAGCAACCACCTCCACCCCGGGAGATAAGTGACATTTATTTATTTGAAAAGTGACAAGGCTAAAAATGGTTCCAAATTGTTCCCAGTGGTCCCCTGTATACTAAATACACAGCAGCAGCGATTTTTGGAGGGGCCCTATGCTGACAGCAACCCCCCTCACACCAAGAAAATGTAATATTTACTCAAGTGAAAAGCAGAAAGGTTGATAATTGTCTCCAGGAGTTCTTTGTTCACTGAATGGACATTGACAACAAGTTATGGTGAGAATAATGTCAAGTTTGATCTTTGACATAATGCAAGATAAAAGTCCAGCGTGTAAATTACTTTAATCATGTTGTTTAAATACATCCATTGTGTACTTCTATACATGTACGCTACACGTAAATGTCATCTTAAAAATACAATTCAGTTCAAGAACACCCAAGAACATGTCTGTGGTAGATTATGAAAATATATTACTAAATAGCGGTTGTTGTCAGATGTCTTTGCCGACTTAATACTGAAGTTTCTCTTTACATAGCGTACACGTGTAGGCATCAATGTATTGTCAAATTATGTGCACCAGCAATTGTAACAAACATGATCACCTCTACACTTCTCCTCTGAGACACACTTGACATGGATGAGTATATAATATATGACTAGATTGGTGCAATTGCTGAAAATTAAGCACATGTAGTCATTGCAACTACAAATCTTTTGGCAACCTAAACAGCTGATTATTTGTTTGTGTTTTTACCCAACCGTGATCTACAAAATTTTGTAGGGAAAAAAATCCTGTTTCCCTTAGTATTTGGGTGACTTAAATATTGATTAATGGTTTACAATATGGGACTTACTGTATTCTTTCTCATAATAAGCTGCCATGCAAATGGAGAGAGTACTAGTACCAGGACCCAGGTACTGTTTTTGCTGGAATGTGGAATATAACACTCCTACTAAATTTAAGACATCCGAGGCTCCTAATTCAATTTGGGAGTATGTGCTACTATTAGAATGAATACGATTTGTAAACTGTGAGTGAAAAAATAAAATGTCACACACACACACATACACACACACACACACACACACATATATATATATATATATATATATATAATATGTATGTGCGTGTGTGTGTGTTTGTATGTTTATGTATGTTTTACATATTTGCCTGCATTTCAAATTTGGTAGGAAGAAAGGGAATTAAATGCTACTTTAATGTCTTTAGCACTGACATCCGATACCAGCATAAAACCACTACATTAGGCCAGCCACATACCTATAACCATCTATAACCATATTTTAGCTCTGATCATTAAACACTACATCTATTGTGGATTGTTTGTCATTTTATTGCACACAGATACACTCACAGGATTAAAATGGCAAAGTGTTCTGGACCATTGGGTCACCCTCAATATTCCAAAATAAAACAGGCTCATATTTAAAAAGTGTGTGTGTGTGTGTGTGTGTGTGTGTGTGTGTGTGTGTGTGTATGTGTGTGTGTTTACCTTTGCTTTCTTTCTTTCTTTTTTTCTTTTTTTCTTTCTTTCTTTCTTTCTTTCTTTCTTTCTTTCTTCCTTTCTTTTCTTTCTTTCTTTCTTCCTTCCTTCCTCTCTTTCTTCCTTATTTCTTTCTTTCTCTCTTTCTTCACTCAGCAGCAAATTTGTCCGACACTTTTCTCTGACACTATTATACATAGAAACTCCAAATTTGGCATACTTGTACCTCCATAAAAGGAGTTTGACCGTTCTATACAGAGGAATGAAGATGTTTAAAACTGTGCAAATTAGGGGCATTTGAAATTTCAAATCATGAATATTTTCAAAAGTATAATAGATAGAGATGTCACTCCAACTTCTGTTAGGGGGTTATTGACTATTGTGCATCTAATGAATTTAAAACAAAAGTTGTAGCAATTTGGTTTAAATATATTTTATTAAGGCAGTTGGAAAACAAGCATAGCCTATACAAATTCCTCTTGCAAAAAAAAAAAGGAATAAAATACAGAGTATGATGTAAAAGGTAGTGACACAAACCACAGGACAGTACATTAACGGACACATAACAGTATGCAAGATAATGGCACCACCAGACGTCACAGATAGTGGTCCGAGTAATGAGTAGTTTGCATTGCCTGTAAGAGATAAATGACACAAACAGTCTTTGAAATAGTCATTTAGAAGAGTAAAGATGTTTGCCCGCACGTGGCCACTTAATTGGTAGGCCTACCCATATCTATATAACAAAATTTGTAATATTAACTGTGTATACAAACTACCAAGTGAAACCAGTGCGGGCTTCAGTTGAATCTGCCAGTTCGGATAATGTACGTATGTACAGATTCCAAGATAGCTATATTAGCGGCTTTTGAACATTTTAAACTTCCATTTAGTACTGTATTTAATGCAAATGAAGCCTTGGTTGTAATAAACATTTGAAGAGTGTTACGTTCGGTAATGAAGCGAGGACATTCAAAGAAAAAGTGGTAGGAATTTTCTACTGTAGCCCCACAAGCACAACTAAGAGAACTCATGATGCCAATTTTATGCATGTTGTGGTTCAACTGACTGCAGCCCATTCTAATTCGGGAATGTAGAATATTTACTTTCCGGTTGCAAATGTAGAATAAATCGTTAACCTTTGATTCATCATGGTTTAATTTACGCTGAAATGTATCAAGATCCTCAGAATTTCGAACTGAATTGGGTGACAAATTCCACTGACGAATGGTTGCTGGTATAAAAGAGTTGCTGTAAGTACTAGTTCTTGTGTATATCCGGCTTATATCATTTTTTTGTATGTGTTTCTAGAAGACACGTTTCCTGGAATTTAGTTATGAAGGTAATCAGGTGTTAGCCCATGTATTCTTTTATATAGCAATGTTTAGCCTGTGTATCTCGACGTTTAGCCAAAGACTCACATCCCGTCTCACTGTATAATAATCTATGACTAGTGCGACAGGTTGCCCCGGTTATTACTCGGGCTGCAGGCAGTTGAACACTTTCAACCGATGAAGCATCCGCCTGAGTACATCCACCCAAAACTACATCCCCATACTCCAGTAATGGTCTAATATATATGTGAAGTATATAATTTCCAAGGAACGCCTATTGAGTCTATATTGTAGTAGTTTTAGTATTCCAATTAGCTTCCTGGCTTTGCATACAAGGGAATTTATGTGGTTTGAAAATGACAAGTCAGAACTGAAAATTACACCAAGATGTTTATGTTCTGAAATATTTTCTAACGAGTTACCGAGGAAAACAATTGTGGGTTTTGAACTTGACTCTTCTTTTCAGTAAAAAGCATGGTTTGGTTTTGGTACTATTGAAAGTGACTGACCATTGACGAGACCAGGGCTCTATAGATTTCAGGTCACTGTTGATAGCGTTGGCAGAGCTGATGGGGTCGTCGATGGTAATAAACATAGTTATATCGTCGGCGAACAACTCAACTTTATGTTAGACTTTACGATATCGGTGATATCATTTACATAAACAAGAAATATGAGAGGACCAAGAGCCGATCGCATGTAATGAATCAAAAGCAAAAGTTGTAGCAATTTAAATTATCCTAATTAGCAACATTGAAAATGTTAAAAGTTGAATATCTTCAAAAATATTACAGAAAGAGATGTCATTTTAACTTCTACTAGGGGGTTATTGATCATTGCGCATCTAATGAATCTAAAGCAAAAGTTGTGGCAATTTAAATAATAGTAATTAGCAGCTTTGGAAATTTTAAAACTAGAATATCTTCAAAACTGTCATAGATGGAGATGTGATTTCAACTTCTGCAAGGGGGTTGTTGACCATTGCGCATGAAATGTAATTTAAATTATGCTAATTAGCAGTATTTGAAATTTTTAATCTTGAATATCTTCAACACTATTATAGATAGAGATGTCATTCCAACTTCTACTAGGGGGTTGTTGACCATTGCGTGCCTAACGAATTAAAAATAAAAGGTGTAGCAATTTAAATTATGCTAAATAGCATCATTAGAAATTTCAAATATTGACTAACTTCAAAGCTATAATAGATAGAAATGTCATTCCAACTTCTACTCCTGTGTAATGGAATAGTTGTACATTACCATACAAATATGCTTTGAAGACACACACACTGATTTGCTATGCAGCAAATCATCTTTCCTAGTTTGATCCATGCATATTCTTTGATTGCCACATGCATATGAAACAGGACACAAATGATAGTTGCGTTCTGAGATGTAGGTAAAATATGTGTCTTAACATTTTGGTGTGTTATACTTAAAACTTAGGCTGAATGAAAACAAACACGCAGATAAAATAAAGAAAATACTTAGCATGGCAAGAAGATCTCCTTGGGGTATCAGACATTTGGTATGGCGTACGGTAGAATATAAGTCCAATTAAGTCCACTATACGGACCCTGTTACAACTGAAATAACTAACATATCTTTGGGAAACAAGGTTTAAAGATCTCTGGGGTTTCAGCAGAGGGCACGTACTGCAGAATATGTGGGCTAGTGGACCTATTATGTTATATTTTGTCATCACCATCCATGCTCAATCAAAGCTACATGTAACTTACAACTCTAAGACTTGTATAAATAAGAAATTTTTACCTCAATACCAGGGTAACGATCGATATTTGCTGAAAGAGAAAAATTTTAAAACAATGTTCGTTGTATAAATATGAATATTGTAATTCAATGGGAAATGCATATGTAGATCCAGCATCCCTTATAATATATATATATATATATATATATATATATATATATATATATATATATATATATATATATGTGTGTGTGTGTGTGTGTGTGTGTGTGTGTGTGTGTGTGTGTGTTAGGGGGTGTTGCTGTCAGGGGTAAAACGCCAAATAGAATTGCTGTCTTCATGTGTTTGGTGTTCAAGGAACATTTGGGAACAGTTTGAGACCATTTTGAGCCCTGCCGTACTTCACATGAATAAATGTCATTTTCACCCTCGGGGTGGGGGAGGGTTGCTGTCAGGAGCAAAGCCCCTCATAAAATTGCTGTCTTCATATGTTTGGTATTCAGGGGAAATTTGGGAACAATTTGACACCATTTTGACCCTTGCGGTTCTTCACATGAATAAATGCCATTTTCAACCCCGGGGTGGGAGAGGGTTGCTGTCGGGGGCAAAGCCCCCACATGAAATTGCTGTCATTATGCATTTGTTGTTCAGAGGACCCGTGGGGACAATTTGAGACCTTTTCCAGTCTTGCCGCTATTCGCATGAATAAATGTCTCTTTGCCCGGGGGGTGGGGGGGTGGGGCTTTGCTGCCGGGGTCATTGCCCCATACAAAATTACTGCTGTTGTTCATTTATGGTCCGGGGGGAACCCTATAGTTGATTTGAGCCTATTCCTAGCCCTGCCGGTGTTAACATGAATAAATACCATTTTTCACCCCTATATTATGTGGCATTTAAGGGTTAAAGCCCCAACTGCACCCCGGCAGCAATTACAATATTTAATATTTGAGGGTCAAACTACATGTTCATGATGTCAAACATTTTGCCGTCTTTCGCATGAATAAATGGTCTGGGCTCCTGGTCTATAAGGATTGACTGTTGTTCAGACTTCACATCACATTTAAATAGAAAAAAAAAACCCACACAAATAAAGATAAACGCATGGTCCTTATAGATGTGTTCAGCATGACATTTACCTTTAAATTTAATTGATATAAATATAACGTTTTTATTCTTCTGGGGAGACCATTCTGTAGGCAGGGAACCTTAATAGGTGATGCGTGCTTTCCAAACTGAATATATTTGTGATTTGGCAGGTACAGATCCAACAGTTGTGAAAAGTTTAATGTCCCATTTATTTATGTTATAATAAACTGTGTAAACAATTTATTTTCATTTATGAATTTTAAAATGTCTGTTACCATTACCACACTATTTCCAGTGAAGCTCATGTTATCCTCATTATTAAACTTCATGACAAGAATGTGTTTCAGCATGTAAATATATATTTATATATATATATGTGTGTGTGTGTGTGTGTGTGTGTGTCTGTGTGTGTGTGTGTGTGTGTAAAGAGTTCGGACTGCAGAATTGGGTAATGACTACCAGGAAGCGGTTCTGGACGAAAAGACGCAAATACAATATATATATATACATATGTATATGTATATATATATATATACATATATATATATATATATATATATATATATATATATACATATATATATATATATATGTATGTATATTTATGTTATTTAAAGTAGAGGCCTACTTTTGTATCACTTTGACATGGACAGAAATGGGAAAGTCTATAGTCTGCGATAAAAACAGCTACAACGCACAAGGCCCTCTTTTCTGTCGTTTTGGGTAGCATCAAAATGTTTTAACTGTCAAAAGTAACGCCTCTAGCTAGACAATGGAAAACCAGTGAACCGAATGCATAAATATCCTGAAAAAAAGACCGGTGAAATGTAGGCTATGAAGGACAAGGTGAACAGGGAAGGTCGGATCAGCCTGTACCTGCAGACTTGGGGTCACCTGGGCATTGGTAAAGGAAACATATCATGACTTAAAGCGTAAATTCATATACACACAAATTGACATTAAAAATAAATAAAATAAAATGAAATAAAGCACTATTATAATAATTCTGATTCACTCAGTGTCTTTTCAAAACGGGCTTTTTTACTCATTGGCTGTATCGTGGAGGATGCTGTTTCACTCACCTGGTCCGGCTTTTCAATGCGGGTTGGTGTACACGTGGGTTGTATCATGGACGGCTCTGTTAAGACCCTTTTTTCAATTGACTCAACGTGAAATAGTAATTCCTGAGTTAACAGGTCTTGCAGGTCTTCTGGAATACCTGAATCCAGGGAAATATATTTCCCTCACCCAAATGAGAAACGTCCGACATGACAAGTGTTTCTTTCAGTCGAATGACAAAACTCGTACGCGTGGGGGCTGTGGTCAAAATTAGAGTGGCCAGCATTTGGAGCAGGGAATTAAGACATGCACGTGGATCATTTGTTTACATCCAGATGCGTGCATGGGCGGTGCGATTTTTAACACAAATTCAAACTGACCAATCAGAGTTGCGTTGTAAGCTGGTTATAAGGCAAGGTGAGACGTCAAAACATTTTAATGTCAGCTACGAGCTCCGCCCTTCGCTGACAGTAAAATGTTTTAACGCCCCACTTTGCCTTATAACCTACACTTGTTGATTTGAAGTCTTCAAAACAAATAATAACGTTATGATGTTGATACAAGTCCAATACCTTGGTTCTGTTCTACTCCAAGTATCAGTACCATTACCATTATGACAAGTTCCGTATTTTTGAGGATCATGTGTCCCTCGCGATAGCGCGTCTGCACAAATTCTTGAGGAAGACGCTAATCGTTGCTCTTCGTGTCACGGAGGTAGCAAAATGTGGAATTCATTATCCATTATTTCTTTTGGTAGTTCTGCAGGTCAGTAAATAGTTTAGGTCACTGTGTCAAGACATCTGTTTAAGTCTACCTGCAAAGAGGAGCAGAAAATCTTAGTTTGCATACCGTTGTAAAGCAACTGAAACACAGTCTCCCGTGATTTACACAAGAAGTGTCCAATCTGCCCGCATACTGAGGATATATAAATCTTGGCGCCGGTTTCTTCCCCAGAATTACTATAAAGATGTGTCTATGGCTTCAATTGATGGAAGATTGGTCAAAGATGGACTTTATTAGTTTCACTGGAAGTCTATGGTTGAAGACATTGTTCTGAAAAGTGTGAGCAACTGTGAGAAAAAACTCTATGTCACAGGCTGCTCGTGCTCCCTTTGAATATGTCAAGTGGATTGACTCACCACTCATCAGAACCAAACATGAAAAGACTAGAGTGAGCTGACGTCCAAAGACAACATACATGTAAGGGCATACTTCCCTCCAATGACCATTTTGAGTGTTTCCTAATGAAGAAAAACTTGAAGTGAAAATGCAAATACACTGTACGTCTCATATGTAGGAATATCCAAAGGAGTCCCATACAAATGAACATAACGTGATTTCCTGATTTCCTATTGTTGTTCAGTCGTGTGTAAGGCACGGTAAAAATCACATGATAGCTGTCACTATGACCAAAATATATGATCTGGAAACCTACTTTTTTCAATAAAGCACTCCAAGTTGAGACCTACCTGGAGTCCATTCCTACCACGTGTGAACCAGATGTACAAGCTACAGAGTACTTGATGTGTTTGTCCGACCAAGGTACTTGACCTGGTAACCTAGTTTTCTTTTATGGCACGTATTTTGCCTTGCCGTGTGGTTGAGTGAATTTTAGTAAAACGAAGTCACACCAGAAAGATGTGACTGCCTTGTGACATACAGTACATGATTTGAACACTGTGACCCATGTATTTGACCTAGTTACCTGCCTTTTTTTCCAAAATTAAACACCTATAATTCCGACCTACATAGAACCCATTCTTTCCAAGTTTGAGGCTGGCCTGGCAAACAATTTTTGAAAATACTACATTTGTATGCACACAGGTATCGATATGCACAAGAACACTTCACATATTATAATTTTTGAAAAAAAATCATAAAACGTCAGGGAACGCGAGCAGCATCAATACTAAGCAGTATGTATTGGTCCTTATCATGGCCATCAACCTTGCAAAGTTTAACATTAATCTGACAAAGATTTGAGGCTTATTGCGAATGAAAGTTCAATGCAACAGACGGAAAGACGAACAGACATTAGGAATCCTATACACTAAATCCAAAAAGTAAGATGTCGCCATCTTGCGGTGATTGTCAAAACCCGCACTGTGCTGTCATTGGAGCACGAAAGTGTTTACTTGCCTGGTTGACAATCGAGAAATGACAAGAGTTTTCATGTTGGGTCTCATCTATGCGGGCGATAACAGTTTAAAAATCGGGTTTTGTGTTCTCTCTTGTGAAGAATTATTTCCACACTATTTAAACTTAGGTCGTGGTTGGCCCATAATATGTGACAGCCAGGCTGTGGAAGCTCCCGAAGGCAAAGTACGGCTCGCATGGCCTGCTATCGCAGGCATGCTCGTTTTGACTCGACGCTTTGTCGCCCTACTGTGTTTGGTGTCTTTCCAAGCGTGATTCATTTTTTGCGATGACTCTGTTTTGTGTAGTTCCCTACAGCCTGACTCATATTTTCCGCGCAGCGAGGCAGGGAACCAGCCAAGGCCATAGCCTGGGGCCGGTGAGCGTTTATCTTTGCTTATCAACTGTCATTCCCTGAAGAAGGACTAATGATCCGAAAATTTGAGAAAAATATTAATAATTATGTACACGACAATGACCTTGTTCTTTCATTTGGGTTAATCCGTCGCGGAGAATGATTCAGTTTTCATGGGTTCTAGACTGCACTTCCGCTTCCTGTTTGCCTCAAAAAACAACTTCCGTGCCGCAAGCAATTCAGGCCATCCACTAGCAAGATAAGGGAGCATGAATTAATTTGTTTCCTGTACGCACGTTACGGTTTAGCTCCCTTCGGGAGCTATAAGTATGAGAAGATGAACAATATGGGAATGAAAAAGGTCGCCTTAGTTATTCTTAGTCGTCCTCTCTATGTGCAGGTAATGTTAACCTGTACAAAGATATGATCTTGGCAACACGGCAGACCAGAATGAGTGGGAGAATTATTTGAAGTTGTATCAAGACTCTTTAACACAGCATGAATAACTGCACACAATACGTGTTAAACAAGTTACTCTGAACAAAAGTGGATTTCGGGTCATTTCCAAATGGCAGTTCCGAAACCAGCAGTGCGACTCTCTTTTTACTTGACCACGCGGAAAACAGGTCACGTGATTATTTCAAGCTGGAAGGACGACAACACGGGAACTTTTGCACGTTTGATTTGGCAGGCAAACCCGTTATTCATGCAAACTGTGCAAAAAGGAGGATTATAATTACGAATGTGGAGAATAAAGTGACTAGGAACAATAAACAAGCAGCGTGTTAATTCACAACACGGTGTGATTTAAGACAGGCGCCTGATACAATTCACCAGAGGCCCCCCCCCTCCTCGATTTTACCACCAAAAAAAGGTGGAACACACTGTTCATGGCCCTACGTCATACATCGCCCCGTTGTTCTCACGAACAGTGCATATGTCTGTACATTAATTTCACGTTCGAAATATTAAACGCTCAAAGTCTCCAGGCCAAAATACACAAACCATCGATTATACTCGAGCAGAAAAACTAAAGCCTAGTAAAGGCTTTCAAATCAGTGCCATTTGTATTCAAAAGACCTGATTATCTGACAATGCAGATCTCCCCAAAGTGCACCTGGAATATTACAACAGCTTAAACAAGGATAAGCGCTCCTCCAGTCACGGTGGCCTCATAACGTATATGCATATTGACATCCAAGACCAATACTGGGATCTGTATACTTATTCTATTATTTGGGAAGGACTTTTTCTTGAAGTATCGGGTCATAACTTACATAGGAAACTTGTCCTAGCCAATATTTACAGGCCACCTAAGCAAAATATTACAAATCAAAATATTAATGCATTTATTGACTAATTACCTCCCATTGTAAACAACATGAAAAGACACTAGACTGAATGCTAATTTTGCTGGTGGCTTCAATATTGATCTGTTAAAAATGAACGAAAGAGATTATTTCAGTATTTTTTTCAATTTGTTGGCTACAAATAGCTTCTAACCACACATTACTCCACCAACTAGACTTTGTAAGAAAAATGGCATCCTCTTTGACAATATATTTTGCAATATTCCCAGTGGATGAAATGGCATCAGGAATCTTAGTCTCTACCGTATCGGATCATCTCCCGTGTTTTACTCGTAAAAGATGAACTGCACCTCATTCAGCTGTACCAAAGTTTATAAACATGAGAAAATTAGACCAAAATGCATTTCAAATATTTTATAATGATGTAGCCACATCGAGGTTCCAGTCTGATTCTGTTCATGAATTAAATGCAGATCCAAACTTGAATCATAATATCCTAGCAGACACATAACGTTCAGCAAAACAGAAGTATTTTCATTCTATACCTAAATTAAATACTCTCTCTCTCTCTGTCTCTCTCTCTCTCATGCCATGAAACTAAAACCTATTAAAACCATCCAAGGAAATTATATTGGCAATCCATTTGTTGGTCTTAGTGAAAAAGTGTTACACACACACACACACACACACACACACACACACACACACACACACACACAAGAAAGCTCTGCTTTTGATAGGAAAACACATCGGACAAACACTGACTGTGCAACCACCAGTTGCCTTTTATGGGTAACTGCCTGTCTCAAGTCAGGAGTGAAACTTGTTTCTTCACATTGGTATTAGAAAAGAAATGTTGATGCTTTGGCAAGTCTGGAATCTCTCTGCTGTCATTGTTGGGTTTGGAATTAATGAATATGGATCATGTTTTTCTGTACTAATTGAAACAATCAATTATGGTATTGCGGATTTATTCTTGATAAGATTGATCTGGTCGATGCCGTATGAAAGACTGGATCCTCGTTTAAATTGAAAGAGGTTTCATTACTATTTAAATGGAACACAGCGTTACAAAAATATATTCACCTATCGTTGAATCTCGGCAATGACAGTAAATGTACACAAAGCATGCAGTCACTTTCTTTGTGTGTCGAGACGTCAACAAAAATCAGTACCGTTTGAAATATAAATAATATCAAAATTTATTAACTTAGCTGCGATTAAGGATTATATTAGAGTCTTAATATTTTTAATACAGAGTTGCGTTTCGTTTGTTAAATACGGCTTTACGGCTAGCCTCGCCGGGGCACAGAGTACAAACCAAAATGCCAAGATAGAGCCCAATATAACAAAGAAGGCTTAAGCTTAATGTTTTTTTTCTGTGTGTCCACTTTCAGCAGTACATACCTATAAAGATCCGATTGTGTTTGATTTTCACTTTTTTTATGACAATAAGATCCCCCATGTGTCAAGCTTAAAGCCTTTTTATTTACCGATTGATTCTTTAAGCAAGACGGCAAATATAAGTCCCTTGCAAAATCCTTATAGTCAGCCGACTTCTCTCTCTAGGTGAGCATATCTTATGATTCTCCGTCACATTCAATTTACATTTTCAACTTGTTCTCAAAAACTGTCAGCTAGATTTACTTGACACTTCGCAGGGATGTACCTTGGATGGTTCTCTGCCAACTTGTGGAAATGGTCACGACTATGGTCGTATACCTAGTCTCTGATTTTGAAAGATTTTTTTTTAAGTTTGCGTACCTATCGGTTAATGCATACTTTCCCATTTATTACAATGCAAGGGATTGCAATGGTAATCACTTTTTTGACTTCTTCTCAAAAACTTCATACTTCATGGGAATGTACGTAGAGTGGGGGTGTATACCAATTTTATTCAAATGGTCACTCTTTTTTAATCGTTTTAAATTATTATTATTATTATTATTATTATTATTATTATTATTATTATTATTATTATTATTATTATTATTATTATTATTAATATTATTATTATTATTATTATTATTATTATCATTTGCTTTTTAAAATATTTTTGTGTTATCTTCACTTTTCTTGACTTTTTCTATCAACCTATACGTCGGAGCCCCTGCAGACCTATTCAGAATGTACATGGACTGGATGTCCGCCAAATATGTTCACTATATGGCGGTGCTGTCCTTTTCTGCGTTTCCATTAATTATAAATATTTTAAAAATTGGTAAAGGGATGTGTTCATGTCATCTGTAGTGATGATGGTCTTAAGCAAATAAGACCTTGGCTTCATTTCATTCTGACTTTCAGGTTATCGCTTCAGTCTGTGCGTATAAAGTCAGCTGAGCATCGGATTATCACAGCCATCATGTTTATAATTTGTTTTGAAATGTTGCTATAAATATACATGTGAACATTAAAGAAAATAAAGACAGTTTCGCAGTATATATATATATATATATATATATATATATATATATATATATATATATATATATTCTTGGGAGGGGGGTTACTAATTGTTCAATAACAGGATCCAGCTACGTTAACCAGACCATGCAATACAGACCATCTTGCGGCATTGAAAACATGCAGAATAGAAAAACTTTGCTCACTGTACTTTGGGCGTTTCCAAGAAAACGTATGTGGAAATTCGTCAGCATACGTGCGTTGTCGACAGAGTTCTGGTTTGCCTTTGGCGCTTTATCTTTAAGGTTGTAAGAAAGGTGTGTATTCCATCCTTTATGCTTATCGTTTCATACGCGTCTGCTCTCTTAAACTCGAAATACCCAACAAGGTAAAGAAGTCCACATTTCAAACATTAACTAAATATCTTGAAATTTAAAAAAAATGAGAATACCCATTTAAAAACCTATTTTCATTTTCATTAAATCATTAAATGTTGAACACGTGTATAATAATTGGAATGGGGTGTGTTTTTTTTTTTTGTTTCACAACAAGGGCATTGCGAATAGATGTGTCCTTTTAATTTTGAATTGGTTTGCCATGTATTTTCCCGCGACGATGCTATATTTGAAACAGAGAAGTCGGGTAGTTTTAAAAATGTTCTTTAACACCACGGTTCTAAGAATTAGGTTTGATGCAACTGACAGCAAAATGCAACAAGACTATTCTCAGTTTTATGGACCGTGAATGTTTTGGAATCTTTGGGACGCGTAAGGAGATTACAATTTACCTTGCTGTGTGTTTTTTGTGCGGACGAAAATCGACTCCATAGAAAATACACAACACAGATAATGGCCCGTGAACCTGTGTTGAGTCCTTAAATGCCACGAAAGGTCTCTCGTGAAACTGGAGTGACTCACATTTTGTATTTCAGCCTCAGCCACAGAATCAGAAGGTACGTTTCATAAATTGATTAATTCTACCTGCATACAAACTATTAATTCATTCAAATGTAAAACCACAATCTGCCTCATGTATCACGATTTCCATTAATTTACTTGCGATTAAATAGCAAGTCCTGATGAAAAGACCCAAACGAGATAGTTATCTTACGTTTATGTTCATGATGACTTGTATAGTTTCATATAACAGTACACACTTTGCTTTCTGTATTTCTTTGCAGCTCAATGATGGCTAACATGTTGAAAATCTAAACGAAATGCGACACACTTGTGGCTACAAAAATTTTCTCTTCCACGCGAAAGTTATTTTTCATTTAAGAAGTCAAGAATAGGTTGTATCGTGATGCCAGGGTATACCGCCCAAGTTTGTGGGGGGCCTTAATACATATATTACAGCAGAATTTAAGATTGTCTGTGAATTTTGAGTTGGACACGAGTACTCTGCGTTTCTTTTTCATTTTTTAACAGGCGGCTGGCTGTTTTGTAGGGGGATGTAATATACAATCGCTCACTTTCATAATATCACTTATTTTCTACCTGTGTCAGTAAGCTGACCACAAAAGACCACAAACTGTTACTTGATAATGAAACAGACACACATACACATACACGTACATGTATGTATGTATGTATGTATGTATGTATGTATGTATGTTTATGCATGTATGTTGTCCTTCAGTGTCCTACACATCACAATCAGGAAGTAAACGTGATGACATGTGTCATGGATAGTGACTAACACAGTCTTGGGCTATTCGCAATCCATGTCAATCACATGGAATAATACTTATATATATATATATATATATATATATATATCTGTGTGTGTGTGCGTGTGTGTGTGCATGTCACACAAGGTACATGATGGTAATTTAAAGAATTTTCTTTTAAATACCGAAGTGCCATAATTGACAGAACATGCATATTTGAAATGAATTTTGGAAAACATGACTAGGGAGGCACACAATGAAACGTTCCAGTCCAGCGTAAGCAGTTTAAAGTTTAAAATCAGAGGATCCATGGACCGCAACTGATAACTCAATTCAAAATTCAAAGTGCTGTAATAGTTATATATAGAGTCAATCTTAATTATTTTTCAGCATAGAATGACGTACACAAACTTAAAAGATCTCGTGAGTCTTTTTTTGTCACATTTGACTCTGAGATCCCTGGAATGTCAGCACAAAAGTGCTAATAATTATTTGCTAGAATGTTAAATTGAATGTTTTGTGGAGATGGTCTTTCTGCTTGCTATTGACCCCTACTCTCAGATCCTAAGATCGTGCACCATGTTTAGTGCTTCTGAAGCAGTATCGGTCTGAATGTAAATCTTTGATATGCATTCTGTCTGTCTGTCTGTCTGTCTGTCTGTCTCTCTGGCTGTCTGTCTCTGTCTCTCTCTCTACACCTCTCTCTGTCTATCAATATACACTTACACACACATAGGTAGATAGACAGATAGATATACATATATAGATAGTCAGACAGACGGAATAGACAAACAGATAGATAGATAGATAGATAGATAGATAGATAGATAGATAGAAAGATAGATAGATAGACAGATAGACAGACAGACAGACAGACAGACAGACAGACAGACAGACAGACAGACAGACAGACAGATAGATAGATAGATAGATAGATAGATAGATAGATAGATAGATAGATAGATAGATAGATAGATAGATAGATAGATAGATAGAAAGATAGAGTTTGTGTGTGTGCTACCGATAACATGGTATTTTTTAGAATTTTTCCCATAATTTTTCTTATGTGATAAAAGGCGAAGGTTACTCCGCTTTTCAATTTGGTTGCAGTTGATCAGGAGGGATATATTCGTGAGTCTTCGTTTGGGACAAAGTGATTTTCCGAGTCATTTTGAATGATATCATCATTTTAGATTAAGATTACTTGTAATAAATGAAGAGGAAGTAGGAAAATAGAGAGAATAGGACAGTCAGTTCAAAGAGTATGCTGGGTAAAAGCAAGTGTCAGATTTTCATGTCCTGTTTCTAACATGTAAATCAATGGTGCCAGCGACATTGCCTAAAATGAATTTTTTCTTAATTCTGTGCAGCATTGGTACCAGCGGCAGCATGTATAAATACATGGAGAATCCTACATGGCTTGGAGCGAGTTACTATTTTTCTCTCACGAGGGATCGTTGTTGGTGGGGAAAATCATGAGAGACCACAGAGGAGAAAAACAGTAACTCGTGAACGAAAAGAAGTAATTCACTCCCAGCCATGTAAGATTATCATTTTCGTGGATTGCGAAGCTTGTTTTCAACGATAAGTGGTTGCGTTTCAAATTTTAATTCAAGGTTCCACGTGTCAGTAAATATACATGTGTATTTCTTGTTACACTCAGATTAGCAGCTGTCATCATGAAAAAGTACATCTACTCCTTGTCCTTGTTGGCGGTTGTTATGACCTTAGTGCAGACGAAACCTGCCAGCAACAGCGACCTTGACCTCAGTAAGCTGATGCCCTTGTTGGCTGGCGGGGGAGGCAAGGGTTTGGACTTCTCAAAACTTCTGAGTATGATCTCCAATGGCGATGGCAGCTTTGACGTTTGTACAATCTGTCCATTATGCCCCATGCTCAAGCCCTCCTGTCACATGCTGTGTGGCAATACGACGGGAAAAAAGAGTCAAATATGCAACTATTGTCCGATGGGGCAGATGGTCTGTGCCGGAATTTGTTCGACATGCCCCCAAGGTAAGTTTTTCTTTTGTCAGATAAACAAAGCATCAGAATACAGACGAACTCACTTATGCTGTAGTTGATTTTAAAGTTTCTTGATAAATCAGTAAAAAGATACATTACTCCATTCTTCTTCAAACAAATTTAGGTCCATCTTTTTCTGTCCTTGAATACATGGAACCTTTTCTTTATATATATTCTGACACAGTTGATTCATACCCAGAGTAAACCCGATCATTCAGAGTTAACCTTGCCTGTACATACATGTATTCACGCAACTAAATAATCGTTTCCTAGATAGTCCAATTTTTCGTTCACCACCAACAAGCAGCAGCAGCGCTAGCAGCAAAGACGACGACATTTGTACCCACAAATAGTACAGAATGCCACTCCACCCTGCTGCCGGCACATTGCAGCATATTCACAGTTACCATACGTGGGTGCTTATTTTTGAAGCACGTCACACTGCTTTGTCATTTGATTAAACTACCAATCGTACGAGCTCCGTTATTTAACTGGTCCCAGCGTCATTCATGCGAGCTCAATCACTCAGCTGGTTTTAGAGACAGTCATATTGTCTTCACCATACATCTTGTCACAGAAAAGTCACTTAATAAAGTCAAAATGTTTGGATATTCGATGGGAGTTCGGGTCATTACGGCACTTAAGTACCTTCTTCTCAAATATAAGATGAGGTCATTATCATCATTATTATCATCGTCAACATTTTCATACTGTTATTATTATCATAATATTTATTTCTTTGAGCCTTTGTAATCAGCTAATACTTGTTCAATATTAACCGTCTAGGCCACAT
>OZ026623.1:91033241-91064241 GCA_964020975.1 Hermodice carunculata | reverse complement strand
TTATGTCAAAAGCAAGATAAAGATAAGAGGATATTTGATCAGTCTAATCATGATCACGCTAAACTAATGATGTTGACATGAAATAAAACAATTCTGTCAGCCAAGTTTTGGTACAGTAAACTAGTAAGATTGTGTACAAAAATGTCACAAGGACTTATAAAGCAAAACACAAGTCCATCCTAACATTTTAATGAAGCTAACACGTTCGAATAAATAGGCGTGTTCGCCTGAAACGATTTATTGAAACCATCCCTGTCATTATGAGAATGATATAAAAAGCTGCCAAAAAGGAAGGAAATATGCCTATGATAATCTAAGACCAAGTTTTGATATGACTGTGTTAGTGTTAGCGCAAGTGCAAGAAACTCTCAAAAGTCGGATTTTTTTTACTATATTTTCCGTCAGCAGCAAAACTAATAAGCCAAATATGTACAGGTTGATCAACTTGATGTTAGGTAGCAACATTGATTGTTACAGAATACTTACGTGGAATTTTATAAGGTATAGGGCTATTTTATATAAGGTATAGGGCTATTTTATATAAGGTATAGGGCTATTTTATAAGGTATAGGGCTATTTTATCGTTTTAAAGCAGTGTGGTTTTGATGCTTGAGAAACCTCACATTGACAAAAATGTTTACAGATGGACATTTGGCAATGCCACAGCCTGACAGCATGGTGGGCAATGACAATAACGTACTCTATCAACTTTACTGCTCTCGTAGGATGCATAACACCAGTAGTCTGTCTAACTTCCTTCATCTCTTTTAGATAACCATGTTCACAGAACGTAAGAAGACCAGTGGACGAAGACAGGCCATACAGCTTTCTCGGTTAATAACACATCCCAAACTGTAGGAAGCAAGTTGCATTATCTGGTGAAGCATCTCCCAGAAGAAAGAATGTAGTTGAATGGATACCAAAATTATATATATATATATATATATATATATATATATATATATATATATATATATATACACACATTCCAAAAACAAAGTTATTTTAATGAATAATAACAACAATAATAATGATAATGATAATGATAATGATAATGATAATGATAATAATAATAATAATAATAATAATAATAATAATAATAATAATAATAATAATAATAATAATAATAATCATAATAATCATAATGATAATTTTAAGCATGGATAGGGATGTTTGCGGGGAAAAACCATGCAAATCTCAACTGTGTCGACATTGCAAGAAATAGAAGCCTACATCCAAGCTCAATGAGGTCCATTTGTCGTGGAATCACTTGCCATCATGGAATGAGAATTGGTGACTTCTGGTGCCAGGTGCTCTGAAAAATTAGCAGCCTATGATGGCCAAACCTTGTGACTTTATTTTGCGGAAGAATCCGTAACATTTTCACAACTTTCATTACTTGTAATCCGAATAAAATATTGTATATGGTATTGTAAACAGTTTGTTGAGGCAGTTAAAACATATGCTAAATCAAATCATGTATACATAGCAAAAAAAAAAAAAAAAAAAAATATTGAAAACACAATACTGAATTCTGTTCATGTTGAGTCGGTCCGACAGGTAGAACTGAGGGCATGGTTTGCCGACAGAGAAGGTAGATTGCATCAAACAAGACAATTGTTGAAATCTGTAAACTTGCAATGTGCCCCTTTTATTCTTGGTGGACTTCGTCATTGACTGAGTCTGCGAGATGTATTGTTTATGTATATATACCTGCATATATATTGTATATACAGACATACATATTTAACAGATACAGAACCTAACAAACCTAAATCTGTTAGCCCAAGTACCAACTGCATACTACTAGTATATACATGTAGTCCGATTACCAAAGAAAAAAGTCCAATTTCCAGACCATTCATCAGCGGGGAACCAATCAGAGACCTGTTTTGGTGCCATAAATCCCGGGACTAGTCATTCTGCTAACTGGCGGCAGCATTTTTTAAAATTTTTACAACAAACATTCCATGCTGATGGATTAAGTTATTAAGCAAAATAGAGAATCTCTGACGAGCGTTGTGTCTTTATCGACAGATGTGACGAGATGACGTTAAGTCTTTCAAAGCCTCTTGCCTCGCCATGTATGCTCCGAAGGACAGGCACGAGATCTGAGATTCTGTTTATCATATGTTAAAATAATATATATATATATATATATATATATATATATATACATATATATATGTGTGTGTGTATATATGTATATATATATATATATGTATATATTATATAATTTTGTTGCTCGGTGGACATAACAATGACGAACCAGGATAATGTTTAGGGACATGATTATAGAATAATGGCAAGATGGGCTTTCAAAATTACTTTTAAAACCTAAAACAATCATGAACAGTGAGATAAACAGCGAAAACGGTTAAGCTTTAGCCTCGAGCGCTGCTTTTGGAATATATTTTGACGGAGATTGTAACTGTCTATTCTGCAAGTCAAATTTCATTAAGAACAAAGAATTTCACAGTAACGTTACTAACAAGAAATTCAAATTGAGAAACACCCGATCGGAAAATTTGGTATTATCTTGTGAATCTTCTAGTATCATTTATTTGATATCCTGCATCAAGTGTTAATCACAATATGTGGGCCTACCTACTCAAACAGTTAAAAAGAGATTTAGTGGTCATAAAACTACAATTAAAAATCACAAGTTAAACACTTTTTGTGTAACTATTTCAATTCTGCGGAACATTCACATTTGGATTGCAGGATACAAATTATTGATTACATAGAGCTAAATTTGTTAGACCAAGACAGTTATGTTAACACAAGGAAATTATTACAAATGGAAGATTTTTGGATCAAAATCCTTAATTCAGCGTTTCCTTATGGACTCAATGACAGAAGTTTAGGGCTTCGGTGATGTTAGGAATTTGGACTTTGCAACTCTTGACAGCAGTCACACACCTTTTCATAATAATCAGGGTGGTATTCATAGAAGAAGAAGAAGTCATGGACAAAGAAAATCACGGACCAACAGGAAATGTAGGAATGTGGATACAAAAGTTCTTGTCCATAATTTACTACCGGCTTTCTCCAATGGCATTGATCAATTATATACAGCTCCTAAAGCACTATCATTTCGAGACATAACAAAAATCAATGAATATTTGGGTCTAACTGATTCAAAACACACATTTCCGTAAAACATGTGTGAAATTGTGTACGTTTACACAACAACTATTCGGAAACAGATTCTAATAAGAAAAAATTAGATCAAATGTTTTGCAGCATTCCTTTCAAACACAAAATTATTGATTCACTAAACATTCAGTCCCTTTTCAAAGTGAAATTTGTTCGCAACATGATTCCCAAGGAGGGCAAAATAAAAGATCCCTCCATCATTTCCTATAAATATGGCAACAATATTGGACAAAGTATCATGAATTACAAGAAATTTCTGGCTTCAATTACTCTTGAAGATATCACAGCGAATCAATATTGTGACTGTATGTCTAACAGTTGATATTCTAATTTTGTTGATGCATAGCACAAACATGTATTTACAGGTAATTTGGATAGTATACATAATTCAAGTTTAAAAGAAATTATGAAAAAAAAAAACAAAATTTCGGATGTGTCCCAATTTGAACACTGACAATATTTTTCAGGATACATGTGATGCATTTGATTCCTACTGTATGAAATGGACAAAGACAGAAAAAATCGATTTCAGAAATTTGAAGGATGGTTATCAAACTTGAAACAAGTCTTTAGAAATAGAATTTATCGTTACAAATCCCACATTAAGAATTTCAATACGGTTAATCTAAAACAACCTGAAGTTTCAAAAGCAGTCAAAGAACTACAAAAAAGATTTGTAGTCACTAACATAGATAAGGCAGGGAACAATTTTGGGATCATCTGCTAAAAATATTATCTGGATGATTTGAAAAAAGGACTTGGTATAAACAATATTTCAGACATAAGAGGAAATGACGTTCATAAATTACACAAACAATCCATTGATAATTTGATAGATACACATAAAGATGAGATGAAAAGGAATGTTAATATCAAAATTTCTGAAGAGGACTCCTCTATTCCACTTTTGTTCTGGATACCCAAATTACATAAATACCCTTTTAAATCTACATTCATAGCCGGTGCTGCAAAATGTACAACAAAACAATTATCAAAAGAAGTAACATTGTGTTTGACTGCAACTAGGAGTCATTTTCGTAAATACTGTAATGCAATTTCTAGAAACTGTGAATTAAATTGTTTTTTGAGTACTAGAAATTCTTCCGAGTTTGTATCTAAAATCAAAGATGTAAAAGCAAAAAATATCAAATGTTTTGATTTTTCTACACTGTACACAAATCTACTCACAGATGAAGTCAAAAGTTCTCTTTCAGAATTAATAAGCAAAATGTTTAAACATAATGGTAAACCATACATTAATATCAATTCATATACAAAGAAAGCATATTGGTCACACAATAAATATTCAAAAAGTAACGTTAAATCATACACTGTTGAAACTTTGATAGATGCTATAAAATTTCTTTTGGATAATACTTTTGTTCAATGCGGACCATTGTTTTTTTTTACAAATAAAATGCATTCCAATGGGTAGCAACTGCTCCCTTTTACTGGCAGATTTGTATTTAACCTGGCTTGAATTTAAGTATATGGATAAATTGATGAAAAAGGACTTTCAAATGGCTACAAAATTGTCAAACAACGCAAGATATATCGATGACATTGCTTGTGTAAATGTACAAAATTTCAGTGAAATTGCAAAAAAAATTTACCCAAAAGATATCCCTTTGGAGGGTAACAATTCAGATGGTTTCAGAGATATGTTTTTGGACTTGGATATTCAGGTCACTAATGACAGGTTTTGTATTAAAGTCTATCACAAAATAGATGAGTTTAACTTTGAAGTAGTTAATTATCCTTTCCCGGACAGTAATATTTCGGATACTATTGGATATAATACATTGCTGTCACAGATTTTGAGATTTGTTCGTATTTGTTATAAATTTCAGGACTTTGCATCTAGAACCAAATTTATTAACAATAAACTTGAGTCAAGAGGATTCAAAGGTGTACTTTTGATCAAATATTTCTACAAATTTTGCTGTTAATATCCCGAGATGGTTCGAAAGTTTGGCTTCAATAATTTTAGAGATTTTAGACTTGCCTGTTTTGCTACTCAATTTTATTTTTTGACATCATTATGTTTAAATTTTCATCCTTTCAGACATTTTAGGCTAGCTTGTTTTCTGTTAGGTAAACCCCCAGGGGCCACAGGTTGCAAGAAGCAGCCTACGACAGTTACAAGCTTGCCTAATTTTACTTGATATCTGGTTAAAATTTTCATTGCATTCTCTTGACATAAATACAAAAGATTTTCATTCTTTTTTGACTGGGTTTTTTTGGATTATTCGAAAGTTTGGCCACAATAATTTACAGTTTTTAGACTTGTCTGTTTAGCTACTTAACTTTATCTTTTGGGATCTTTCTGTTGTAATATTCACTATCAGACATTTTAGGCTTACACGTTTTCCGTCAGGTAAACCCCCAGGGGCTACAGGTAGCAAGAAAGCGGCCTACGACAGTTGCATGTTTGCCTAATTGTACTTAAAATCCTGTTAAGAAAAATTGTTTTGATAGCATGTTTTTGGCATAAATGCTAATGACTTTCATTCTTTTCTGATATGCCAAAGTGCACATTTACTCAATATTAAAAAATTACTCAAAATTGACAGTATTTTCTCAAATGTCCCAAACCTGACACATTGACTCAGGGTTGGCAGTTAAATAGAGCTTAATTGTTTGAGGAGTAGGTGTCATCATGGAGTTTGTTTTACATCTCTGGTACAGGATGTACATTGTTGCAGTCCTTGTTAGGATTTCCCTTGGTTTATACAGGTGCTCCAGCTGCAACTGTTTATTTTACAATGACTGGGACTGAATATAATGCCCCAGCTTGTTTCCACTTCAGTTAAACATTGCTGGATGGTTTAACTAGGATAAGCTGTCCAGCTACAAAGGGTACATATTGGTTCAGGGGTAAGTCAAATTGTTCTCATCTGAACCTGTACTATGCAAATTTGGTAATTATGGTTTGTTTGACAGGTATTCTTCTTTGATATGAAGCTCTGCATTTATAAGCAAAACTTCACGTATTTAGCTAGTTCATCAAGTGCCAAGTTCATATTTATTCATTATTATGTGGATTGTCTTTGCTGAATATTTAGCTTAGACAAGGAGCCGCTACTCAGAGAGACATATACGGGTAAAAGGCTCCGAAACATGTTGAGTAGTTACCCGCTGAAGACCCTTTAATTTATTTGGGCTAATACAGCCTATGTCAAAATTTTACAGAAGAACGAGTGCAATATGGACAATAGTACTTCTATGTATATAAGTTAGACAGGGACAGGCTGGCTTATGGAAAGTAAAGAGTTCGGACTACGGAATAGGGTAATAACTACTAGGAAGTGGTTTTGGACTAAAAGACACAAATACAATATGTGTGTGTGTGTGTGTGTGTGTGTGTGTGTGTGTGTGTGTGTGTGACAATAGAAAAATGCTGGGGCATTTGTAAAATAGGTGTTCACAGATGCAAAATGGCCTCTCAAACTGATCTGTATAGCAACTGCGCGGAGTGTTTGTAGAAAAAATCATGTGTGATTCGTCTGCTGACAAAATTGCTCATGTCATTTGATATATTAGGTAATGCTAACCCAGGTCAGTAACCAAACGTTCATTTATTTATTTCAAACAAGGAATTACAACAATGGTCACATCGAATATAACCCATATCACAAAACTGTATCTGGTATGAGCATTAGTGTCACATGAGTGTCACATGAGTGCAGACATAGCATAATACGGCCTTCCTTTCTTAATAGGCCTTTCTTGTAGATGTAGCCCACGTGAATTGAACTACATGTAAACACAAAATACATTCACAAAACGAACGCCTGATATAAATTGCATGACTACTCCTACCAGAAATTCAACATTAAATTAATCAAGCATAATCAAAAGGAGATCCCAGACGTACCTGGATCACTTGGTCGTTGAGCATACCCAGGTAACTTTATAGCAAAATATAACCACAACCAAGTAGAAAAGAAGATTTTATTCAAAGTAAATTTGCCTGTGGGCCTTCAAAGGTTGTGAATATCAAATGATATAACTTTTGTCCTTTGGTACTTCACATTCCATAAAGCTGATGGCGGGATGTAAATTTCGGGGCCGAAGCACTATGGCGAGATATGCACGCTGCCACCGTGGAGCCACGAAGCTTATGGCTGGATGAAAATTTCAAAGTCCAAATGGCCTTGACCTTTGACCTTTACAGGTCACATTGAAATTGCAAAAATATACAGTGTTACAATACCCACAATTTAAGCCCAGCATGAGCCAAATCAGATGTAGATTGACCAAGTTATGGCAAGATGAAACTTTCAAAGGGCCAAATGATCTTGACATTTGCCCTTTAGTGGTTAGATCGCCATACAAAAATGTGTCGTGTTGCAATACCTACAATTTGAGGCCAACATGATTAGATTTGGATGGAAATTGGCAGAGTTATGACTTGATGAAACTTTCAAAGGTCCAAACGACGTTGACCTTTAGAAGTCATATGTAAGTTTCAAAAATGTGCAGTATTGCAATAGCTCCAATTTGAGCCCAGTATGATCAAAATTGGATAAAAATTGACCAAGTTATTGCTAGAAGAAAGCCGCCACCGAAAGTGGCCTTTGACCTTGAGATGACCTCTATCTGAAGTGAACATTGACCTTTAAAATGACATTTTGACCTAAAATTGACCTGTGACCGTGACATGACCTTGACATTTGAGATGACCTTTGGCTTGCTATGATCGAATTCGTATACACTCGGAACCATATCTACTCTAGTGTATAAGACATTGAAGATTTAAAACTAAAGCCCTGATCTGCATAATTTTGAAAAGCATGATCTCCCATTATAAAAAGGCAAGACTTCATTTAAAGAAGTGTAATTGTGCCAAGTTTGGAGTTTCTATGTATAATACTTTTCAAATGAAATGTCGACAAATCAGTCTGTAAAGAAAGAAGACCGACAGACAGACAGACAAAAAGGCGATTTTTGTTCAACGTATTTCAATGCCGACTTTTAAACGGATCTCGTACGGATTGTAACACTTCTGCATTACGGGTTGAGAGGTATTGTCGTTCTCTGAGCCCTCCGCCCGCCGATCCGGTGTTACAACTATAAATTCTGAAGTGTGTTAGATGGGACTTCCATATTGCATGTGATTGTAAACCACTCTAAGGTCTATTTTGTGTGTAAGCATGCTTGACCTTGACCCACTTTTCAAGGTAACACTGTAGTCACATATGCAAAGCCACGTAACCGCTCTACAAGTATTGAAAGCCTGCATCAACCTGAATTTTGCACAAAAGAAGCATCTTATAGTGTTTTAAAAGCTGCTTTAAAAGTTAAGGTCATACCTTTACATTGGATCTCTTTTTTAAAGGTAAAAAATCAAGTGAACAATAAAAGTGTTTAGTTTAAACGTTTTATTTATACTGGATTGTTCAATAGTACAAAACATTGTCTAATCTAGAGGTTACCCCACACACGGAGGCGCACAATAATATATACAAGACTCACAGGACAATACAAATCATGATCATATGACTATGAGATGAATATGCACGATATAAGTTAGACTATAGATACTACAGCCTTGCAATTGTGATACAAAAATTGAACAATATGTGTATACAGATGCATGCAAACAAACTTACACACATATTTACACACCTATATGTAATGAGCAAAGGTGGTGACTGAAAGGGAGATACTGGCCCAACCATTACCTGTCTGCACTGACGGCATTCCACGACATGGCCCGCCGAATGCGACGCATTGATGCACGAATGCATACAGCTGGGCGCGGCCGAAGCACTATGGCGACATATGCGCGCTGCCACCGTGGAGCCACAATTGCACCAGGCAGCTCGAGGGTTCCTTCCCTTGCCCGGCAAATGTCAACCACTGCGGTCCTATAGGAGCGCAAGGCATTTCTCCAACATTAAATTGAAAATAGAGATACGGGCTCATGTATATAAATGAGACGCTATGCATGGATACCATGCAAGGAGGACACAATTTCTATGATTGACAGCATTCGCTGAGACCAGCGATGCGCCGTTTATGATAAACAATAATATGACAAATGAAGATACTCAGATTAAATTTTCCACCGCTCCAAAGATTTTTGTGTTACAATCATTTGAAATATCCTTGATACCAAATAAAAGGATATTAGCTAACCTATCACTTGCTTCATGTATGATTAAATTTGGATGGACCCCAGGGGCTAGCAATGAAACAACGATATTCAGAAGTTTTAGTCTTTTCTGGATATATTTTCGGCATTGGAGGCAAAAGTGATCAAAATCCTCAATCGAATGGGAGCAGATATTTGTAGGTCATTGTATGATATTAACTTTATAAAGATCAAAATTTAGCTTAGAGAAACCTAGTCGAAGCTGCAAATGACAAATACTAGCAAATCGCTGACCAAGTTCGGTACGTGGTCAACAGCAAGCAAGGTGGCTTTGAGCCTAGACTTGAAGAACTGGAGGGAGATAGAATTTCTGATATCAGTGGGGAGGTTATTCCATAGTCGTATGGCATCAGGGAGGAAAGAATTTTCAAGGCGTTGTGTTCGGCATTTGATTGGGCCTAGACTTCTAGGGGACACAATTATCGAAGAAAACACAACCATATAAAATAATTTGCCTCACCTTTGAAAAGTATACTCTTCCTAGAACTTTTCCGGATAAATTATATTTGAATCTTTGTAGGAGTACAATCCGTTGACTGGCTTTATTTGTAATACGAGTAACATGGGCACGCTAGGAAAGATTGCTGGATAACGTAATGCCGAGATGCGTATGGGTCCCTTCCTCTGGTATGGCAGTACCGCCAAGAAAGGCAGTAGGATATAGTGGCCTGTTGGTCTTGGCAGAGAAAAGGACTGATATGGATTTTACTGCATTGAACCATGCGCCATAATTTACCCCAGTGGCGAATAAAAGAGAGATTTTTGTTCACGTGGTGTACTCAGTCTCCTGGGTTTTGGATTATTTCGAGTACACTGCTATCATCAGAGAAATATGGACATCACAGGTCAGATCATCTACCATATCATGTATGTACACACACACACACAAAAAAAAAAAAAAAAATAACAGACCTAATATGTACGCTTGCGGGACTCCGACCTGACCTGTAAGCCATAAAGAAGTTTGTCCATGGATGATTACGCGCTGGAACTGGTTAGAGAGATAACTGTCTATCCACTTAGTGATCCCTTGATATAAGCCAAGCTGTTGCAGCTTGAAAAGGAGACCAACGTGTCCTACCTTAACAAAGGCCTTAGAGATGTCTAAGAGCACCATTCTGGCCTCCTTGGAATTTTCGAGTCCACTGTAGATGTTATGGAGAATACTAACTAGTTGGTTGATCGTTGAGTCATTTGCTTTAAAACCAGTGTTCTTGTCAGTGAGTAAATTCCTATCTAACAGGAATTCGTACAGGAAATTGAAAACCAGTCATCCAAATACTTTTGAAACATTGCAGAGCAGTGAAATGGGACGATAATTACTTTTGATTTGTTTATTCGACTTTGTAAACACGGGACAAATGTTGGAGCGCTTCCAGGAATCACAAAATTTGGACACACGAAGGGACATGTTGAAAATTTTCACCAGGTGCTTGCTGATGGAGTTGGCAGTATTTTTAAGGAGATTATTTTGCTATATTGTCAGGTCCTGAAGCAGACGTTAATCTCAATGAAGATGAAACTTTCCAAACGCTTTCTACATTGATCGTGAATTCACCCATGCGTGCATCCGTGCGACAAATTAGATCGGGCAAGGGAGGGGCATCATTGTCAGCGTGAGTAACACACTGGCTGGCAAAGTTTGCATTATAGACTTCTCACTTTTCGGTAAATTACTAGAAATAATCTTCCCATCTTCAAGGATGGCGGTTATGTCTTCATGAATTTTGCTTTCGAGTATAGATTTGCACAAGTTCCACCATTGTTTGAGATTTATATTTTTCTCATCCAGATGTTTACGTAATTTGGAAAAGTAAGTGTTAGTCGCACGTTTTAGGGAATTGACGACTTTGTTGCGTTTCTTTTTATAAAACTGGTAAAACTTATCAATCTTAACGTGGGCATTTAGATTGAGTACCCGGATGGAGCATTCTAGATAGCCTCTTGAATCTTTTCTAGGCACGGTTGCCCTGGCGCATTTATAAATTTTTTAATGTCTGTTGTCACCCAAGGTTTGTCCTTGGGCCTAATGGTGACTTCTTTATATTGGATAAATTGCTTTGCTGCAGTTAAGAATAGGTCAGATCAACAACAGACTATATCTTAAATGTTGAAGCCAGTGTCCCACGGATCGGATCATAAAGTGGTATTAAGGCCTTGAAAATCGGCTTTTTTGAAGTTCCATACGCCTCTCTTGAAAGAGTGGTCTTTTTGGTATGAGTTTGGGAAAGAGCAGAATATGACTGAGTGATCAGAATTCGAGATAGGAGTCCTAACACCGCTGTCCTGAGTAAGTCCAGGTGAGTCAGTGATTAGAAGATCCAACAGATTTGTTGAATGCTCATCTCTTCTGGTCGGCAGCATAAAAGTGCTGATGTAACTAGGAGTGTTTCAATTTTGGCGCCTTGAGGGTGTCAGAAATGAACGGAAAGCAACGACTGAAGGGGCAGTTCGGTTTGTTTTATGTTTTTTCTTATAAAAATGCAAATAAAAGTTGTTTTCTCGTATATATTTCTTTAAAGTGCACGGTATGGACAGAACAACCCATGAGTCACCCGTGTATCTGCTTGAAACATGCTCAATCAAAATGATCTTTAAGCATGTTGTATGAAATTAATATTGTAATTTCGCCACACTTTCAATGTGTAATTGTCTAACTGTAAATTTAATGTTCCTTTCATTCTATATAAGAGATTAAACAAATTACTTTGTTGAGGTTTAGGGAGAGATATGTTTGAAAGGACTACTGCGAAGCAAAAGAAAAAAAGTTCTATTTAATTTGTTTTTGTGTTTTTAGGACAATGTGAAAGCAAATGCTTTTGTGAAAGATTTACCTGTACAAATGTGAGGGAATTACAGTGTCAGTGTAATTTTATGAGACGTTTTATTGTACATCTGTTGGGGTCCTATTACCAAAATAATAATATTTCACGTCATCATTTAAAAGCTCTAGTTAATTAAAAGAAAATGCCAGTTTTCAGGTTACTTCAGATACAAAATAACAAATCAGACGAATGCAATTTAAGTTGTCTGCTCTTACATAGGGTACATATAACAGAGTGGTACAAAAATTGCCACTGTGTCTCTGTTTTTGAATACAAGCCCTTCAATATACATTTTGTGTGTTGTCAATATGTGTATCTTCTTTGCATGTAACAATAAATATTCTAAGGTTAATTTGTAAAATTTGAGGGGCGTTTTATTCAAGGGGTCTGATTAACACTTCGAGAAAGGATCACAACCAAACTTTCGCATAAAAAGCTTGAAATGAACATTCATGTAAAGAGAATAGCATAACTTAGGTAAGCACTTTTTTTGTTTTCCGTTAAAAGGAATGGTTTTTGTTTTTGAATTTTGAAGCATCTGCAACTAACATTGATTATTTTTTCTACTTTGATCTCAAAAAGTAGCATTTAAAATTGGAATATTACAAAACAAAAAAATGGTTACCTAATTTATACTCTTGGCTTTACATAGCCCTTAATTTTACAAAATCCATCCATCCAGTTTCGAGTGAGGCTGTGTCAAACTTACCAAGTCTTGTAAACAAAAATGTTTCTGAGATATTCACTACCAAAGATAACCAAGGAGATTTGCCGATTTTAATAATTCACAAATGACACCTGCTCAGGCCATTAAGAAGGATACTAAATACTAATCTCCTAAAATCTGTCAAAACTTTGACCTATACACTTAAAAAACAAAATGCTGGTTCTAATCAGTCACCTGTGAAATAGTCCGCTCACCTGTAAAACCACATCCAGTGAGGCTTTGACTGTGAGTGGTTATCTAAATATCACCATTATTGGCCACATCTACCAGCCGATTAACTGATTGACTCCATAAATCTTGTACTGACAGAGGGACACTTTTTCATCTTAAAGTTTTGCATACAAGTAAACATGTTACAGTGAAACTATTTGGCATGGATAAAGACTGGCATTTCACCATCCTTAAAATAACAAGGGCTTAATTTTACTAATTTGAAGGTCCCAGGTATGCCCAGACACATTAACTGTGACCAAAATATATTTTCGTACTTTTGATACCTTGAAGGCAATACAAACAAAAGAAATCTGTGGTAAAAGTTTTTTCTATGATATGTGAAAGGTGTATTTTCAGAAAACATGTTATACCAAATTTGTCCCTTGATTAAGAAACTTTGTGGCGCAGTTTATACATGTCTATCATGACACGATTGTGTCTCTTTTTGCACGGATTAACATACCAAAAATTGTTGATCAGGAAGGATATTCAAATGCCATTTTCTAAATATCAGATGCGCATTATCAAAAGTTAAAATCCCAATCTTTGGGTGGTAACAGGTTTGCCATATAAGACATGTGGTTGTTTAAAAACGAAACAATTATATGGTGGTACATGGGAACGTTAAAATCATGACCAAAGACAAGAAATCGTCGGTCCTTGGTCAAAGATAAGCAGCTTAGAGCCTTATAGGGAGAAGAAACTCACACGCTTCCACACACAAATAGTATCATAATACGGGTTTTCGACTGGACACATTTAATCGATTCCCTGCCATATTATAAATCGATGCTGAGAAGGACATTTTTGCTTACATTTATTGTAGTCAGTAGGCCACTTAAGACCTGGTAAATTACCAGTACCACACATCCACAGGACTGCGGGAAAAGACGCATAGGGCATCCGTATTGTTTTCTACTTGCGCTAAAAGATGAGGTCAACGGCACAGTTATCAAACTAAATACATTTTGGGTGATATTTTTAATGTGATAATAGATTTGCACATGAAAAGTAGAATTTGAAGGGTAGGCTCAACCGGTCACTGGTTTCGTTTCGCCACTTGGGTAGTGGCGCCAAGTAGGATGTCTTGCATGTTCTGCACATAAAGAAAAATAAAGTAGGAAAAAGTATTAAACCTTACCAACATTTTCATAAAATACCGTAGATGACGTATTGTCATTATCATCATCATTATTATTATCATCATCAGAACACAATGAACGGGCATGAAGTAACCAGACCGTCAATAGCCTTCTTCTTCTTCTTCTTCTTCTTCTTCTTCTTCTTCTTCTTCTTCTTCTTCTTCTTCTTCTTCTTCTTCTTCTTCTTCTTCTTCTTCTTCTTCTTCTTCTTCTTCTTCTTCTTCTTCTTCTTCTTCTCCTCCTCCCCCCTCCTCCTCCTCCTCCTCCTCCTCCTCCTCCTCTTCTTCTTCTTCTTCTTCTTATTCTTCTTCTTCTTCTTCTTCTTCTTCTTCTACAATTTTCAATCTATTTCTTTAGTTTTTTGTTGATTTTTGTGTGTTTTTTAACTTTTTTTTAGTTTGACTACAAATAATCCATTTACTTTTTTCACACGCAAAAAACGCTCATTAATTTTTGTGAAAGACATAGGCGTTTCTTCTTCTTCTTCTTCTTCTTCTTCTTCTTCTTCTTCTTCTTCTTCTTCTACAATTTTCAATCTTTTTGTTTTGTTTTTTCGTTGATTTTTGTGTGTTTTTTAACTGTTTTTTTTAGTTTGACTACAAATAATCCATGTACTTTTTCACACCCAAAAAAAACGCTCATTAATTTTTGTGAAAGACATAGGCGTTTCTTCTTCTTCTTCTTCTTCTTCTTCTTCTTCTTCTTCTTCTTCTTCTTCTTCTTCTTCTTCTTCTTCTTCTTCTTCTTCTTCTTCTTCTTCTTCTTCTTATTATTCTTATTCTTATTCTTATTGTTATTTACTTATTTTTATCTTTTTTTATTGTTATTACTTCTGCAATCAGGGATACATTTGACAAGTACCTGGACAGAGAAAAAAAGATTCCTCAAAGCAGGGACTCTATTGTTCATTGGTTTATTTAAGTATACATTCAGTGTGTGTGGTAGGCTGTGTTTTCTGAGCATTTTTAATGTAGTTCGTCAAAGTTCTTGAAGTTTCCAGCCAGCAAAACTGGACAACAGACCTAGGCCTACGTATAATAAAGTAGTGCACACCGTATAGGGCAAGTTTAAATTAACTGCTATAGTGTATATTTTTGATTGAAAGATGCATTAAAGTTAAGGGCAAGTCGTGGCAAATAGGAAATTTTTCCACCTATCTTGGAACTTAAAAATCGGGCGTCACAAAATATGAAAAGAAACAGAAGAAAACAATAACAACCTACCCTAGGTTTACATGTGGTCATGTGGAATTTTAAAGCACTTGTTCTATATAATACTCGCATTTTTATTATTAAGTTTGCCAAATAAAATCCCAAAGTTTTTTCGAATTTAAGGTTTATTGTGCGGCTTTAACCGTTGTGGATTCGGACCATAAGTCACGTGAAATGTGGTAGTATAGATTAACAAGTCTTTGTTTACAAGCACTTATCCCTTCCACCGGAATGAGTACTGCATCAGAAACAGAGCAGGTCCTTCCAAAAGGTATACAATGTTCTAGTTCAGATGAAACATAAAATCTAAATTATTATAGCCTTGTTTTCGGCTGGAAAACATCACAGACCGTCAAGTTCAATGCCACCACCAACCGGGCCCCAGGTGATGCCCGCTTTCTGTTCGGCCAACCTGGGACCATCGCCGGCCTGGACAAGCTCCTTCTGAAGTTCGTATACGGTGTACTCTTGTGAAAGGACATAACGCCTTTTCGGCCGCTCATGCATCCACTCTCTTCTTCCTCTTCTTAGGGAACACAAGAGATCGGATTTTTCCATATAACATACAACCACTGCTTCGGGGTATAGCCTACAGGCATATCACCACGCCAAATTCTATGACAAGCCGTTTAAGCATTTATTCCATAGTATATATATATATATATATATATATATATATATATATATATATATATATATATATATATATATATATATATATATATATGAAAAAGATAAATTCCACATGTGTGCAAAAGAATTTCACACATATACAATAACTTAAAATAATTTAAAATATGCCTATGTAAAATAGTTTTGCACATATGTATAATTATATTTTTGTTTCACATATGTCAACTACCCAGGGCTGAAAGACGACTAACGCAAACGAGTACATGTAGAGTGGTGCCTTTAATAACGAACAACACAGTTTTACAACAAGTGCCCGTGAACTACACATCACGCAGCCGCCGAGCCTCCCATTATTGCTTTTCCTGCGGTAATGCATTTTTCGCATCAACTGCAAAACAATTTATAACAATAAGTGTCGCGATATCACAAAAACAACCCAACAAAGTTTTAACATAAAAACTACATTGACGAGCTTAATTTTGTAGACTACGTGTATTTGAATTTATATGGAAAAATGCAACAATATACGGGTGGTTCTTTGGTCACTAATGTTACCGCGGAATCAAATATGTTATGTACAATGTGACATGATAACCAGCACGTGTCAAGATACTCTGGAATGACAAATACCGAATCATGCACTTTAACTACAACGTGAAAACGCAAATAAACTGTGTTTCAGTATTTCATAATACAAACCCAGCATTCTTTTACAAAACCAATAAATATGTGTCGCATGTACAAAATATACGGTACAACCATATTTTACAATGCAACAGCTCAAACGTTAGAATGAAACCCTCATGTTAATACCAATAATGTATCTTTACTTGAAACCGCCTAATATATACGTATTTTACACCGCAAGAATCTGCACGATCACGAATTTTCATGCTCCTGAACTGAGGACATCTCATATTGAAATGCGGTTAGAGCCCTCACTTTACAAGGAGGGTATGTGCGGGTTGAACTTGAAGCAGGTTGATCATGTGTGGACCAATTTATTTAAAACTTGGTACTGGGTGCATGGACTGCGGGGGACTTTTCACTATTAGGATAAAAAGGGACAGACCCGTGATAACATGCACCATGATCTGCCTTTGACTGTGGCTGGGCGTTATGGGATGTGACTTGTTTTATTTGATGTATGCGATCAGACCGAGCTGCATTTCCACAAAGGGTCATTCATCTCCTCACTGATCCTTTCTACGAATCCAACTAAATCCTTGTATTTTAGATAAGCACCTGACTTGTTTTTATTCTTTAGCTCTTCTTTATACCACCAATTTCGTGCAAAGTTAGGCAAACGAGCTAGGATATCGAAATCACAAATTGCGAATTAACCTCACCCAGACAATTGATGTTTTGTAATACTTGAAATGAATTACGCAACTCGTAGGACAGAGTACGCATGTCTGATGCCGATTTGACTTATTTGGAATTTCTTAGTGTTTTTATGAAATCTTGAGTTACCCTGTGTGGGGACCCATACAGATCACGTACTGTGTCCCAAGGTTTGTTTATAACCGTTCTCGCCACCAAGAATAATTGTGCTACGAATAGGTTCTTATGCATCACCGCCAGTGTACTGCAATAATCGGATCAACCTCGCATCTGGGTGGGCGCAGCATTTCTCGACAGTAATAGGAAGGTCGGCTGGATTGCACCTATTGTTATACGAAAATAGTGTCAGGTGCTGACCCAGCCAGTTTTGTGGGAAGCCCTATGGAGTCACGATCTATATTTACAGGGTGTGACGTCACAGAGACTGTATTTAAAAAGGGACTTTCAAGGCAATTGTTACAAACAAACAAACAAAATATAGGATTATAGTGACAGGTTCTGACTTGGTAGTTTTGTGGGAAGCCTTTGTTGGGTTTATGATCTAAATCTGTTTTAAAAAGGCTTTCCTGGCAATTAGTACAAGCAAACAAACAAAAACATTCCCATGGTTTACATTTTAATGTACACTGTAATCATTCACGAGTCAAATAAATGAGAAAAATGAAACGAAAGAGAGAGAAAAAAGGAAATAGAAAGAAACTTCATTTGAATGCAATACTAGGAAAGAAAGAAAAAGAAAGAGACAAGAAAAAGAGACAGAAGAGAGAAAAAGAGACAGAAAGAAACGAAAACAAAGGAAAGCAACATAAAGAGATAAAGAAAAAAAGAAAAAGAAAGAGAGGGAAAAAAAGAAAGAATTCATGCTGAGTAGGCAGTTCAACAATTGACTGTTCACAAAACACACCTGAAGGGACCACATGGATCAACGCCCTTTGACCTCAGGGAAGGCTTCGCTAACAACAGAGTAATAATGTTGTTTTTAGCTGTTAAAAGCATGAAAGCGGTAAAAACAGCCTGTGCAGAATAGCAACATAGACCTTTATACGCACTATTTTACATTGTTTGGGGGAAAGAATTTTACAAGAAACGCGAGCCGTTATGCGAATTGTAATCTTTACACGCCAAAAGCTCTTGTAAGCATTGGTTTGTTTCACAATCTGACCGAGGCTTTTATTCGTCGAAGCTGTCATTTTCAACAAAATACAACCCCTGACCGAGACAAAGAAATATCCCTGCTGAAAAGAAATGAATAAAGAAGTCTGCTTTACTATTGACAAGTCACAATTTTGTTTACCACCTTTCATGTTCTCTTTACACCGGCGGTTGCACGCGAAGCGACATTCTGTCATGTGGTGTGTAGCGCCGTCACATTTTTTTAAAAACAGGAATGGAAAATTATGTCTGCCTTCACTGTCTTGTCGAAAATGACTCAACTGGGTATCAAACTAATCAATGTATCATTTCCGCATCCTTATTGTATTCCCGGAGAAATCTTGTCCCTATTTACTGACCAACAGGTTAGATTCACAGCACATTGCCAAAATTTTTTACAGTCAAGAACTGGTAGAAATGTAGATTGTGGGAGGGTTAAACAAAGTAGTATAGTTAATGGTTATACTCTGCACCCCTGATTTTCAACGACTTTTTTAATTTGGGTATCTGTTGGTTTTTCATTCATTGCCATTGATTACCATATAAATCAATAGGGATTGCAATGGAAACACGTTTTTACTTCTCCACTACTGTCAACCAGATTCACTTCAAACTTGGCGGGGATGTACCCTGGGTGGGTTTCTACCAACTTTCTTCAAATGGTTACGGTTCATTTATTTCAGATTTTTTTCAATAGTTTGCCAAAATTTTAAAGAAGAAGACTGTAACAGTCCTGTGCTCGGCTGACCTTGCCTGGACAGACCGAAGGGGTCCTATGAACTGTGATACCAAGGACAGTTGCTAACATGCACATATCCCCTAGCCGGATCATAAAAAAATCGCAGCACCTCCTGTAAATAAGGTCTAGGCATTCCCAAAAGTGTTCCTATGCATTTTCATAGCAATTGACTGGGCAGTTTCCGAGAAGATTTTTTTTTCAATTTTGCCAAAACATCATCAACAAAATTGATGAAAATTCCAAAATGTACTGCATAAAAGTTGACAATAACCCGTGTGCGAGAGAGCAGTTTCAACCAGCGTCCGCCAGACGGCGCGCGTAATCGTTGTTGCAATGCCCGGGAAACATTAAGCTCCGCCATGTTTTCTCCGCGGGTTTTACCTGTGTTTTGACAGCACTCAGGGTGACGCTATATTGAAATTCGCGGGAAGTTTTCGTCAAAAATGGAAGATTTTGCTGGCTACACAGTGCTAAGGTTGAAAGATTATTTGAAAACTAAATGACCATTCAGTGACTTAATGTGTTTCAATTTTGTTGCCCACTGTATCAGGTGTTTACTTTGTCAGAGCAATCAATAAACAAAGAAAGCCTATTCAGTGACATACAAAATATTATTTCAGTAACTGACTAAATGACAGATGCAAAGAAGTGATGAATCAGTGTCCACATATCTAATATTGGCTGTTCAATCTTTTTCCACGTTTTTTAAGTGAATGTTCACAGTATCTTTTTTTTCCTGTTCATCCATTTCCAGGTCTGAGAGGTCACTGTTAATGCGATCAGTGTAGTCCCTTAGGATTATGGTGATTCATCTATATATCCACCACTGTCCACATTAGTACCTGCACTCTGAGTCAGTGCAGGTTGAACCTTTTCGTCTATGATCTGAATGTGGAAAATATACAAAACTTACTGTTTTCTACAAATGGAAATTTAGATCGGTTCATGTATCAGCATGTCTGTCCATAACTCAGAACTCACCAACCAACAATATAGCTGTCCCCCTCGTGGGTAGATGCTGTGTCGGACCTGGAGCTCTAATAGGACATCTAGAAACTGGCGCGGGGGGGGGGGGGGTGCTGGTACATGGTTTCTTAGGGCAGTGGTCTTCCATGTCAAGCAGCAACAGGCCAGGATCTTAGGGAAATCTGCCTGATTTGGGTCCGAGATTAGATCAACTTAGCACAATGCTATAGGCCGAGAAAGAAGTGCATCGACCTATAGGCCACATCGAATCTGAACCACAAGAGGGCCATAAACCAGAACATGGTGGCTGCTCTGATGGGATCCAGAAGGCCCAAAAGACAAGTATCAGAACTTAAGCAAAGGAGCCTGTGACACCCTTTAAGGTGTACATGCCTTTCTTTAGCACCATAAAGTCACGTAACACGCTCTGTGAAGAGATTTGTCATTTGCAGGCCTGCAGAATGTCAAAAATTGTGACGTTCCACAAGGCACAGCAGTAGGCTTTAAAGGCTCGCACCTTGTGAGGTCGCTGAAACAAGCTGTTAGACACAAAGCCTTCCCATTAGGATCTAGTAGCCCTTAAGGATCTTCTGCCTCAAAGAAATCATGTTTCTGCAAACTTGCTTCTTACGAGGGTTACCAAGGGGTTGGAAGAGGGTGGACATCTGTCCCCTGAATCTGTCCATGCATGAAAGGTACCATCAAAGGGCTCTCCTGGGACACAGGGCTCTTTTTTCGAGGGAAAGAGCAGTATTCATAGCACAGATGGTAAAACCCTTGAAGGCTGTGGCCGGATCTCAACTGGTCCACACAGCCTGAATGACCCATTGGTTGAGTGACCACTCTGTCTTTAATGACTGGCCTCTTCTCAGGAGTTGGTCAGCCAGGACATTTTGATGTTCCGGGATGTGCCTCCATGCAAACCAATGTATTCGGAGCATCATCAAGTGATGTGTCCAGCTATTACCATCAGCTTCTTGGATTGCATCCTGCCTTGCCTCTTGAGGAAGACCACTGGAGTCCTGTTGTTACACATTATGAGGACATTTTTGTGCCCCACCAGGTCTCGGAAGTGGAGGAGCACCAAGCGTGTTTCCTCCAGTTCCAACCAGTTTATGTGGAGAAATTTAAGAGGCTCCAACCAAGGGCAAGACACCATCTGGCTTTCCACATGGACTCCCCACCCAGACTGAAAAGAGTCCCTGTAGATGCTAAGCTGGTCCTGATATAACTTTCTCCTGTACAGTACAAGAGGTGCAGATAATCCTGGCTGAGAATCGGCACTGGGGCCTGATAGCCCTAGACCATCTGCTCCACGGGGGGGGGGGGGGGGGGCAGTGAAAGCAACCCTCTGGAACCTGGAAGTCCATCAAGGACAGGAAGCTCAGCACAGCAAGCCATTGTTGCATCAAGCAGACATTGCAAGTAAAAAAAAGGCTCTGAGCAGGGACTGAAGTATCTCCCACCTGTCTTTGAAAGGGCAACATATGTGGGCAACCTGATCAGACTGCATGCCAAGGAAGACAATAGTCTGCTTGGGTCGATTGCTGGACATGCTTTAGTTCACTATTAGGCCCAAGCCTTGGCAAAGTTCCAGAACAGTGTGTGCATGATGCTGTGAATCCAGGGGCTGAAGTGCTCAGATAAGCCAATCATCTGGATACACATGAATGCTAACAGCTGACTGGTCAAGGTAAGCATCAACTGTCTGCGCAAACTTGGTAATCACCAGGGGTGCCATGGCAATGCTGAATGGAAGCACCCTGAGTTGGTAAACCATGGCCCACAAATGTAAAAGGTAGATACTTCCGTGAAGTCTCTGCATTGGCACATGGAAGAATATTTCCTGGAGATCTGGGGATGTCATCCATTCCATGGGCTGCAAGGCTGCTGCCACTGACTGGGGGGGGGGGTGGTGTCTCCATCCAAAAGGACGGGACTTCCAGGAAGGTGTTAGCCATTAGCAGCTCTATGTAAAGCACTAAAACAGTCAGCATGAACAAAAGTTCACGGAGCTTCAACTCGAAAGAGGAAGCTAGTTATGGCGCCTGAAACAGAAAGGACGGTAGGGAAGCATCTGCACCAAGAGTCATAAGAGATGGTGCCATGGGACCATCAGATTTTCATGAATCAAATGAATGAATCCAACTTGATTTCATAGGCGTTTAACCCAGACACAGAGGTCTGGGCAAATGGTTGTCAAGAGGTAACATTGCATAACTAATGAGCTGACTTTCCCAACTTTCTGTTCATAACCTTGACAAAATTCACCAACAGCAGATCTAAATACACTGTACATGCAGAGTTTCATATTACTGATATTTTTATAGCGGATGGCAACAAAGGGCATTAAAAAACTTGCAGACAATGATTGGACACCTCTCCCCCAAAGTCGTCTGCTGCAATCATGGACTCCCGGTATCAAATAAGCTGATTGGTAGGGTTTTTAAGATTGGCCAATCAGGTAGTACGTAGTATAAAGATGTCTAGCGATCATTCAAAACATTCACAAACATGACAACAGGTGTGTGAAGTTGCTGATTCTTTTTATTGCTGTCATAATGTTAAGCCTTTTACCAATTAATTCAAATAAAAATGTTAATTTTGGTAGAGCAGCCTGAAAAATCTCTAAACTGATCTGGCAAGCACTGGGGGACCTTTTGAGTGACCTACTTTACTAGACAGGAGCTTCAGGCTAGCGGCCGACGTCGAAGACTGTGTGTGTTTGATGATGTTTTGCAGAAAGTGCCCATGGCAATGTCGATGTGCACACATCAGGCAAAAGCTGAAATCGGGTCTAATTATATATTGCTGTGTCAATTTCTTTAATTTTTGGTATAGGCTTACAAAATACAATGATGTGTTGAACTATATAGAATTGGTACCACATTATCAACGCCACGCAACCTTCCATAACCTTTCTTGATCGTGGGCTTCGCTGCCCACACGAACGTGCACAAAATGTCAAAACACATGCTCTCGTTGTCTGAACGGGATTTAATTTTCCATTTACATGTATGTGTCGGCCCTGAACAAAACAGTTTGTATTGCAACTGCGCTTCAGTTTTTGTGAACATATTAAGCAGAGGCCTTGAATCAAAACAGCAGGAATACGTTTCCAGCCTATTGTTTGATGGTGCAGAGTGAGCGCTTTGATTTTGACCATGTTGCAGTAGTCCATGTACCAAAATCAGGTCAGCTGTCTAGACACACTCATTCCAAACAAAATCTCGTGAATATTGTGGAAATGCCGAACAAACTCACCAATAAATGGTATCTTAGCCATAAAACCGCCATTAAAATCCATATCCGACATACATTGATAAGTCCAAGAGCTGTTTTTTACAGTCCTACCAGAAAGTATTGCACTGCTTCCCACTGGTGGCCCCTGCACGTGGTCATCCCCTTGTACAAGGGCCTCCTGCAGGGAACACTTAAGAAGTTTGATATTAGTCACTCAGTGTGCTTCTTGTAATTACCTGTGGCAGTTATTGGCCCTTAACTTTATATGGTGTCAAAATATTAATTTTATCACATTTTGAAAAGTGATAAATAAAATTTAAAAAACTAAAAGTACAAAAATCAGCTTATTGGACACCCACTAGACGTACATTGCCAGCCTGTTTGAAGTGAATCTGGCTGAGAGTTTTGGAGAAGAAATAAAAAATAACGTAAACACAAAAAAATTCATTAAAAAAAATGAAAAAAACAAGAAGCCCATGCTCAGCTGACCTAGAGATTCACAGTTGTGACTCTGTGACGATGGGAAAGGATCAAGGTCACCCATGTGCTGAGTAAGTCTGACCTTTCTTGAAGAACACTAACATATGCAACATCAGGTTCCCAGTTCAACTTCTTGTGAACTTATAATGAAGTGTGTAATTGATGTCTGTTGCACTCTGACCTCAGATATTAGGTCAAGGTCAACCTTCATAGAGGAACATTAACATTTGCAACATCAAAGTCCTAACTCAAAATAGTTCTCACTTTATCAAGTGAAGAGTTAATTTCATGTCAGTAGTCCTATAACCTGAGAATGACGTCAAGGTCATGTACTGTCTGAGTGTGACCCACAAATAGAATCATAACCATGTACAACATAAACTTTCAAGCTAAAAAAGTTATCATCTGTCGAGTAAAATACACCTATGTAACCTTGTGACCTTGAAAATGAGGTCTAGGTCACCCGTGTACTGTGTAACTCCCGCTGCCGTGCCTAAAGTGTTCATATGCAAGTTTGAATCAATAGGCCAAGTCGTTTTGTAGAATATTTTTAACAGTTGGCCAAAACATGACCCCCCCCAAAAAAAATCATAAAGTATCTCACTGAATGGTGACTATTTGATAAAGCCTTGCAGAGACTTAGCCAAAGTATATATTCCCACCAAGTTTGAAGAAGATCTGGTCAGCGGTTTGGAATAAGTCGAAAAGGTTGCTTACCATCGCAAGCCCCATTGACTTACATAGTCATCAATAGGAATGTGATCTACCGTAAAGTACCCACACTGAAACTTTCGTTGAAAAATCAAGACTCCACAGCAATGCCACTTAATGTACAGCTTATTTTGACCTACCACAAGGAACATTTCCACCAAGTTTCAGCATGATCTGAATAAAGCTTTTTGAGCAGATATCTAAAATAGCGACAACACATTCATGAAATAAAAATAGAAAAAAATTGCAGCGCTACCTCTTGAGCAATTTAACATGTAGGGGTTGTCAGAAGTGTCTCCGTGTAATTTCAACGTAATTGGACATCCTATTTCGCAGAAGAATCTTTTTTTTTCCTTTTTTTTTTTTTTTTTTTTTGAAAGTTTGCCCGAAAAAAGGAAAAAACAAAAAATCATTAAAAAATTGCAAAATCATAGGAGCAAGACCACTTGTATAAAAACGTAGACACATATCAAAGGTACATTAATACCAAGTTGTAGACAAATCTTGCCAAAATTATGTAAGATATATATATATATACATTACAAGCTTTTTCCCATGTTAAAATTTCCTAACAACGACACCATCGAGATACACCAAAAACTTTTGACATTCAATTTTAGGATTTCTGATGGTTTTGACAGATGCACACCGTATCTGTCGACTGGTGAAATTGCCTTTCGCAAACACAAAAAAATAAATATAAGAAAACGACAAAAAAATCGAATATTAAATATCATATGGGTGTTTCTGGTTCCCTATTTATACAAGAAGACAATAGCACCCGTCAATCATACAAGCTGTGCACCACATGATGGCCGTTAGCGAACTGTCGCTGATGCCTCAAGCTTGGTCAGTTCACTGATACTGAGAGTACTGTATTGTGTTGGTATCCTTGCGCTTGGTGTGACCAAGGACGCTACAGGAATGATCATGGTCTGACGATGTGAGAGTGTTAGCCAATATCTTGGGCTAATATGGACTATGAACTGATCATCAATGGCCAACAAAACCGTTTTTTTTTTTTTTTTTTTAGTTTTTTTTTTTTTTTTTAGTTTTTGTTTTTTGTGGTTTTTTTTTGTGTTTTTTTTTAAGTGAATTTTTTATGAAGACTTTGAAAGGGTGTGGTTTTTTTGGTGTTTTTTTTAAGTGAATTTTTTATGAAGACTTTGAAATGGTGTGGTCATTTACGCTTTGATTTTTCTAAATTCACTATAAAGTCCTTCGAAGAAAACGTGTCACACAAGGTGTTCTGTCAGCATTTATGACTGAAACCAATACTCACAGCAGTCAGAACGTTAAATGTCCCATTGACTTATGGGGTTTAACTTCCCATAAAGTTTGGGTTTAAATGTTTTAGAAATAATATGCGGTGATTTTACACATACATCAAAATTTAAAATGATGATTTTAATTTTATGCATTTAAATAAGCCTCCTTGTTACTGGCTCGAAATTGTTGTGGACGCCACAAACACAACCTTTCTCTCAGTCAGCGTGCAATAGCTCATAGAACTGCATTAGTGCTAAACATGGCAAGAGAGAACTTCAGCAGTGATAGTAAGTATCATGATGATAATGGCAATCTAATTTAATTGTCCTTCATGTTATCTGCCGAAGATGAACAACATTTGAATAGACAGGGCAATCGCGGCAGAAGAGCAGACAATCATGCCACACCAACAAAAGATCATCCGTTTGACCCAAAGAAAAAAAAAGAGCGGTCTTTCTAATCAACTACAAGCGAGCTGAAAGCAAATAGAAAAGCTAGCCAACGTGTGCCGTTATTTGACCTGGCATTTTGCAGTAAACTCAACTCAAACACAACATTATTCGGTGCGGTTGATAGGTGATCACTTTCGTAATATTTCGCTAGATTCCAGGTGCCCGTTCTCCGAGTAACTAGGCAAACGGTCGTTAAATATTATGAAAACAAGACTTACTATCTAAACTTTAATCTGCCCAGTTGGGTGTGTCTGAAGCAGTTGTCATCGTCAGTTACAAATCCAAAATGCGACATGATACCCTAGATGGCAAAATACGCACGTGTTGGTGAGCGCCACACTGAACATGACGCAATACATTGTGAGACAGTTGCACAATGCCAAAGTAACATTTGATTTTGATATTAAAGTGAATCGCGGTCACATGTTTTCAGCACTGTAAATGTTTCTGAATGAAAATAACAAAGTGGGCTGAATATGATCATATGTAGCCAAGATTGCATACGATCGTATTGAATTAAATGAAATCATTGGCACGCGGTCTCACGCTGTCAGTTGTCTATCGTTGTTTATTCATAGCCCGGCTTGCGTACACATCGTAATGTATATTGCGTCAATTGAAGCTTTCTTGGCTTGTTTTTCCGCTTTCTGGGAATAATTTATTTGAAAAAGTGGATTCGGGAATGGTAATTTTGAATACAGGGTCGGAAGGTTTTATTTTACACAAATGTATGTTTTAGTTTTATATTACCGATTCTGTCCCGTCCACGATCACGGAATCTGGACATCTTCATTCACTTTAACATCGCCAAGTCCAACAACTCACAGAATCCTGCAAAGTTTTTCCAGTTTGCTGATTGTACGCTCCAGTAGATTATTTGTTGCTGGGGCATTTTGTATCTCCCACTTGGTGCAAATGTGTACCGACGGCCAGGTTGCTGCGGATTAAGTCCCGGACAGCAAGAAAGCTCCACCCCCACAAGAGGTCAGAGGACGAAACCATCAGTCCAAGTGGGTTCTGATGCCTGATGATACTTGATATCGCTACTTTAAAAGCTATAAAATTCATCTCAATATGATTGTTTGAGTGACAACCTGCAAGAATGTTCAGACTCATGTAAACCTTCAAGTACAATAAGACTTACCCTAATTTGGCAAACTATAAAGCTCCGCAGTCATTTTATTGCCTTCAAACCCTTTGAAGCTCGATTTCTCCGTTTGATGAAACGGACAAGAGAGGTACATGTAACATTTGACAGTTATTCCGGGGGAACGGGTCAGCGAAGAGGAATGGAATCAAAAGGATTAGGTTTGTTAAGGTCTCAACTAAATAACTTATCCAGCAATTTTCATTTGCTTGCCCCGTTTTTAGCTATGGACGAAAGGAATTGAGCATGTGAAAGATCACAGGAAAAAGTGACATGTTAAACTTTAGGGTCTTGTGGTGGCAAAAGGAGTCGGCATACAAAAAATCGAAGGTTACTTTATTCCCTAGATATATTAGCAACAGAATGTACATTTTTTAATAAATTAATGTCAAGCACGCAATGACTTATTTCGATGTTTTTAACATTGTCCATTGTCGACACACTGATCAATGTCAATTTAACAATTAAAGTGATGAAACTCCGATCATAATGCGTACATCATCTTTGGATCCTGACAAACACACACTTATGTGGTTTGGGTGTAGTACAGAAAATACTTTTGGAGATATAAGTGACTAAAGCTGCAAATAGTTTTGGTGTATTTGCGTCGTTAAAACTTTTTAAAAGATTTAAATGAAAAAAAATATATGTATACAAAAATTCTCTGGAGCGTGACCATTTGATCAAACTTGGAATAAGCCTGACCAGGGCACATTGCCACCAATACAAGTTTCTAGTAAATCTGACTGACAGTTTCTACGGAGAAGTCAAAAATGTTAATTAGCATTAGAATGCCCATTGACTTGCATAGTAATCAATAGGAAAGGTGCATCTACCGATAAGTACCCGAAATGAAAAAAAAAAATCGTTCAAAATCAGCAATCCACAACAATGCCCCTAGCGAACAACTTTGTTTGACCTTTTAACAAGGAACATATCCACAAAGTTTCAGCTGAATCTGAGTGACGCTTCTGGAGAAAAAGTCGAAAGTAGCGAAAACACACACAAAAAAAAGCATTAAGAAAAATAGAAAAAAATATCGCACCATCTGGTGAACACATTAAGAACTAAGAGTCCCTAGGAGTGTTTTTGTTTGGTGTACCCAGGAGTGCTCCTGTGTGATATCAACACAATTGGGTGAGCGGTTTCGGAGAACACAATTTAAAGATTTTCCCTAAGAAAGAACCAAGAAATTTATTAAAAATCACCAAAATCACTGAATCGTGCCCGCTTGACCAAATTGGTGGCGACTTGCCCAAAGTACATCCTCATCAAGTTTAAAGTATATGTGGGGCGATGATTTCGGAGAAGAGCTCAAAAATGTGAATTGTAGACGGACGAACGACAACCGACAGACCATCCTATAAGCTCAGCTGACTGACAAGTCTTCTGATGTCAAAATCGCTCGACCACCACTTGAATAAATTAAGGTCTGTGGAGCCCAGAAGTGATCCTATGCAATTTCGAAGCAATTGGTTAAGCGGTTTTAGAGATTTTTTTTTAATTTTGACAAAAAACAAAAAACAAAAAATAAATGAAAAAAAAAAGAAAAAAAAAGAAAAAAAAAAAAAAGAAAAAGAAAAAAAAATCGCGGAACAAGACCATTTGAACAAACTTGGCAGAGACCCACCCAAGGGTACACTACAACCAAGTTGGAAGTGATTCAGTTCCGCGATTTTGGAGAAGTTAAAAAAATGTGAATTGTGGATGCCAGACGCCATTTCTGCTTTCAGAGGGCACATGGTGCATGTTGAATCCGCATCTTTCTAATTTGACTAAAACTGTATCCATCCTGCTTTTCCCAAACAATTTTCCATTTCTTGTCCTCACTGACACGCACCATCTTGCTTTGGCGGTAAACAAGACGACATGCAGTAAATCTTGGAAATCTTTTGCCTTGAAATTACCTGACGACACTCACAATTTTTTTCGCACCTGCAAGACATGTACAACTGTATACAGTACCGATCGAAAGTCATTTAACCAAAAGCACGTAGCTCCCGAAATTGCGCAGGGCCTATTTGAAACGTTGGCCGAAGTTCTGAATTCACATGCACGGCTCATTAATATTAAATAGACCTAAGCATTCACGCGTGGCTTACAAATTTATTTCACGCTGGTCATATAAGGATTGCATTTGGTGATCAGTAAGTTAAATGGAAATCTCTTAAGAAAAGGAGCTGCTACGAGGGGACGTAATATTTGTCAGAACGTGGCAGAAATGTGCCTCTGAAAGCAGTGAACAAAAATGATCTGATGACTGACCATCGTGACGTTAATTCACTGATTTTTAGCCAATTTACTGTTTCAACACCAGTGGCAGTGTCTCGGAAGAAACAAGTTTTGACATTACGAACTATTACAGGTTCGTCCGGCTAGGCTAATCTCATTAAGATTTTGTTTATAGTAATTAAGTTGTCAGACACCATAACAAGCAATTCACCCATGTACATGTGTGTTACGCCGCCGCTCTGATTGCATGAATGAATTTTTGATAGACGCAAACGAAAGCAGCTTCTGTCATTCGTTTTCTTCCCAATTTTCAATTATGGCAGATAGCCAGTTAATATTTTATTCTTGGAAAAATAATCATTCGTCGCACTGGCGCAAAGATGAAACTTGTCAACAACTTCTGTTCAATGTATTAACATTGCATTCATGAGATAATTGTGTCTAGCTCAGGTCCAGAGACTGACACATTGTCGAATTGCACTCCGCGAATGACAATTTGTCGATCTCCTGTTTCTTCCAAATCAAACTGCGTCAATAATTAAAATAATCGAAGACAAGAACAGGTGAATGATCAATGATGTCGAACACAATTTTGGTCAAAAAGTGCTAATCATTTTAATCAAAATTTCTGTGATAGTTCAACAAGTGTCTGCAGAATTGCCAGACGACTGTACCACTGGATGGGAGGCCTACAAACTGTAGGCTGCAGACCGTAAAGTCCATAAAGTCACAATGCTTCTTCAATGCACTGAGCTTTGTTTTTCCTCACCACACTATGTATCTTTTTTATATTTTAAACATGTAATTACCATTTTGTAGTAGAAAAGCTTTTTGCATGGGGAGTCAGCTATTGAAAAAGTTATGAGAAACTACGCATGTGTGTCGTCTATTGATGGAACAGTCACAACAGAAGCACATGTATACGAGGACTCTATTGATATGCTTAATGGTGGTTTGAAGTCATCTGTGATTGAGGTGTAGCTGTTCTACATGAAAATTTCTGCAAAACTGAAACCACAAACACAATTACAAACAGGTTTTATTGTAAACTCTCATTCATAGTATGAATGAGTAACCCAAGTAAATGTATTGAGTAGATTATGTCATCCACTAAGGCCCACAGAAGCATGTTTTTGTCATTGATTCATTATTGTCACAATGGCAAGTCGGCGCGGTATGGCAGCAAGGGTGAAGT
>OZ026623.1:91001041-91033041 GCA_964020975.1 Hermodice carunculata | reverse complement strand
ATCATTTTGATGAAACCAAGAGACAAGATATAATAGTAGTATACAAGTATTTTCAAAGATAAAATCAAAAGCAGCGTGTGGGAAGGCGCCTTACTGAAGGAAATCTTTTTGAGAAAACAGCCCAGGCACTTAAGGTTTCACGAACAGCTGTAAAAAAGATTGTTGTAAACTCAACAGCTGAAAACACAGGGACCGTTTCAAGAACCAGAAAGAAAAAAAAATAGATAGCTTTGATAAAGAAGTAATCAGACAAAATGTTTTTAAGTTTTACAAAGAGAGAGACTTACCAACGCTTACAAAATTAAAAAAAGCTTTGGAACCGGATATTTGTATTTCAACTGTGCATCTGCGGTTTGTCTTGAAGGAACTTAGGTTTTGCTGGCGCAAAACAACCGACAACAGACAAATAGTTACAGAAAGGGCAGATGTCACTGCTGTACGCGCAAGATTTTAAAGAGACATTAGAAAATACAGGGATAAAGGTTTTTCAGTAGTGTACACAGATGAAACCTGGATAAATCAAAATCATTGTCGGGGTTACACATGGCTGCCAGTTCTTCATAAATGTGGTATGTTTTCTGACAAAGAAGATGGTGTTCTCAATGATGTCACAAAATTACCAAGTATACCTTCTGGGACAGCGACTGATAATACTGCATGCAGGAAATAAGGAAGAAGGTTTCCTTCCTAATTGTGACCTTGTATTTGTGGGTAAACATGATGCTGCAGATTACCACAGTGAAATGAATACCAAAACTTTTATGGAATGGTTTGAAACTAAACTTATTCCTGCTTTGAAAGTACCCAGTGTTATCGTGCTAGACAATGCAGTCTACCATAATAAGAGAACAGAGGACAGTATATCTCCCAATATGAGCCATAGGAAGGCTGTCATGCAAGAGTGGCTCCAGTCAAGGAGTATTGCATACGAGCCCAAATTTACAAAACCAGAACTATATCAATTAATAAAAAGAAACAAACCTACTCTAGTATATGTCACAGATGTTCTTGCCAAGCAACATGGACATGTTGTACTCCGTACCCCTGTGCGTCAGTGTGAATTTAATGCCATTGAACTCATATGGGCCAAGGTGAAGCATTTTATTGCTGATAGAAATACCACTTTTAAAATCAAAGACGTTAAAGAGCTTGTACCACTTGCCTTTTCAAATGTATCTACAGACGATTGGGCAAAAGCTGTTGAGCACACAGAAAAAATAGAAAATTACTACTGGAAAACTGAAGGACTGAGAGAAGAAATTGATCAGGTCATAATACACCTAGATAGCGACACTTACAGTTGCAGTGACTTCAGTTCAAGTGGAGAAAATAGTGATAGCAGCAGTGAAGATTCAAGCGCATAGTGAAACATTTTCAATTGGTAAGTTTAGGGATGTTCCCTTGTTAGAATAACAGGCTACTGCATTCTAAGGTCATGGCCTGGGTAATAGAACTGCGCCATTCATTGCTGCTATCCCCTGCAGCACACACACATGAATTTCTTCTAATATCACTCAATGTAAATGATAACAGGATGAAAACCTGTGGCTCTGACATATTATTACCTATCATCTGTAGGTGTGGCATTTACATATACACTACATAATGTATTTTCCATCCACATATTTCATCCATGTGATTTTTAATGATTCTTTTACTCCGAAACATTGTGACTTTATGGACTTTAGTGTTTCTTTAGTTCCTGAGCTGCGCGAAAGCCAACAATAATAAAAAAGAAATGGAAAAATAAAATACCTCTGTTTATTTTATTTTTTTAGGCTATATGTCAGCGAACGAGAAATCTGAATTATTGTTTTGTTAATCGATTATCACATCAATCGAGCAAACCATCTTCTTCAGAAATAACTGAAATACACTGATCACTTTTCCAGCATGCATGACGGAAAGGCGGTGTCCCTAGATCAAAGACAATCTGCTACCTACTATTCATACTATACTTGAGTGTGTCAAACGGCAGCCACGGTGTGTGCGGACCTGGTGGCTATTGTCATTGTTTTTACTATTATTGTGAAGAAGCCATTTTTTTTTTACTTTGTGTATACTATGTTTTATCGATGTTTCTGTGCATATGCTCCTTAGTACTGGGGGTTTCATGAAATAAATGAAAAATAAATTCCTAGAGGAAACAAAACAAAATATCCGGTCCCTCGCCCAACAGGTCATAGTGCCTATAAGCGGGAAATGGCATATTTTTTTTTCGTGGAACTTGTAACGATTCTTCGGCAAAATTTTCTAGTAAATTTGCATTCGCCAGATGTAACTTTTCTGTCAATTCTTCATTCGACCATATCTAATTTTGCCATGATGTTTTTCGCCTTCACTGATTTATCGACGAAGTTGGTTTCGGAAATGGGGTATTTGATGAGTTCACAAATTTTCATTCTGAACCCGTTATATCTTCCTTGACGAATCCATTGAACCTCTTTGTCCAATCAAGAACCTCTTTGTCCAATCAAAACTTATCAACTTTGGGCCTAAAACAATTTTACATTCATAGCTGTGACCAGGAAAAAACCAGCTCCGAGATAACAAAAGAATTGTGAATATCCTAAAACATGCATTTATACTGGGAAGCTTTGTGCCTTTGATTTTACTTCAACCCTCCCCCTCCCCCCCAAAAAAAATTATATAAATATGCATTTATAACAGTGCGAACCAAACTCAAATGCTGTATTTGATACTAGTTTCATTCATGCACTCCAAACAAAGCTTTTTCTAGACCCTTTTAATAACCTCCTGTCAGACAGTATCCTTCAACTTTTGGTAAATACAAGCGACAAAAGGGATTTTTCTCTCTAAGAAGTCTGACATGTTCAGTTTGTAAGCACCTCATAACCAATTTGTTTATCTCGTTGATGGTGCCGCATTCACGTGTCACCAGATTTAATGGTTCTTGACTCTGATTTGTTCGTGTCATGAGATTGTTGTATTAGTTTCGATTTATATTGAACTGCTCATTATCTTATGATTTTTTAAAGGTACTACAAATTTGCATTGTATAAGGCGAATTTTAATATATGGTATAAATAACCCAGATGTATGTGATCCCCCAAAAAACCCTCTCTGCGTGGTACGTGTGTGCGGACTGCTAGTGTACCGTTGTGATAACTCACAGTCACAGTCGCCGAGAAGATGGTGGCTTGCACTAAGTAAATCCTGACCTAATTACAGGGCTGTAATTAGTAAAAAACAATACCCTGCCTGGGCCAGGTTCACATGAATACCCTGCCTCTGCTAGTCAGCTGTTTACTTTTTTTTGTACCAGGTCTGTACGAAATGTGCGTATTGCATTGTATCTTGTTTTGTCCTGTTAACTGTTGTGTTGGCAGACATATTAGGCCTACCATGTTGTGTAGGCCTATACGGTGCAGTCAAATAAAGTCCTTCATTCATGTCGTGCATCTTGTCTTATATTCGCAACAACTGTACACTCATAACTGTCACCACTTAAAGTGGAACGCAAAGGAATTAAACTCTGAGTTAAACCATGGAGGTAGACCTTCTACCTCCATGGTTTAACATATATCTCGTACGGACCCAATGGAATCCACAACTGATTTTAAAATACATCATTGATACTTTGGTAACCCTCTCCTCTCATCAAAATTTTAATGCATCTACATGCAGGCCTATTCCTCCTCCTCTCTCTCTCTCTCTCTCTCTCTCTCTCTCTCTCTCTCTCTCTCTCTCTCTCTCTCTCTCTCTCTCTCTCTCTCTCTCTCTCTCCATGATACGGGCCTAACCACAGTCAACAGGTTCCGCACCATGCATGGAAAACTGCTCACTTGGTCTTGTAGTCCAACCAATAGAGGGTTAAAGTGGTTGACAGCCCGACATCATACTGCTGATGCCAAATGTTTAAGTCGGGTTCTCGGACACGAAAAGACACATAGACCAACACAGAGAACATCACTGTGATGCATTTGTGTGGGCCGAAGAATGAAGAGTCCACTCTGGCCTTTTCCCAGGTCGATCATCATTGCGGTAAAGAAAGGGATCAGCTGATAATGATTCGTTCACCAAACAGCAGGGAGCAATAATAAGCACATGCATGTGTGTACAACGCGGCCAGGCTGCTCTGATTTTTCTTTTTTTTCTTTTTTCTTTTTTTGATAAACCCAAATGAAAAGCTGCTTCTTTCATTCATTTTCTTTCCTTTTTTCAATTACATTATTTAGGTCTACATCACTGAAAAGGTGCTCTTATTTTAAACGTTCATTGTTTTTCCTGCGACCTTTCTCTTATATTATAATTTGGCTTCTATAGGGAGACAGACAGACAAAAGCCCTAATTGAATTTACCACAGGGGAAATCATTTTTTTCCCATCTATTTGTTTTCCTTTCTTTAAAATTACATAACTGAAAGATATTAATTTCTTTTGTTTGGTTTCACTTGAGAATTCTTTCTGTGTGTGCATACAGAAAGAACATGAGTGATTTGAAATCTAATTTTAGCAGTGGGAATTTAAACTCAGCTCATACAACGGAAAGAGAGGAGCGGAAGAATACAGGTGACATCAGGTGTGAGGTTTTTGTTGTTGTTATTCTTTTTAATTTGTGTATATTCTATTTATTGCAAATTTATTAACGGCATCAAACAGTTGACTCTTCCGAGAGGAACTGCTTGGGTTTAATATCATTTGAGGTTAAATGGTGTTGCTGTGCTCAGTACGGGTGGGGGGGGGGAGCAAGGGGCCGATGAATGCAGTGTTAACGGACAACAACTTCACAAGCATACAAGATTGTTATACGCCTACATGACTGTATAAGTTTGAGGAGCGTGTATAACCAAGGTGTTGCTGTATGATAAGAAGCACCAGCATATTATAGACATTACAGATAGAATACATTTTGTTATACATGATCTACCAGGCTTCCCCCAGCCACCCACACTTTTTTTTTCTCGTGGGATGCCCCCTCATAATCTGTGCAAACTTGGGCAAATGTGCGTTGCCGCCATAACTATTTTTGGGGGGCAAATTTTAATATTTTTCATGCCAGTAGTTTTTTTTTTTTTCGAGGGAAAAGTTTTTCATGTCCGTTGCAAATGTACAGATGATAATTCATGTTCATAACAATTACCATAGCCAGGGCCCACAGCAACTTTGCCTAGGCTGGTTTTAAACTTATAGAACTAAAGGCTAGCGTTTCCAGCCTAACGGTAACGAATCGATGTGTATCTAGCATTGGGTGTTAGATATACTGCCATAATACATCCAGATGTTGTATTTGAAGAGGAAATACAACAAAAAGACAATTGCAATTTTTGTGCTCTGTGACTGTGGGTGTGGCCAATCGTGCCCCAGAAAAGGACAATTGAAATTTTGTGCTCTGTGACTGTGGGTTTGGCCAACCGTGCCCCAGAAAAAATGCTCTTCGTGATAATACTCTGGTCACCTATGACAACGGACGAGTCCATCCATATCCACAGGGCATCACAGCTAAAGTATTTTCTTCGACAGTGTGTATACAGAAGAAAAACTTCGACATAGCTTTACATGAAAATATGTTTTATTTAACATGCGATAGCTCTCTTCTTCCGGTCAATTTTAATAAGAGTTCCATGCAACTGTTTCGGGCCTACCAGGAAGCCTACTGACACTCTATCCCCTCCGTGAGCAAAATGGTAACAACGGACTGGCGTTTTTCATTTAATAAATGAGGGACGCTTTTGTGTGTGTTATGGCGCTATCGCGACGTCATGAAAAAAATGCCAACCAACAGCCGCGCTGTTACATGCCAATGACAATAACAGAGACAAACTTCATTTTTTATAGTTATATTCATATTAACATTAATACTAGAATTAAATTTGTCATGAATATTTGTGCGTAAAAGTTTTGATAGCCACTGCGAGGGACTTTTGTTTATCAGTGGCAGGAGCTATGGGTGTGGCCAGCCGCTTGTTAAGTAGCAAAGTAGGTACTGGCACGTGCCGTGCTGTAATGATGATACCATCGACTGATGAAAACAAAATTTGTCCCTATTCTTTCAATGCTAACAAAAATTCCGAATGTAAATATTATGCCATAACACACACAAAAGCGACCCTCACTGCTTATATTTACATTTCCCTCTTAATTTTTCTGCCCAATTACACGAAATTTACAAACTTAATACACAGAATTAAGAGAAACGACCAAAAACTTATTTGCCGAGCATGTTCAAGTGTTAAGTTCCGGAAACCCAGGTAGGCGTGGCTTATTGAAATGTGGGCGGCACACCTGTGTTATGGTTCCATAACACACAAGGCTATCGTGTTATGGTCTCATAACATACCAGGCTCTCTCCTATACTTGCAATGTTAAAAGTTAGATTGAATGTAAATATTTGATTTTGATGGCTGTTTCAGGTGTTGAATCATTCATTTAGGCACGCAGCTACACATGGGGCCTAAACTGAATACATTTCTGAGTTGCGGCATCTTTTTACAATCGCAGTTATTAGGCAAGGAAGAGAAGACCGAAAAAAAAAATCATCGTAATTAAATGGGAAATCAAGGATGGATAATTGTAATGTCAAAATACTGACTGCCCAGATGACTATTCAAATTCTGAATGATGCCGGCACTTCAAATGGCCGTCACCATTTACTGCCAAAATACTGGTTACATAACTTGCAAGATCTGAAACTTTGTGCAAGTGAACAAGCAAGAAATTACAATGGATGCTGGAGCCACGTGGCCTGGTATGATACAATTTCTTAGAGCTGGCCTGAATGATTTTTCAAATATAATTTGGGAATTGTGATGCTCATTTTCGCTTTCAGTCGCCAAAATTGCCCATGAATGACACAGTTACAACCTTGTCTAATTGGATTTGATCTCTGGTTAAAAAATATAATGTTTTGATTGCATTCTCTTGACTTATATACTAATGACTTTTATTCTTTGCTGACGTGCCCAAAAAATTTGCTGTTAATATATCTAACGGTTATTACAACGTTCGGCTACAATAATTTTACAGTTGCCTGTTTTGCTACTTAATATTATATTTTGGCATCATCCTGTTTTAATATTCACTTTCAAACATTTTAGGCTTACATGTTTTCTGTCAGGTTAAACCCTCTGGGGCCATCGATAGCAAGCAGCGTCCTACGACAGTTACATGTTTGCCTTATTGTAGAATCGTGTCAAGAAAAATTGTTTTGATAACATGTTTTTGACATATATGCTTATAATTTTCATTCTTTTCTGACACGCCTAAATGCACATTTACTCAATATTAAAAAAATACTCAAAATTGACAGTATTTTCTCAAATGTCACAAACCTGACACATTACGTTGAAACATTGACCCAGGGTTGGAGCTGTAATAGAGCTTAATCAATTGGGGACTTTCAAAGTGAGGAGTGGGTGTCATCATGGAGTTTGTTTTACATTTCTGGTGAGGGATATCCATTGTTGCAGTACTTGTTAGGATTTCCCTTGGTGTGTACATGTGGTCTAGCTGCAACTGTCTATTTTACAATCACTGAGACTGAATATAATGCCCCACTTTGTTTCTACTTCAGTTATACACTGGCAAGTGGTTTAACTAGGATAAGATATCCAGCTATAAAGGGTACATACTGGTTCAAGGCTAAGTCAAATTGTTTTTATCTGAACATGTACTATACAAATTTAGTAACCATGTTTTGTTTGACAGGTATTCTTCTTCTTTCATAATGAAGCTCCGCACTTATCAGCAAAACTTCACGCATTTCAATAGGTATGCCATCATTTGGCATCTTCATATTTATTTATTATTATGCGGGTTGTATTTGCTGAACATTTATCTTAGACAAGAGCCGCTACTCAGAGAGACATGTACGGATATAGGCTCCGAAACATGTTCTGAGTAGTTACCCGCTGAAGACCCTTTAATTTATTTGGGCTAAGCTGCCTAAATCAAAATTCTACATTGGAACGTGTGCAATATGGACAACAGTACTTCCATATGTATATATATTAGACAGTGACAGGTTAGCTTATGGAGAGTAAAGAGTTTGGACTGCTAAATATATAATGACTGCTGGGAAATGGTTCTGGACAAAAGGACGCAAACACGACAGGAACACACTTTTGTGTTTCTAGTTCCGCCCATGGAGTTTCTCCATGGTAAAAATATCAGTGAAACTTCGAATATTCAGTTATAATCTGAGTTTGATTGACGGGTCAGACCAAACAAGTGGTAATTTGCTGGTCCAGCAAAGTTTGCTGACATATAGGACCAGGCCTTGTGTTTTTGCGGACATTTTCCACTGTGGTGGTATGCGCTGCACAGCTACAGCCTGTTAATCCGGCTAGTACACTCCCAGTATCTCACCAGACGAAAACGCATTACAAGCACCTCCTTAAATGTACTGTGTCATTATGGGTAGCTTAGTCAAAGTATACTTTGTGTATACACCATCAAATTTTTGTCAGGTAACAGAAAATAAATGTATATGTTACTTGATTTTCTATAAAATACCAATACATTTCAGGAGACTCAAGCAAAATAATATACATATATACATATATATATATATATATATATATATATATATATATATATATATATATATATATATATATATATATATATATATATGTGTGTGTGTGTGTGTATGTGTGTGTGTATGTGTGTGTGTGTGTGTGTGTATGTTTTCCTGTATGCGGTTCCATGACACAATTTTAAGGAAGGAAGTAATAGCCTTGGGATAGATTTTACAATATCTCTGTCACCTGGACATTTGACCTAGTAACGTAGTATAATTACTTAACATATCCATGGATTCTGATACATGAGTGGTGCGAGTCTGTACAAAAATAAGCCAAAGATTAAAAAGCTGACATCTCTCTACCTGTAGACATATTATTGAATTGTTACCAATGGTAATTTTACACTTTTATTGAATGTGACAATAATGAGAAATTATAATGAAATGACAGCAGACTCTTGTAACTAACAATTTGGGAAAAGTTTACTCTAGGTGGAGCCTTCCAATCGTTGAAAAAGAATATTTTACTTTTGGAACGGGTGCAAAAAAAATAAAATAAAATAAATAAATGACAAAAAAGAGTAAGAACTAGGAAGCATGTGAGTAGGTAATTATTACCATAGTTCTAGCTGTTGAACAAACTAATGTTGGGGAATTCCAAGGAGTGTTCCTGACCAATTTTAAATTGTGTGGGTCAATGCTGTAACAGTAGAAGTTTTTAATAGCCTCCCCCTGTCCCGTTATTGATATCTACGTTCAGAAAAAAATCTTAGTTTCATTAGACAATAACCAATAGAATGCATTTTGCACAGATCTATACTAGGTGCACCCCAAGTAAGTTTATATCTGAATGCCACAATTTGGACTATGTCAACAGTTTTCCTGTGCACTTTGAACACCCCAAAAGCACCGTAAATCTAAAATCTTTATTATTATTGTCAACATTTTTCCTGTGCACTTTGAACACCCCAACAGCACCTTAAATCTAACATCTTTATTATCATTCAGTTTTAAGTAGTGCAATATTAGTTGCAGTATGCTTTTTTTGTACCATTACCGATCACCATGTAATTTTCAAAATTTGCTATAAAATCAGGGCATTACGCTAGCGCCAAAGACAGGACTGCTTTGTCGCAGACTGAGTCAGGTTATATTCCTTCCATATTTGAAAAGAAGCCAAGATGTTCATTGTGAGAAGTAAAAAAAATACAACGCGAAACAAATCGTAAGTCAATGAAACATTTATATCAATTAAATAAATTAAATCGAAGCACCACGTGTCTAAAAAGTAACGTACAGGGATACCCAGAAGCACCCTCATGCAATTTCAAAGCAATTGACCCAGCAGTTTCACATCCGAAGATTTAAAAAAAAATTCCTGACAAAAGAATATTAATTCTGTTTTTAGAAACTCTCAAGCGACTGGAGCATAACTATTCGAAGAAGAATGATACATACTAATTCAACGTGCAATTCCACCGCATCTGATCGGTATCTGGTAGAGTGTTGGGGACAATGTTGAAGATTACTTTTTACCGGATGACAGTGGAATGCTGAAATTGTATAAGCTTGACCTATAGAAAGGTAATCTGAGCTATAATTGTGAATATGACCCAGAGTGCTATGCTTCCTGGTACCTCGTTCCTGCATTCACCGACATTATAGCCTAGGGCTTTAAGAGCAGGTATATTTTTTTAGTAACTTAGCGGATTGTTCACAATTGTATCATTTACGAATTAAAAAATGACTACATCATATGAGTATTATTTTCGCAGACAGGTACTTTTATTGATTTTTCAAAATCGGCTGAATCACAAATGTCAATATTTTAATGCTTTATAATACTATACTTGCATTAAAGTATGTATCTAGACCTAGCAAGGACAATAATCATCAGATGTATCCAAATATTAGTTCATTTTCATTGATCATGTTGAAACAAAATTTATGAAAGTTGGCTAATTACCCAAATCTTTCTTCAAGTATTATCTAAAGAAAATATAACAGCTAAAAATTAGTTTGTAACATTTTATTTCAAATAATGATGGGAATGACACATATGAAATTGACTATTCAGCAAAAAGTTTCACGTTTTGACTTGTGCAAACAACACACTAAGTCTGGTAGAAAACAAAATGCAACCCCTGAATTGACATGTAGAGGAAAAATCCACAAATCTGATGTCCTTAGTTCTAATGTGATTCAGTAATGTAATTAATGGGCTACATTTAAGTCTATTTGTTATGAAAATATGTCTTCTTGTATGAGAGTTTTGCAGGAACATATAATACTGAATGACATTGGAATCAATGACATCAGACTGGCAGATTTTCCTCTACATGTCAGTTCAGGGGTTGCATTTTGTCATCAGCCAGACTTTTAAGGAAAAAAGAAATTGTCATCATGTTACGAGTAAAACAGATAAAACCTGGATAAATAATATCTGAAGTTAAATAAAAGTATTAAGTATCAACATAAACATGTCCATTTTGTATTACAAAGTAACTACGGTACGGGAGACGTTTTGAGTATCTCATATCTGCTTTGGTATTAACATGTTGCTTTCAGTTCCAGCACCATTGCAGCTGTTGACTTATACACACTCTTTTATGATTGGCCTTACCTGTAGCACTTTGCATCTCAGCTGTATATATTTTATCGTCTTTAAGCTCAATGGCTGAGATGGCGTGTAATTTGCTTTTCTTTTCAACTTTTTATCGCATATAGTCATTAAATGATTGTATCTCTGCATCAGTATGGATACCACCCATTTTCATACAGTAACCTCTCATAAAGAATGACTTGCAATAAGAGGGGTAAGCTACCTCAGTCATAAAGAATGACTTGCAATAAGAGGAGTAAGCTACCTCAGGCAGCTTGTACTTTATACCATAACATGTAGCCTATTGTTGAGCCACATGTTATGGTATGGTCCCATAGGAATACAATTAACAAACTCCTGTGTTCAGACAACGTGAAATAACTGACCAATCGGTCAGAATATGCAATTTCACAAGGCATTATTTTTTTTTCGTTTTGTATCTCGAAGCAATCAAACACGCGTTTCCCTCTGGAAATTTGATATTTCCGTTTTTTTCGCAGATCATTGTACCTATGAGTACAGATAATAGACCGTGTCTCACTGCTACCCAAGTATACCATGTGGTTTCAGTAAGCAGCTGAATTATAGAGCTATCATGCCAGTGGATCTGAGATTCATTTCCGCAGGTACAGACTTGCATTATGCTATTTTTTGTCCTAAGAGTCAATGAGTATTACCCTTTACCAAATCTGATGCGTAAACATTGCAAAAACGCAAAGGAAGTGTGGCAAAAATATATATATATATATATATATATATATATATACATATATATATATATATATATACATATATATATATATATATATATATATATATATATATATATATATATTATTATTACGAGTGTACATGAATCCAACGGTATCTCTGTAGTTGTTCTGATACAATCAAGACTTAAAGTGATTGAATTTTTAAAAAGTTTTTTTCCAGAACATGACGATGGAATGCAAGTTAAAGTTAAGTACCGAGATATTTAGTGTTTTTCAGCATCGAGAAAAATACATATAGAAACAAAGATTTGTTGAAGCTGACCGGACTTCTGAACCTTAATGACACCACACAAACCACTTCACCTTCAGACCGTAATTTACCGTCGGTGAACCTGTTGGCCTATGCCAACCTTTTTGTCTTTGTGGCCTCTCACAATGATTGTAGATACTACCATCAAAGTTTATATTTGTGGAAAATATTACGCCATCCAATATCTGACACTGTTCCGTATAGAGCCAAATTGAAAAACACACGGACACACGGAGGTTTTTTAAACATGCAGTCACGTCGACGCTGTTATCAGTTGTCTCTGAGCCACCTGGTTTATCTGCCGTATTCCTCCCCTTCATCTGAAAGTAAATGGCGGCATGTTAATATACAGGTGTATGTGTACAAAAACGTATATGTGCATGTATACATATGTATGTATATGCATGTCACAACACAAGCGTGTAATTATACCCGTTATATATATATATATATATATATATATATATATATATATATATATATATATATATATATCTTCAAGCTTACTGAACTTACCCCCCCCCCCAGCTGATTACCTGAATAACAGAAAACAACGAGTGAAACTGGAGAACTCTGTGTGACTCGTGATTTTGAACTTCTTCCTGAACGATGTCTTCCCTGCTATTAAAATAGTTCATAAGAACATCACCCATTCTCAAATATTTCACCCCGACAATGAGAGCAAAGTTAATTACAGAAAAAGAGTGCGAAGAAATAAATTTCACCCTGACTTGGGACAGGCAATCACTAATGAAAGGCTACTTGTGGTCTTTAAACCGGTCCTTTCAACCTGTGAGATATATTTCATTAACTACAGACGTCAGGGTTGGTTGTCCAAAAACTGTCCAGCTACAAAGGGTACATATTGGTTCAGGGGTAAGTCAAATTATTCTTATCTGAACCTGTACTATGCAAATTTGGTAATTATGGTTTGTTTGACAGGTATTCTTCTTTGATATGAAGCTCTGCATTTATAAGCAAAACTTCACGTATTTAGCTAATTCATCAATCGCCACGTTCATATTTATTCATTATTATGTGAGCTGTCTTTGCTGAATATTTAGCTTAGACCAGGAGCCGCCACTCAGAGAGACATGTACGGGTAAAAGGCTTCGAAACATGTTGCGTAGTTACCCGCTGAAGACCCTTTAATTTATACAATAGTACTTCTATGTATATAAGTTAGACAGGGCCAGGTTAGCTTATGAAGAGTAAAGAGTTTGGACTGCGGAATAGGGCAATGACTACTAGGAAGTGGTTTTGGACAAAAAGACACAAATACAATATAGATTGCCTTCTTTTAAACTATACGCAAACTATAACACTGCCTTTCTTTACTGCAAGCACTCAGGAGGATGTACTTCTAAACTTATTCACTGTGGTATGAGCCTTACTTCTTGGTGCTCAGTGAATCATATGGAGACAAACACATTGAAATTTGAATGTTAGATTTCCAATGAAACTACTCCCACTGATCTGACTTTACTGTTCAGAGTGAGCAGAGTGTCAGGCTGCTCATTAACCAACTTGATATCTTTCAACACTCTTCCAAAAATTTCAAAGCCGCTACACGGAAATTAATTGCCTTAATCGTTTCAGCAATTATCTAAATCAAAATTTTAAACTCTTACTCCGCAAATCATTTGTGTTGTTCGACTTCAGCTACTGGTCAGTGGTCTAGCATATTTGCGGTAGTGAAAATGCCCGTTAGCAAGAGAGGGTCCAATTCAGAGCTTAAAAGTTTGTTTTTAACATTTATGGTATACACTACGATGCTCTCTTGCACATGGCTGGGCTGCCTATTTTAGAAATATCTGCACAGCGAAGTATAGTTATTGATGTTTTCGACGCTTTGAAAAACACGGTCGTCGCTATATTTGTGATTTTGTTTTACTCGCCCCACCATAATTACTTTTTCTGGTCGTAAAACAACCAAAGCAGGTTTACACCCTTTTTTTATTTTTCACCAAAATTATACTATCTGATTTTTTAACTCTACCGGACTTAATGATTTTCAAAAGGTTGATTAGGAATTGGGAACGAGTAAAGTTCAAATGGTTCAACCATTGCAGAGTACTGTGGTGGCTTTAAGTGCCTTTCTACACTCAGTAACAAGCCACCATGTGATGATCTGCGGATGTTTATCATTTACTATCATAAACCTGTATAACAGACATTAAGAATCACGCATCATTTATATTTATCAAAACTTTTATATGCATTTCATAAGTATATATTTTCTCATTTTTGCCGCATGTTTACAATCACAACTGGTCAAATAGCAGTCTTGCTAATGTATTTTGCTTTTACAATTGAATTTAAATGTAATGTTTCTTGTCATTTAAAAAGTTCAGAAATGCCTATGCCCTACACATTTAATAGTGGTATTGTTTCCTCCGTTTTCCTACTGCATCAAAGTTAAAACACTTTGTTAACATAACACTATTGAGCTTTGTCAAAATGCTCTATCTAAATAGCCATTTCTAATATAAACACAATATAACGGTGCAACTGTCAACGTTCTGTGGAACACTTGGTCGGAATGCCCCTTTGCGATGTTTATTAAATATTGTGTATTTCACCCTTCGCCAGGTCTCTCTAGGATAATTTTACAACTTTGGCCCTGTGACATGTAAAACATTATAAATACGCACATGTAGTTAAACTCCCTACCAAAGTTTGTTGTTTGGCTTATTCCTCGACGATCACTTTCTTTATATGGAAGGCGTTATCCATGTCCACGAAGGCGAGGACCGTATTACTGCGTATACATGTACTTATTGTATACTAAGGCACTATGAAACATTAATTCCAAATATTCGAAACGACAAAATATTTTAACTTGAAGTGTTAAGTTAAGCGCACGCCACCTGACATCAAATACATGACAGGCAAAGCCGAAAAATACGAGTATTGCAAACTTACTTTTGGGGCAGCCATCACACATTTTGTCGCACACTTCATGGCCCAATGGACAGTATTCGCAAGCCTTTGATATGGGCTCTGGGTCCTCGCATACCATTTCACAGACAGACAGAATGTTGCACATCTTACACATGTCGCATCTCGTTATGGGCGCGTCCTTGGCATTCACGCCAAGTAGCTGTGGTAACATTTTTGCTATGTTATCTGGACCCATGGATTCTATCAATGAAGGAAGCATCTTGGCCATGGTCTTAATGTCCATTTTTCCACCTAAAAATGGGGTAAGTTTTGCTAAATTCAGCCTCTGTTCTGGTATCCCATGTATTATTGTTATGGTTGCTGCAAGTAAACACAGGTATGTCGCTCTCATTGCGAATGGCATCCAGCGTCTGGCTATTAAAGAGTTGGCAGAGATGGAACAGATGACTGCACCGATTATGTAGAATGCAAGTTACTTGGGTTACTTCCCGGTTTGCTCAAAGAATGTCAAATCGAGGCAAAGTACATCACAATACTGGGCTAAAAGTAGGGCAGAACCTACCTTCCTACAATGAAGATTTGGCACGGTATGTACCTAATTTCGTAAAAAGAAATCAGTGAAACAAAGTTTTGACTTGCAAAGTAATATAGGCAGTTTGAAGCAAACACACATCACGTTTCATAATTTCACTGAAAAGGCACAGAGAGACTAGTATGACCAGAGAGGATCAGGTCAGTTTGGTTTACAGTGAACATCTCAGTGTAAAGGCTGACTCACACTGTTAAGGATCGTGCCACATGCCTGGTACTTTAATACGCTTGAGGGAAAAAGATTTTTGCCCCGTTCGTCTGCTTAACGCCTACTTGCCCCACCTCATTTTACCGCTTTCTCGCAAAAACAGTGCTACTTTTAATCTAAAACGTTTCCAGATTCAAAATTGCAAACACACAATTTCGCACACATCCATAACTTAGTACGGTATTAATGGTATAGATAGACCGATTTTACAAGGATGCTGTAACTTATAATTTAATTTTCCGTGCCAAATTTAATTTTATTAAAGGGCTGTAAGTCAAACAAGCCCATGATATATGCATAAAGGAATCATACAAAATAATTTGTCCCTTTCTTATTTTGACTAGTTTCCTTACTAGCTATACTGTATGCCAAAACAAGTCTCGAAAATTAAGTTTCCGTATTCAATTAGCAAACCCTGGTTCCCAATATAACTTTACGCTGATCATGTTTTTGACAGATAATGTTTTCAAGCAATATTTAAGTGTCTAACAAGACCAAGGATCCGGTCATTGATATCGTTAGGATGAACAGAGTTTTCTGTTTTGGTAAAAAATCGTGTAGTTCTAGAAGCATGTAGCATGCTATAGTTATCATACCTGATTTAATGATGGACTACACAATCCAGGATGCCTAACACAGCATCCAAATGCGAATGTTCTTTTGAATTGAAAGTACTGCACACATTTTTTTTGTTTCTGGTGACGATACCAGTTTGGTACTTTTTGAGAAGTTAGTCCCAAATGAAACAATATTTTTAAAAATTACGTACATAGTTTAATATGTTAACCGTCTATGTGGTCTGTTATGTCGAGAGGTTTTCTTATGTAACTTTGAAATTATGAACTTTTAGTCGGATGTTTTTAGCAAAATAGTGACTATTTTTTGGCATTGTCACTTTTCATCCAGAAGTGAGAGTTTGAGACAAACACTAATCAGTTCTCCTGTTTGTGTTGTGCTTTAAACTGTCCCAAAAAGAAATTTATGCCTCGTAATGTAACGTATATACATTTGCTAGAGACGCATACACCCTATCTTTTAGGTTTTCAAAGGCATTTTAATTCGCTTGTCAATGTATGACATGTGACTCTAGTATGTAGTGTAGGGGCTCATTTTTAGGTTTTAATAGGACGAGAAGTAGGAAAAGCTATGCTGCAAATAGTTTTTCAAAAGCTGGTAACCTCCTGCAGATATAATCTCCAGGAATGCACGAAAAAGGCTATTTCTTTCCACATATTGGTGAAGTTTAATGGCAATCACAACAGTGACACTTCGGTATTTTTTTGAATGGTTGGTATCGGGTTTGTACTGCAAATAGAATCTTAATATGAATATGGAAAAATGTTTCGGTCATTATGTCACTTAAGTAACAGGAGGACATATAGTTTAGCATTACTTACCTATTATGCCGGTCTCTGTTCTAGTGCTTTGTTTTTTTGTCATTATTCTATTTTGCCAACTGTTAACAGTTTTCTCATTGATAAAATTTTTGATCAATTTATATAGATTTGTTTCATCTATTTGCAATAATAAGAAGGCTACGTGAACAGCACAGCCTCAACTGACCTTCACATTTAACCCATAATAAGAGCCCACGCTGGTCACAGGGATTAGGTTAATGAACGGGAAATAAAAATGTGGCTTTGCATTGCAACCCCCACTGATTTACACGGTTATCCATTGCAATGCATGCATTATCCCTGAGGTACCCGAATTGAAACATTAGGCGGAAATCAGTATCCAGTGGGTCACCACCTTGTGAAAAATTTTGTTTAACCCTCCCACAAGCTACCTTTCCAGAAAGTTTCAGAACAATCTGAGTGATGCTTTTACAGCAGAGGTCAAAAAAAGCAAAACCAAACACACAAATGTAAAAAATTTATTTAAAAAAACCCCAAAACATCGTAGCGCCATGTGTTCAACAAATTAGGTTCTGAGGGTCCCCAGAAGTGTATCTACGCAATTTCAAAGCAATATGGGTTGGTGACTATCAAGTAAAATTTGCAAGTTTTTTTGTGGAAAATGAATGGAAAGAAAATCATTAACAGTCCAAAACTAACTGGAACATGATTATTTGAACAAACTTGCTGGAGACACTCCAAATGTATATCCCAACCAAGTTTGAAATGAATATGGTTCGTGGTTCTGGAGAAGTTTAAAATGCAAAGTTCTATTGCATATCTGTTAACTTACATAATAATCAATAGGAATGCTTGCGCTAGCCACAGATACCCTAATTGAAAAAAAGTTGTTAAAATTCAGTAATACAAGGTATCACCACCTAGTGAACAAGTTTGTGTAACCCTTTCACAAGCCACTTTTCCTGCAGCCTTCAGAAGAGTCTGATTTGGCGGTTCAGGAATAGAAGTCCACAATAGTCTTAACACACATAAATTCGTTTGGAAAATAAGAAAAAATTGCAGCACCGCCTTTTGACAAATAAAGGACTCAGGGGGGGGGGGGGGGTCCCATACAGACGTACCCCTGTGCAGTGTCGAAGTAATTGGCCTGGCATTTTCGGAGAAGATTTTGCCAAAAAATGAGCCCCCCAAATCATTAAAAATTTAAACCAGAGGTTCAGAAACGGATCCTGTGCTTAGGTGACCCAGTGTACTTTCAATGAGTGTTTAATAATTACTAACCCTGACTTAAAATCAACATCTGTCAAAGTCTATTTCCATAGCTGCTAGGTACAATGAATTGATATGAAATTAATATAAAACTTTTTTTTTTGGGGGGGGTGCTATATTCAGGCAGATTATTTGGAAAAATGTTGTTGCTAGTTGTTTGTGTATCAGAAAAGGGCGTCGAGGAACCACCTACAATAGCAGACGTTCCTTGGTGTCTATTTTATAACGTCTTCATTGTCTACAGTATATGCCTTCAATTTCTACCATACTTTTATGCCCCACATAATATATTCCCGGGAAAAAAAGAGGCCGCCCCCATTGGCTGAACAAGGGCTGCGCTAATTATTAGTCTGCACAGAAATATGGGTGTTCTCAAAGCCACGACATCCGAATCACTTGCAGCTCCCTGCCAAGGGCAGCATCATCTGCAAGTTGACTCACATTGATGTATGAATTGCCAGTAGCGCCTTATAAATCCCATGGGCACCCCAATACCAGACACACTTTCACACCTTTCTGGCCGTTATGTCACTTCTAATACATTTGCTTTTTATACGACTGCCCAGGCATACTCTTTACCGCCCTGTTGCATAACATTCTGTGTGTGATCCATATTTTTTGCACAACTTAATATACAGAGCGGCCTATATTAAACCAATGGGGGCTGGCTTCTTTTCCCCCCAGGAGCATAATGTGCTGAGCACTTTAAAACATGAACGAGTTTGGTTAAGCTGGTGAAACATTAGTTACAAATTTACTGGTAGAACAACATACGTGTGAAACAAATCGCTATTCCTTACACCGAGAAGTGCAGTTTGGCATTGACCCTAAATTTACATTCCAATTATCACAGAATAAAACGCCACATCAGCTCCAGGGCAGAAAAAGCTGCAACGCTACCTTTGATCGTTGAACTATTAACACTTTACCGCTTTAACGTATCGGCTGTTACGGCTATATAAAATACGAATTTGTATATTTCAGGTTTTTTTTTCTGTAGTATGCGTTGTTATAAATTTGAGGAAATGCAGTTATACTGGGAAAGAGATAAAATTATGCACTTTCTTTTCCTTGGCACTTTCGTGCGGATCTACCCGCATGGTAAAGTGCGGAAGCTATCTGGTATGATGCGTCAAGAGTTGCGTAATAGTGTACGTCACATGACCAAAGAGATTGCAAAGGAACACGACAACTAGCTGCACTAAAAGAAATTCATTTTGGATTTTGCTGTAGTACACTCAGGGGTAGGTAAAATTAGTTGTTTGCACATGTATGATCGTATAGGTACCTCAATAAATAAGCGTTTAAAAGCAAACATTTTTTTTTAAATGTGCGATTTAAACAAAGCATGGTCATGAATCAGAAAGGTGTTTATCTTTAACAGAAGATAGAAGCAATGTCCTGTTTTTGCACCGATTTTCTTATCCTGGATGGACAATTTGCGTTTTTCATGTATTACGTTTGACAGAGCCATAGAAAGAGGGTAAATATTAAAGATAATATGATCAGGTGCGGTTTTCTGGAGTACATACATGAAACATGAAAAGTAAAAATACACATACACTGGGGGAGATGATTCTAAAACCGTATGTGTCGTGCACTTGTACTATCTACATAAATATAATTGAACGTTTTTGCAATTATTAAACATTGCGCAAATGATCATATTATTCTGACTAATGTGGCAAGGGTCCATATTTTTTTTACATTTATACATTCACCACTTCTCACACAATTTTCAAGTTAAATTTGATGTTCTCAAAAATGTTAACTACATTCAAAAGTAACTTCTGCGTAGTAAGGCTTCATTGATTCTAACGAAGTCAGCGCAGTCTTGAAAACTTTGCCTTTCTACTTCATTGTATGTTTCACATCAGAAAAACCTAGTGGAAATGGCCTTTAACTTTTGTCACTTTGCGTTAGAGCCCATAACCATGGAATCCTTTTGAGCGTTGTGTGTCGACTTACTGTCTATATACATTGCGGGATGAACTTCTGGATTGCCTCAGTCTAAGGCATAATCTGGTATCCACATTTTTACATGATCTCGTGGCTTATTAGCTGATTTTAATATTTCTAAGCTGGTTGACTTTGGGAAAACTACCTTTCACAAAGTTTCACATAAATGAGCCTACTCGTATAAAGCCATACTTTTACATGTGTGTGCGCTTCCTTAAATATTCAACTGGGATCATTGTGCGGTGGTGGGAGATTTACTATTTTGTCGCAGAAAGCAGGTGACGCACAAGTGATATAAGGACAATATAGTAAAGTGGAACTTTAGTTACTATTCGTGCTGGTGCCTTTGATTGGAAGTCAAGTTTGAACTATGAACATATTAATATATGTTGCTATAATTGTCTATTAAATGAAACTGCAGACTACCAGTTGTATTCCCAAGAAAGATATGGATGATAGACCTTGGGATTTTCGTACAAGCTACGGCTATTAAAACGTTCAGATTAAAACACACACACACACACACACACACACACACACACACACAAACACACAATTATGATAAAACTCAGAGTCCAAAATTTGGATGATCCTCATGGACCCCATTTTGTTAACTCAGGAACCTCCACCTAGAGCATCTAAAAATTGCTGGGCAAGGATAGTGTAACTAATAGCGTCTCAGGCAAAAAAGTGCTGGTGGCGCACTCTGAAGCACTTCTCTTAAACGTAGTAGTTTACATACTGTAATATCTATTTTCCATAATGGAAAATGTATTTTGGACAGTTTACCAGAAGCCTCAATTCTCCAACTCCTTTCCTAGGCAAGTCGGTGTTGATCATGGGAACTGTGCCTAAGAACCAGAGTCTTTCAGTTGCGGTAAGATTTATGACCGGGTGCCCAAGTTGCACCCGCATGCCGGTCATATATTCCATGTATATTAATATCATTGTGGATATTCCTTATTCTATCATAACAAAAAACAACATGATATTGGTGGATGATCCTTCACTTTACCATATTGTTGATAATCCAATTACCGCATCCAGTACTCTAAACTTTGTTCCTCATGGCATTGTTGAATAATAAGCTTGTAACTTTCCTTGTCTTAAACACCGATTCCATGTTTATTTCTCGCCACTGTGCGCAGTGATTAATTGTAAAGCCTCTAAAAAAGATAGTTTTGATTAGTTTAACACAATGTTACTTGTATTCTAGCTGATGCAATGGAAGGAGATGGTCATGTCAAAGTAAAAGAGAAAGTCAGTTGGTTGACCCCTGCCAGCCGTAGATATCCTGCAAAATGAACCTTCGTGTGTAAGGTGGCAAACAAACCTGTTCCTGAACCTATATAATCTAATGATACTTCCACAGATACCAAACCGACACGACTGCATTTGATCTTCACTTAAGGGCTCGAGCAGAAATGTTCGATGAATTGTATCGAAAATAACCTGAACATACCATGCTCCATCAAGTCCTAAGTTCTGAGCGAAACGTTATAAGATGTGTTGAAGGAGCGGCTGTACCGCCATCCATACAACTACAGAACAACGGCCCTGTGGGTGAATTTATAACAGCAGTAACTACAAGAGACGTTAGGAGTGGCCATATCTACACTGTTCATTGGCTTTTAGTGTGACTCAGTTATTGTATCGACTATTTCACTGTTTCTATAAAATGGCTTTACAGCCATAACACTGTAGCTTCTAACTTAGTAAATTTTACTTCATAGGTGCAGTTACTAAAAGAATGGGTGTGGGGTGGTTGTGCAAGTGTCGATGCAAATGCTCTACCAGTTGCTGAAGCAATGTGCAGTCATAGAAGTCAATTCCATGTTCTTGTGCATGATGTTTGTTTTCTAGCTACTACAGGTTGCACAGCATCACTAACCACAATACTGTGCACCTTATGTTGATAGTCTTGTTCTTTTTAAGGCTGGGAGAGTGTCTCTTGCTGCAAGATAATGCTTTTCCCTGAATATCCACTAGTGTGTGATTATTAACTTTGCAATATAGTTCCGAATTAGTTGCAGGCCGAAAAAGCAGAGGCAACCTATACTTGAAGTGCATGACCGTAAGGGTATATATTAATATGTACGTTTTGCTGATTGGCCTTATTTAATTTTATTTATCTTGTTCTTTTTTCTTTTTTGACAGGATTTAATATTCAAAACATGCGTGCCGTTTGTGTTACCATGATTGTGCTACTGGTTTCTCCACTGGCAATCCGCGCGGAAGCAGAGGGGCTGGACATGGCTAAAGCTGTGCTTGCAACATTAGCGGACGAAAACGGTCCTGTGGGACAATTGATACCGTTAGTCCTGAAGAATGTAGCAGGGGAAAAAAATGTCTGCACTGTGTGCGGCTATTGTCCTATGCTGGCTATGTGTGATTTGATATGTCAAGGGAAATCTACAAACGTAGCGTGTGATTTGTGTCCAACATTGCAATCTCTGTGCAATGGGAAACTGTGCTTTGATTGCCCAGACGGTAGGTTGGAGTTATACTTGTATAATGGTGAAAGTAGGTAACAGCATATATAATTCAAATATTGAAAAAAGTCAACCACCACACCACGGAAGGTCTTCCAAAATTGACGACCTAACCTGTCATGACCCTTTGGACATAATGTTTTCAAGTTTTCGCGACATGGAAGTCCACATGTGGCTTGAGTCCTGTTTACTACTGCTTCAAGTTTTAACACATTAAACACAATGCTTTTATTGTGTATACAGACAGGGCAAGAGTATACAATTTATTTGCCGGCAGCCGGTAATATGATGAACGCACACTGTACGTTTTAACAGCGCATCGCCATTCTTTGTTTCAAAAACACGTACCGAAAGCACATGAATTTGGGAGTACGATAAGTATGTTTTGGTTTCAGGAATAAAAACATGAAGTTTTGCATATATTATATCCACACGGTTAACCATGTGGCCTAAATGGTGGAATACATAGTCTGCAAAAGCAGTTTTGTATTTTAACGTTTCAGGTTTCCTCTCTTCCAACACCCACACACCCATCATAGTTTTTATCTTAACTTATAAATTCACCCTTCCCATCATGAACCACTCATATGCTGACAATTATGTATGAATAAGCATAAACGACTCTGAGGCAACTGCCGCAAATGGTAAGTTTGATATGGGTCTGAACAGATGCAACATGCAGCAAATCAGTTCAACAGTTATACACATCTCACATACTGCCTCCGCATGCGGAACACCGCCTTATGAATATGTATATTTGTTATTCCTCCAAGCTTTCAACAACAGTCCAGCCAATTCCTGGTGTTCAGTGTCCTCTGTAACTATGTCCTACCAAGCATATCCTGGTCATGTTCAACGAGATTCAGTTCTGGGGAGTAAGGAAGCCAGTCATATACTCAGCGCCTTAATTTTCCAGGTTGTTCACAACCATTCGTGCCATGAGAACGAGTACTGTCACCTTGCAATACAGAACTGTGCGCACTGGCAGCGGCATATAGTTGGACAATGGGGTCCACGAGTTCATCCCTGCATTGCAAGACTCTCATGGTAGCATTGATAATCACTGTCTGTTTTCCCATCAAAGTATATGCTGCCTCATATTATAGCATCAACGGCACCAATGCCAGCATTTCTTGTACAGTATTTTGGGCATGACGCTCGTTCAGTGCCGCCAGGCATGCTTCCAGTGGTCAGTTGGCTGAAGACGATATTTTGATTTACCAGAGACGAAGACTCTGAGTCAATCTTCATGGTTCCAGTCACACTGGGGCACAGCATCTATCAAACGTACACTGCTTGCCCTGACGATTCAATTATGAGCACTGGAGATATCTAGATGCCCCTCTACCAGCATTATGACGGGAGTTTTGGATGGTTTATACCAAGGCTATCATGAGAGAGGTTTTCTTAATCTCGTTTTACATTAGCAGCTATCACAAATCTGTTCCTTTGTACCAAGGTTTTTAATGTGTCGATCTAGGCCAGATGTGGTTGCTCTATGACGCCCTATTCCGGGTAGTTCCTTGAATGCACAGGTTCTTCTGCACCCGACAAGATTTCTGCTCATGGTACTTTGAGACACACAGTCATCTCAGCTGGTTCTGGCCCATTCCTCCTACTATCAGCCGCGTCGAGCAAGCCTTGCTGCAGTAACGTTGTGTCGGGGTCAGGACAAAGCTGAAAAGCATGGGCCTTCCCTTTTCTGCTTATCTTAATGCTTAACAAATGCTTTAAAGGCCAACTGCGACTTACGTTGAAATACTTACGACGAACTGCTGTAAATTACAAAAAGGTTGAGTTGCCTAAATGCAGCGGCAAAGCATATGTAGGCCTGCTGAGCAAATAGATATAATAATGAAGGAAAGACTGTTCAGGTGTAACAAAAACATTTTTTTGAATGTAATTTATTAAAATGATAACAAGATTTTTGTTTCTGCTTTAACTAGTTTATAAAAAAAATCATCGGTTATTTGGCCTCAGTAGCCAGCTTCTTCGCTTCAGTTGCAACTATTTTAATAAATTTCAACACCCTCTGCAAAAGTAGAAACCATTTGTAAGGCTTCAGGTATATCTAGTTTACTAACAAGAGGGCTGTGTGAAAAGCCCATGCTCAGCTGACCTAAACTTGTTCACAAAATCAAAGTTGCAACTGAAAAGACCTGCGTTGAGCTTTACCTGAGTGTATATGATATTTAGAAATATTTCTATGATTTCCCAAAAAAAACTATAAACTTTGCTGAAGCATAAGAAAAAAAAATTAAAAGAAGACTTTCTAAAGAACATTGCTTCATGGGCGAGAAAATACATGATGTTGAGCATTAGAATGCCCATTGACTAACATTGTAATCAATAGGAAAGGTACATTTACCGATAAGTACCCAAATTAGAAAAGAAATCACATCAACAGTGAGGAATCTTCAGAAGTGCCAACTAGTGCACAAATTTCTTTGACCCTTTCACAACGAACATATCCACCAAATGTTAGCTTAATCTGAGTGATGGTGCTGGAGAAGTAAAGAAAAAAATTGTGCAAACACCCCAAAAATCATTTATTAAAAAAGTAGCACTACCTAGTGAACAAATTATGAATTAAGAGTCCCTAGGAATATTCCTGTGTGACATCAAAAGCAATTGGGCGAGCAGTTTTGGAGATTTTTTTAAGATTTGCCCACTAAAAGAACAAAAAATGTATAAAAACTCCAAAAATCACAGAAGCGTGACCATTTAAGGGTGACTGCCTGTCTCAGGTCCGGAGTGAAATTTGTTTCTTTACGCTGGCATTAGACGAAGCATGTTGATGTTTTGGTAATTCTTGAATCTTTGCCTTTGCTGTACTTAACTTTACTCTCATTGTTGGATTGAAATTTACAAATATGAGTTATGTTTCTGTGAGCTATTTGTGATCGGACTCACATATCTTTTGTACGACAAAGTGGAGGCCCATCCTAGGCTCCGGTATGGAATTTTCTCTGCGAACTAAAGATGATTTTTTAACATTATCTCTGTGCAGTTTTTCTCGGTAATATAGAAAACGTAGAAAATAGGGCAGCTCAGGCACTGTAAGGTGGACTTTTTTAGAAGTGTGATATGGAATTCTACTGAAATTGATCTTTTCCATTTTTGCATAAAATAATATACTACGAAATTTTGCAGATTATATGTTGTACATTTTCTTGATTTCAGTTCGAAATGGAGTACTTGGAAAGAAATAAGGCAGCAGAAATCTTCGACCTTGCATATAGCTACTTTTTTCTGTGTAACCTGTGATAAAGTCATCATCTTAAGAGACTGGCATTCACAATGTATATTTCTTTGCTCTGGAGGACTGGAATGTTTTCACAAGGACAGATTAGTCTAATAATTCTGACGTCAGTACCAAGGCAAAGATGTTTGATCAGAGAACTTTTGAAGCCGACTGTCTGAATCTCCTGAAGCTCAGCCAGTACAGTCGGCCATCATGCAGGCATTTGTGAACTTATTGACGACAAAATGCCAATACATGACTAGCCAGTGTTCTTCCTAATCCTGAAATTCTGTACAACAACTGTAACGGGAGTGGTCAATAAGGAATCTTCAAGGACAAAATTTGATAAAGAGTGAAATTATATAGTAATTTAATGTGTTCTGGAAAGCGATAAACCTATATTGACTGGGTCGTTCAGTTTGTATTATTCCTTCATATAATAAAACGATTCCTTGTAAATTCAGTGTCTATGCGTTCAAGTCATGACAATGCATTAGTATGCAAGCTGAAGTAACCTACTGTGCCTGGCGTAAAAAAGAATTTAAATTTCTCCATGGTATCCTGGCACTAACTTTGCAAAACGGTGATTTGCCTGTCAACAGCCATACATTTTACTGGTTACCTCTGATTCAATACATTGACGAAGATCAAGCTGGATAAGGACCTTTCAATTGCAAAATAAGTAAGTACGTACGTACATACACACATAGATAAATGAATAAATAAATAAATAAATATATAAATAAATAAACAAAAAACAAACAAATAAATAAACAAACAAATAAATAAATCAATCTATCAATCGGTAGTAAACCTGTCAATCAGAAATATTATTGTATTTGCAAGCACCATTTGTTTCAAAATGATATTTCGTCCTCGGAAAATAGCATAAACCACCTTATCGACACCAAGCAAGCGGGCGTCATATCTTACCAATATTAAGGTGTCATGTGCACATCTGGAGGTCAGGTTGAGTTTTAGTCTGCTTATTTTCTTGGAAGTATCAAGTAAACAATTATGTTGGATTTGCTTTGTTTTGTTTTGCTTTTTGCAAGGTTTTCCTTAGAATACTAACTAAGTAGGAGTTGTGGTTGTAGATATAAAGCTTCTAAAAGAACTACTACTGTCACTATTATTGTACACATTGTACAGCCTTTACCTTTGACATACTGTGGTGGCACCAGGGCGATTAATTTCCAAACCCGAGAATACCACCAAAGGCACAATGCAGTACTGTAATACATCAAGCTAATTTATCATTTTAATCAGTAAATGTCACAAGTAGTAGTAGTAGTAGTAGTAGTAGTAGTAGTAGTAGTAGTAGTAATAGCTTTATTTAAAGATGGTAAACCATGTCATTATTGGCACAATGATTTTCAATGCGCTAATGGTGGTGGTAGTAGTAGTTGCAGTAGTAGTAGTAGCAGTAGTAGTTTTATGAGTAAGAACACCTTGAACCGTGAATATCTGAAGCAATTAGGCGGAAACCTACCCAAGGAACATCCTCAGCAAGACGGAGGTGACTCAAGCTAACTGTGTTGAAGAAGAAATCGAAAATGAAACTTCTGGGTTGACGGACGACGCAGAGACGGGCGATGAACGAATGACTATGCTTTAAGCTCAGTTGACTGATAAGTCAACTGGGCTGACAAACTAGCCTCAAAACTGGCCACAGCTTAGCTCTTGCAAGCTATGCCCGATTTAAGGGGTAGGTTAAAGTGCAATATTCTAACGTATGGTCTTTCCTGGCGCAAGTATTCTCTACCTGCGACACAAATACACATTAAAAAAAAAATAAAAAAACAAACAAACAAAAACAAACAAAAAAACAAACAAAAAAAAAACAAAAAAAAACCCCCGACAGGCATAGATTTTAACCGATCAATTGAATGCAGGTAGGCTCTTATTATGGAGAGTCATAGTCTATGTGCTACAAAAAATGGTGTGGCAATACAATATCAGCGTCACAGTGAAATATCTATGTTAATTTTAACTAACTTAGGTAACAGACCATGGGATATCAAAAATGTTGACGATAAAAAAGACAGAAACGAAAACAAGATCAAGAATCATAAGCATATGACAAAGAAAAACTACATCATATCAAAGTTGCAGCTTTATATTTACTTACATTAATGATTTCCATCATAAATACAGTAATCTGAATCTAGCCTATGTGTCTCTGCAACTGTAAGTCTCAACCATGTAATACACTAATAAATCCTCTGAAATAAGCGAGTTCCATTTAACTTATCTCAATTTTAAAACATTTGGTAGGCTCGATATGCCTACATATCAAAATATAAATACACACCATGATAGTCAACATCTCCATAAGACAGCCTTATACTTCACAATCCATCAAATTGTCCGAAACCGTAAAACGAAGTCTTTAGAGTCCGTATTATGCTTTGGCAATATAAAATGTATCACCGCATCAATTAATTTTCTCCATGTCACATTCGTCTGCCTGCAATTGAGGACAGAACATATCTCTATTACGTCCGGACGGGGGGGGGGGGGCTTAACAAGTCAACGCATTGGCTAAAAATCGAATCAAATTAGACTACACTTATATTTTGGCCCAATCGAATAATAAAGAAATACTATGATATGTAAAGTCAATATTAGTAGGCTTAGCCGCTGAAAGCTACACTAACCCAACTCAATTTGGTACAGATGTGAAGCCTCGTAAATTAAACAATGCAAATTCTTGACAGCATTCTGCGTTTATGTGCCATGTAAAGTATGAGACAAAATTCAACTAGCTATTACATATTACAAAGTAGACAAACAAGAGGGCTGTGTGAACAGCCTGTCCTCAGCTGATCTTGATACTCTCAACCCCAAGTACATCCCATCCTGTTTTATGGGTACCCAGAAGCATGTGTAAGGAATTTTAAACCCACAGGTCCGCTGGCTCAATAGAAAATTTTTCAGCTTTTCCTTAAGACTGAAAAATTAAATATAAAAAGTGACTAGAAAAGAACATTTGCTTCACAGCAAATCTGTGTGTGTCTTCAAAACCTGAATAAATCAAAATGCTGCAGCTCATGTTCAATGTTCATTGGTTGTGCCTATGACAAATTGAAGATTCAGTGGCATTTCTATCTGTATTAAGTTTTGAAAACCTCAGACATTGACATCAAACCCTGAGATTGACCTTTGGCCATGAGATTGACCTCTGTTCTTGACATTAACATGAGACTTTGAGTGACCTCTGACCTTGACAGTGACCTCTGACCTGGACATTGACCTCTGACTTCAGTTTGGACTTCTGATCTGAATACATTGCCTTATGAACTTGACATTGGCCCTAATTTGCATAATTTTCAACCTGTCAACTGTCACAATGATATGCAGAACTTCACTACTGGTGCAATACCGATGCAATACTCATAGTGTCTGAGCTGAGTGGTGTCTAAGTTTAAGCCTCCACAAATACCAAGTGGAAAAAAAAAGAAAATAAAGAGCTTTAGAAGAAACAATATGTGTGTGCTCACACACATATAAAAAATCACTGGTGCATGACCACTAGAAGAAGCTTAACAGAGACTCACCCAAGATATCTCTTCAGCCAGCTCAAAATGTATCTGGCTGCCAATTTTGGAGAAGTTGAAAACGTGTATACCAGTGAAATGCCAATTGAATTGACTTGCATTATTATCAATGGGAGTGCACACACTGACCAACGAGTACCAGAACTGCAAAAATTCATTACAAATAAGGGATCCACTGTATCACATCCACTAAACATCTTTGTTTAACCCTTTCACAAGGTACACTTCCACCAAGCTTCAGCACAATTGGAGAGAAATGGTCAAATTACGTTTAACACACAAAAATTCATGAATTCAATTTTACCGCACCCCTGTTGAACAAATTAAGATTTCAAGTTCCCAGAAGTTTTCCTATGCAATTTCAAAGTAATTGGGCAGTTAAATACATTTGGAGTTTTTGCCAAAAAAATAACAAACAAAAAATTCATAAAAAGGCAAAAATCGCTGTCCCGAGCATGACCAATTGTACATCCTAGGCAGAGACCTATCCAAAATAGATCCCCTCCAAGTTTGCAAAAGATCTAACAAATTGTTTGGGGAGAAGTAAAAAAGTTAACTTTGCAATTGCAATCTCTGGCTTGCATATAGTTATCAGTAAACATACACAGTGACCGACTAGAACCTGAAATGAAAAATTTGTTGAAAATCAGGGATCCACAGCACCATCACCTAGTGAACACTTAGCTTGACCTTCTACAAGGTAAATTTTCCAAAAACTCGAAGCACAATCTACGGGACGATTTCTGAGATGAAGACCAAAATACCATTACCACACAAAAATTCAGTACAAAATAGAAAAAAATAGCAGTGCCATCTGTTGAACAAATTAAGGCCTTAAAGTACCACGAAATATCCCCATGCAATTTCGAAGCCATGGGCCAAGTGGTTTTGTTCCAGATTTTTTCATGATTTTGCCAAAAACTGCATTCAAAATCAAAAAAAACTAAAGCATGACCAATTGCACAATCGTTGTAGAGACCCAACCTGAAGGTAGATCCCCGCCAAGTATGAAGTGAATTTGGCCAATAGTTTTGGTAAACAGTAAAAAAATGTAAACAGTGAACAGACAGATGGACAAATGATGGACCATCCTTGTAACCTCAGCTGACTGACAAGTCAGCTGACTGACAAGTCAGCTGAGCTAAAACAAAAAAAAACAAAAAACAAAAAAAAACAAGAGGGCTGTGTGAACAGCCCATGCTCAGCTGATCTTGACATTTATCACACTTGCAGCTCTGTGAACGTGGGAAAGGATCAAGGTCACCCATGTTCTGAGTAAGTCTGACCATTATAAAAGAACACTTACATGTGCAACATCAAGATTCAAGTAGTTCTCAAGTTATAATGAAGAGTAAAATTCATGTATGTTGCCCTGTGACCCCAGAAACGAGGTCAAAGTCATTCATGTACTGTCTGAGCATGACCTTCATACAAAAACATTAAAATGTGCAGCATCACAGTACTAACTCAAAACAGATATCAAGTAAATAGTAAATTTCGTGTCAGTTGTCCTGTGAATTAGCTTTAGAATGCCCATTGACTTACAAAGTAATCAATAGGAAAGCTGCATTGATCGATAAGTACCCGAATTGAAAAAATCGTTAAAAATCAGGAATCCTCAGGATTCCCACATAGTGAACAATGTTGTTTAACCCTTCTACAAGGAACAAATCCACCATGTTTCAGCTTAATCTGACTGACCGTTCCGGAGAAAAAGTCGAAAATAGCTATAACACACAAAAATTCATAAAAAAATTAGAAAAAAAATTGCAGCGCCACTTGGTAAACGATTAAGAACAAAGTGTCTCAGGAAGTGTTTCTGTGTGATATCAAAGTAATTGAGTGAGCGGTTTCAGAGAAGAAGATTTTTTAAGATTTGCCCAAAAAAGAACAACAAAAAATCCAAAAAATCCAAAAATCACTGGACCATGACCATTTGAACAAACTTGGTAGACACCTACCCAAGGCACATCCCCACTAAGTTTGAAGTGGATCTGGTTGACGGTTTTGGAGAAGAAGTCGAAAATGTGAATTGTTGACAGACAACGGACGGAGGACCATAAGATAAGCTCAGCTGACTGACAAGTCAGCTGAGCTAAAAACTTAAATGGGTGCATTTTGCGTCAACCCAAATATTGTCATTTAAAAAATAAACTTTTTTCCATAGCATTAATTCGAGAAATTTTGTACTTTTTCAAAGACAATTTTCTGGTGTCGCGTTGGGTTAATTTCTTATAGTTACATAAAACATGAATTGCTAGCAATATTTAAGGTCAAATTGTAATTGATATTTCATTCGCAGAAGT
>OZ026623.1:90971841-91000841 GCA_964020975.1 Hermodice carunculata | reverse complement strand
TTCTGGCTTTTTATTTTACAAGAAACCCCTCCCCCTAATTTTCTTTATTATTTGGGGGAGTGGCGTAGGCGTGGCTAACTATCGGTTGCCTAGGAAAAACATGCATTCATCACAAATTGAACTCCAATTTGGTCCCTGTAATTTTAACTCTAGCAAATATAAATATCATCCAAACTTTCTTTTGTTTCCACAAATTGTAGAATTTTTTCTTATGTAGTCAATGGTAATAACCCCATCTACCATTTTCATCCTTCTACCAACAGGGCTGGAAAAAACCAAGGTGGCCATTGATTGCTCCTTTCGAAATGGCAGCCTGGTAGTTGGCTCTAGCAACATGTTTTCCTTCAGTCCTGAGTTTGTATCTGAGGTTGAAAGTTTGAAAGTTTCTAAAACATCTGCTATCTCAAAGTGTTGACATCTGTCTCTGGTGTGCCATACACCTTACATATGAGTGCTTCCATTTGTTCACCAAATGTCCCTTCCTTCGGTAGCACACACGTTTGCAGCTCCTGTTAAGCCTTGGTGTGGATTTTATGATGTCAAGGGCCCGCTTCTTGCCCCTACCTGCCAAAGCACTTACCATATCACACCCAATTAATGCGTGAAGGTCATATAGAGCTTCGCAGATGTTACAGCCAAAGGCATTTGCATGTGCTGCAATGTTATTCAGTCTGCTATGAGCTCGTGTCCCACTTTATCTGGTTATCTCAGCAAATAATGTTCCCTTTATTATGCAATATGACTCTCGTTCTCGGGGACACTTGTTTTGGTATTTAAACCAACCACATATATATATATATATATATATATATATATATATATATATATATATATATATATATATATATATATATATATATATATATGTATGTGTGTGTGTGTGTGTGTGTATACACCACGGGTTCGGCGGGTGTGGGTCTGTAAGTAGCTTTTTCGAGATCTCAAGTGTAATTCCTCTAGTGAAGGTGGCAAAGACAATAATGGGCAGACATCCATCATTTGCTGCTCCTCGTATTTGCCGCATCGGTAAATACATTACGCTATTTGTGAATTAAAATTATTCTGACTTTCTGTATAGAACTCCCATTTACCTTCAGCTAGTTTTGTTTTTGTAGACAGCATCATAACTTTTCCTACAAAGGCGCCTGCTTTTGCCTCTGAACTGAAGACTATGTCAGACCGGACACGTTTTCTAGGAGAAAAAAGGTTAGAGTGCATCCAAATTGAGCCTGTAATGTACTTTCGAGGTTTCCTGAACGGTACTTTAAGGACTCTACTGCTTTGCTGCCTAGTTGTATGCATAAAAAGCTTTTTCATCCACTGCAGAACCAAGAACCTGAAAAGGTATACAGTACAGCTTTAGCGAGGTCTGCTGCCATGAAGTCTTGACTTGTTTTTCACCGTTTTCCACTCGTATGTGCTTTGTAACAGGCGTGGTGATATTTTGCCTCTTCAGCTATGAGAGCAGGGTCTTAAAACTGCATTAAAATTTCTAATAATTGATCTCCCAACCAGTTCTTTTAGGAGCTTTGCGGGTTTCACAGTGCAGGACTATATATGTTTTTCATTGTTTCGACTTTGAAATGAAAAGTGGATTTTAGCCCCTGCAAAACGAAAGAACTGTTTTTTTCCGCTGAAAACAACAAGAAAAAAAAAAAAAAAAAAAAAAACCCTGACCACGGACCCTTTCATTGTCCTTGATATGAACTAATTCTTTAAATTTATATGTGCGAATGTCTTGATCGGTGGTTGAAATTGCTGTGTGAACCCTGTGATTAGGGTACAAATTAATGGAATTTATCGCCTTCAGAGGGAATATTATAGTTTTTGTGGAATATCAGATTAATGTTTGGAATTGAATAGGTTTTTGGTCTTTGAACACTAAACAAAGGTCAAAGAAAGCACCATGCCATTATCTTCAGCTGGTAAGCCACATGAGTATCGAGGTGAGTTCAAGACACTAACCTGGTATAAAAGTTAATTTAATTGGCTGACCTCTAAACGCAGGCGCGTATGTTAAACAGACAAAAATCTATCACCATAGTCTTGCAACTCTGGAAATAACGTACTTGGTGGAAGTGGCTGGCATAGTTTTGACTTAATGTTGAAAATGTCGCTGTGTGGAACTTTGGCAAGTAATTTGGTCCATAATTTGGCAAAAATAGGGAGATAGGATCTATCGAAAAGATCCGTAGGAGCCCTGAACTGGAAAAACTCAAATTGATATCTAGTACATAAGCAAATGTTTCTTGAGTTAAACTTGCAGATATAATTGCACATATACTATGAGGAGTAAGTTTGGTTACCAGCGTATACATAAATATTAATTTTGAAAAATTCTTTTGTTTGGTTAAACTATGCCACTCCTGTTTCTCACATTTGCGTTTAAGTTAATGCCTAAGTGATCGAACTTGTCAAATATACCAAGGCTGATCTGAAGATTTTAGCTGAATTTTTAGGATTACATTGCCAGCCAACCTTTAGAAAAGAACTAGACCAAGAATCATAACATAAGTAAATATCATCTGATCTAAAACATAAGGCCCATATGACCCCTTTAACCATATCATAAAATCCTTTGCAATTAGCTTTACCATATTTCAAAAACATGACGCTCGTAAACCGTTAATTTTGACGTTGAAACAGTAAATGTGCACCGACGACACAATGGTACCAGTTTTGAAGTGCAGGAAGAACACGAGTATCACAAAGAAAACTTACATGTTTGACATTATTAGGTCTAAACATGTTTTAGAGTGGTCAGTTATACGGTTAGTTGGATCGTTCACGTGCACTGTTAAAAATTTTATCGATAGACATATCGAGGTTCTTACCCGCCTGTGTATTAAAGTCAGCATTAAAATCTCCTGTCAAAGTAATATATTGTATTCACATGCCAGATGAAGACTAATGATCAAGGGGTCTATATACAACACTAAACAAGATTTTGTTTTAGTGTGAAGCCTTATTTCGCACCACAAGGTTCGAGGTCAGCAATTTCAAAATCACTGTGTCTTGATGCACATAAATGTTCTGAACAATCACAACGAAATATGTAATAACTAGAAATAAGAAAATGCATCAGGCGTAGAATCAGATTACCGAAATGTTTCTGAAAAAGATATACAGTCACATTTCTCTGTAAGGTCAGAAACTAATCATCGTCTTTGTCTTTGGAAAGGCTGCAAATATTCGAAATATCACTGTGACTTTGGCTAGGATCAGGATTCACATAAACATTATCTGCAGAAAGCAATAATGCAGGAAACAACCAAACCATAGTAAATTTTGTGTTGTTTTCTGAAAACAATTGTGTAGATCACACAGAAGCCCCCCAACCCCACCCCATATCATCCTCCTATTAGATACATAATAAAGATTCAGTATTATTGCATTTGATAAAATATGAATAAACACGCAGCCACAAATAAACAGAGACGCACCAATTCTATAAAAAGTCTCAAATTCATGATCACTAATGAATAAGCGAGAATAAAGTAGCTGATCGCACATGATGCAGAAAAATCCCTGTATGCAGCACAATAAATGGCATGAGGCATTTAGTTCAAAGTTAAGTCTAAATGCCCATTCTTTAATGAAACATATCGGGCATAATAGTACCATTTTCGGTACAAGTCAAAACCTGTCACATATGAATGCCACGGGAATAGTACAGTGACCAGAAAACAGAGAAGTACTGTTATATAATAAGAGGGTAATTCTAGCAGACACACATAATTATCAACGCACCAACATTATCGTGAGTCTATGCTTTCATGGCAACGAATTTAAAACAATTTGAAACTAATGAACTGACAATATTATACATGCTCAGGTTTCTTGACCATTTGCTCAAAAAATGATTGTTTTGTTGGTGCTTAATACAAGCTGTTTTATTAGGCAGCCGTGTAGAAATTGATTCTGGTCCAACTCGGCGATTTTAGAACTTTCAAACTCAGACAATTTCATATTGGCACAAAAAAATGAAAGGGCAGTAATACAGGTTTTGATAAATGTTGTGTGTGATAGTATGTGTAGACTTTACATTTACATTAATAATGGGGTTGGCGTTCTTGACTTGGATCGTCTTTCAAAATAGGTGCATCCGTATTGGCTGTCTTTGTTACGATGATGAAAGGATGCATGGCTTTGATATGGGAAATGTGCAGACTTTAGAAATGCTTCAAGTTGTAGACGCCCGGGTGGAAATGTAAATCGATGTACACGAGTCATACAGAGCACGCGTTCCTTCCCGAAAGGTACTTCCTTGACCTATTCTTGATGCATTTATCTGAAGCGTATGGAACATTTTGCCCAAAAAGGAAGTCTAATGTATAGCTAATATTAACATGATTAATGCACAGTTCACTCGCTGTCTATGATACTCGTCACAACTAGTCAGTCGGTTCAAGAGAAACACCCAGTAGCCTCAGGCCAATGCAATTACCATTGCGGTGGTATTTACCCCTTGTTTCATTCTTAGTAAAAAGATAATAACAAGATTCGGCAACTGCAAATATTTGATAAAAACATAAAGCAAGTAGTTTAAGTAGTTTAGCAGAAGATCACTCTAATTGTCCACGTATTGGTGACAAACCAACCACAATGCTTCCCGGATTCTCGGTGCCAATGGAAGCTTGGCGCGTCAGCTTCTGTTGATATGTAGCCCCAGGGCATACACCTGGTTTTAGTCACGCAGCAGACATAGGCCAGAAAAGTACTTCAAAATCGAGAAGGTGAGGTGAGTTTTAAGTTCTTTTTGTTATTACGCGCAGGAAAAGTTTGCAAGAAAGCGATGGAAAGTTTATTTTATATGGAGATAGACTGTGTTTTTGGTGTAGTTAAATCATAACTGGATATGTTTTGTGAACATGCATCTTGGCATCACGCCAAAAAATCGTGTGAATCGTTTTGGAACTAGTTGAAAGTGCACATATTTATTAAAATACTAATCATTCTTTGCAGCCACGGGTTGGTCTTCCGAGTAACTATATGATTAAAAATCGGGTTAATAATGTAGACAATGCGCAAACAACGTGGACATAATTGCAGGTAGCATTCCTTCGCATGAAGTATGTAATCAGTTTAAACTAAATATTCATTAATAAAATGAGTTTACCTATCTTGGGCATAAGAGTTATTATTAGGAAGGTTAAACACACTGTGGTATGGTGATGATGATGATGATTGGTTCATAATTTTAGATCAATGTCCCAAAAGAAAAACGCTTAAGACGTGAAATTATCATGAGTGCATAATGCATAAACTGGAACTTGCAACAATTCATAATAAAAAAAAGCCATAAGTTACAGCGTGTCTCAAAAATCAGTACTGTGCAAGTGATATGGAGAACGATTTACAACTTCAAATATATCGTTCAGTATGACAAATTGTAAGTGTCCTTTGTTACATCTCACGCCTGTTTAGTGCGAAGAATGTTTTCACACATTGTGCCACTACAATGTTCATATTTTTTCCTCTGGTGAACACTGTGACATTAAAACAACACAATAAGCATGTAATTGATTGACTAAAAAGGCCAAAATAGAAAATAGACATCTATGAGCCTCTGCAATTCCTAGACAGCACTCAGAGGATATTTCGTTGCCACATATACCCATACAAATGTGCTAAAACAGTTTATAGATATGCCCTCTTTTATAAATCTGCCATGTTAGTTGCGGGACGGAAAGCACACTACTTGTGTGTGATGGTGTTAAACGTTTGGGATCACTAAGTTTTATGTGTTCGTTTTGTTTTATAAACGTTTACAGCTGGACTTTTAAAATGTAAAAACTATTGTTCAAATCCTGTATAATCATCCACCAATAATATATGCACCATGATGGTTGCTATAGAAAACAACCTTACCAAATGCCAAAGTAGCGGGACAAGGGGGTGGAACACAGTAGCATGTATTAATTGCATATTCTTTCTAATATAATCAGATTGCCTTGAAATGTTGATTGTCTTTAGCAGATGTTATACATCAGGACAAGCAGTATCGAAGTGATGAAGATATGGAGTATCATGCTAATAATGGCTTGGGCTGTGTGCGGCTCTGTTTTGTCTACTACACTGTCTGATATTATCGCCGAGAGTGGTGTCACTCCATTATGTTTGGGGTGTCAGATTTGTCCTGTGTTCAACAAAATATGTAGACAGCAATGTAGACAACAGAGTATGCCCTTGTGTGAGCATTGTCCGGTCGCCAAAGCTCTGTGCACGGCAAATTGTAAAGAATGCTTGAAAGGTAAGTTCATTCCGTTTTCTTAATACCCTATTTTCATACAGACAATTATGTCAAGAACAGTTCATTTCGCTACTTCAATTTATCTTTTATTTGGTCTGCGTGAATGAGTAGCTGGATATGTCTATGTTAATTTGAAGCTATGGATATATTTTAGTTCTAACGGTTAGACTTTCATTTTTCGAGCAAAATCTATAACGTGTTGGTAATTGAACCATACACAGACACCGAGCCCACATACACAGATGTTATTAGTTTCAAACATGTATAAATTACAAGGTATACTTCCAGTGTATAATGGCTTTGACTGACCGTACCACAGGCGACAAAAATAAACTTACGAAACAAATCAAATACAATTTAATGAGCAATGTAAGGGAGATCAAATATAATTTGTATGTTTATTTCTTCCCATCGTGCTGAATATTAGTGAAATACGTGGTTCAAAACAACATGTTTATTACAATACCAACGTATTTGAATACATAATTGGAATTGAACCTAATTCGTGGTCAACAACTGTCTCACCAACCTTATGATTTGACGAAAACAGCCTCCGACATTTATCACTTTAGCGTGATTGAAAAAATCAGCAAAATGAATACAGCACCAATGAAAATGGCAAATCATGTAAAAGCGCCACAAAATACAAACAGGTCTGAAAATTGGGAGTTGCTGTCACATGTGGCACAATTAAATTTTCAAATGTACCAGAATGGCTAGAGGAAGTGTATGGTTATTTCTATACCGATGTAAGCCGTCGGAGGGATATTAAGGTTTCACATTAAGTGCCGATTACTTCTCATAGCACGAGCATGCCATGGCCACCTGATGGGATAGACAGGGAAATTCATAGAAGATATAACTGTTTGTATTAGGTATAGATAGTCTTTGCCAAACCTCGTTCACCACACCAACCTCGGTATCTAAGGAACTAAAGTGGAAGGCAATCCTACAAAGTTTGCCGACTCCAGGCTCTTCGATATCCATACAGTTTTGTCCAAAATAAGTATATGATTTTGAAATGTCGAGTCATAAATTTAATAGTAGCCATTACACTGCCTTTATGTTTCCAGAGGTATATATTAGTTTCTCCCTCTCTACACAAAAAAATCCTGCCACAGCAATAGCCAAATTGAAGTACAAATTATGATTTTAAGTTCAAGCGTGCTTTTGACAGGCAAACAGCCAGAGGTAGATATGACAAAGGTGATAATGAAGGTCAAGGAAGCAGCTGGAACGGTAGACAAATGCACAGTTTGCTCGGTCTGTCCTGCTGGTACCTTTGCTTGTAACTACATCTGTGGGACAGAAAGCATGAAACATCTGTGCCCAAGCCAATGTTCCACCGTAACCACACTTTGCAAGAATCTCTGTGCCGACTGTACCGAAGGTAAATGCAACAAAGCTAGCAATAAATGCAGATGAGTAAGAACTAAACAAAAGTCGCAAGGACCGAAGTAATACCGGCATTTCCTACCAAACTCTATGAAGAAAATGTAAATCTATAGCTGATGGAAATTCTAAGCAATTCTAGTTATGATGTAACAAAAGATCTTTATTCAGATGATTCTGTTCACCTGTAACTGCCTGTCTCTAAGGTAGATGCATGGTGAGATATGTTGGAAATATATCTATCTTAACTGTAAATGAAATTGTTAATAGGAAAAAAAATAATAATGACCTCTCTGCAATAGAACCAGCTGAAATATCTTCTATTTGCATGAACTGATACATGTATTCGTACAACAAGTTTATAAAGATGACATATATTTATGTTTTGTGCATTTTTTATCATTACATCTTTTAAACATGAGACGATTCCATGGATGAAATGTTTATCATTTTGTTATTGTCTTTTATGGCAGACGACTTCAAAAACAAGATTTAGAATACAAAAACCCGTCTTGATTAAGGGGACTATTGACCAACACATTTTCGTTGAAATTTGTGTCATCAGCCGAGGTTCTTACAACATTTAAGTAAAATTCCTACATTGTAAATTGGGCTTTTGCCAAACTCAATATTAGCTGTCGTATGGAGGGCTGGACGATGTGTATCGCAGTTGTGCTACTAGGATATCGGCTCTCATTGTGCTGGTATTTTTGATACATGTAAGCTAAAGATAAGGGTGTGATGGAAAGTCAGAGATGTTCATACTTATAAACTATGATTTTTCTTCTTCATTATCAGCTTCGCTGCAAGAAGGGTTGGAAACCTTATCAAAGGTGGTGGTGCCAGGTACCTTAAAATTATTTGGAAATATGCGGATGCTAGACAGGTGCAGTATATGCAAAGTGTGTCCGCAGGTGGACTTAGTTTGCCAGGTATACTGTAAACAAGACCAGGATACCAAGATATGTCACTTCTGTGGTATGGGTCAAGGCATCTGCCTCGTTGGTTGCCAAGGCTGTAAGAAAGGTACGATGCTTCTTGCTCTATTTTACTGAACAAATGCCACCAGTTTCTGACAGGAAAGTTGATTGTGAAAGTCAGTCTGTAAAACGTTTATAGGACATAACACTGCTAAACATACCAATCGCAGCATGGGCGAGGTTTAAATTTATCTTTTACAATCACTATGTGTATGTGGATACACAGCCACCCCCTCTACATGGCACAATTGTAGACGTGGACTGTCAGGATACACGAGGTGTAGCCTACCACAGACAAATCACCGAGTGTTTCCGTCTTGGCAGTCGGCGACTACGCAAATGCCATAGAGTACAGTCTACATTGGTACTTTCACACAAGAGTGCTTTCATATTTATCGCATGTATAGATCAATTTTAACTGATTAATTCTGAGCTTTAATATCAGTACATAAATCCAAATGCACAGTATTGGATGTTATTCTGCGCGCGCAGCACACGGCAGAAATCCTGGTTCCATATGCGCACGCAAGCGAAGAGTTCCGCAGAGGTTTATCAGGTTTTTTAATGTCCAACGGTTTTGAGGCTGTGGAACTGAAAAAGACTGTACTGATCTATACATGTATAGCATTAGTGCTTACCAATGATTGAGTGAAAGTGAGGCATTACAAAATAAATGCAATATGTATGAATGTAAAAATAAACCCAATAGGCACTCACGTATATATGTGTAAACGTCACTGTGATCGAACAAAGTAGAGATGTCAGTTTGACCTTTCAATGGCACTCAAGGTCTAAACGAGCAACAAAAATGGAACCCCGCAGGTACTTTGCCACCAGGGTTTGAAAGTAACGACGGGAGTAACATCCGCGTTTACGAGGCTCTAAGCCAATATGTCAGTTTGACCTTTCAATATTACCTAAGACGAGATTACCAACACCAAGAGAAAGCCCAACAGTACTTTCCAATTAATGCTTAATAGTAACCACGGGCCTAGGATTCACCATTTAATAGACACAAGCCGATACGGCTGAGTCAGAAAAGAGCGAAAAACAAAAACAAAAAAAAATAACAAAAACAAAAAAACAAACAAACAAAATAACAAAAAACAAAAACCAAAAACAAAAACACTAAAATATCGTATCAAAGAATAGGAAGATCTTCAGTGTGAGACTTTTGACAATTTTGCAGTACATGAACCGTCATGGTGCTCTATACTTAAACAATAGTAGCACTTACCGACAAATGGTCCCAAAATTTTATATCCCACAAAATAAAAGCCCATTAACTTTGGTCATTTACATTAATCAGGTAATATTCTGTTTGAACTTCCGACGAGTTTTTGTCTATTGTCTTTGTTAGCCCAGGATCCCTTCGACGTTGCTACTCTATTCTCCCAGTGGTCCCTGCAATAAACACCTAAATATCCATAAACATAGGGCAAAGTGGTAATGTGATCTATATACACATAAAAAAATACATGATTTGAACATCAACGATTAAAACAATATAAAACTAGCACTTGATCCTCTGAATGTCTTTCTTGCATCTTGATTTGAACATTGGTACTGATGTAGCCAGTCTGGTGCTAACATGGGGTGAATTCCAAGTCAGGGTTAGCATCATGAGCATTTCAGAAAGTTTATTTTCACTTTGGGCAGGGTAAAGCGAGAGAGTGTAGCTGATCGGGTTGAATGACTGCGATTTTGATTGGTGTAGGAAGCGTTTTGGTTCTGATATGCAGGGGTTTGGTTGTGTTATATTTAGAATAACACCCTGTATAAGTCCAACCGTTTTCCAGTCTGCTCAAATGCAGTGAGCCAAGGACTTCAGACATTTGTGTGCGCCATGAGACAGCTAAGATCAAATCGACCAGATCTGTAAGCAACTCTAGCCAGGGGTCTAAGTGTGATTTTGCAGCATTGGTCCAACCTAAGGAACAGTAATCAAAAGAAGGGTGACCAGAACATTGAACAGAATCTTGCTGCGATAAAGATATAGATATTTTGAGATAATCTTTATTAGAAGGAGTTTGGAACTGATTTGTGATGCAATTTTTGAGGCGTGAGGAGAACAGTTGATTTTGCTGTCTAGCAAACCACCAGCCTATGTAAAAGTATGTACCTGTTTAATGCTGTGATCCTCGACTGGAAGATTCAGATGTTCCATATTTTGTAACTTCCTCCTACTGGCAAGAGTGTTGAACTTTATTTCCTCCACATTTAAGGTTGGTCAGTTGCAAGCACGCCATTGGTTTACCGTCCCCATATCTTTTGTTGGGGCTTGCTTCACCTTAGAGACGTCCATATCGCTGTATATGATCGATGTGTCGTCAGCATTACTGGTGTAAACTACTCTGGAAAATCAGTCAGGCAGTTTATAAGTAAAGAAAACAACATTGGACCTAGTATTGACCCCTGTGCGACTCCGTACTTAATAGGTAAAATGTCTGATATATAACCGTTTACACATAAAGCCTGTGCGACACATATGACGTGAACTAAGTACATTCTGTCTCTGCATTACCATATGCGTTCATTATGTTGGGCAGTAGTCCGTCATCAACTATGTCGAATGTCCTTTTAGATCGAAAAAAATTCCTTAAAATTGCTTTTGTCCATTTCACTGGATATTGTATCATATGTTACATTAAGAAGGGGGGTGTTTGTTGTAAAACCTCTTCTGAAACTAGATTGCCCACCACTTATAGATAATGTTGTTGGCCTGAAAGGAACAGTAGGGTTGGTCATGGACTGCTCTTTCTAATATCTTTGACAGTATTGGCAAAATGAAATGGGTCTATAGTACCTTGTATCTCCTCTTTTCCTCCATTTATGAATTGGAGTAACCTTGTCCTTTTCACAATCGATGAGCACTTTGGAAGTTACGAGGGAGAGGTTAAAAAGTAAGTACGGGATGGGTGGCATGGGATGCTGCTGGCTGCAGCTGTCTGGAGTTAATCTTATCTGAGCTAGTGGCATTACAAACAGAAAGTACGACAGACTCTTTTTGAACCAAATCATATGCACGATTTTGGAACCTGGAGACCTTAGACTTCTTTGTTGTAAAGTCGGTCACATGAACAATGGCAGTAATTGATTTGCCTGCATGACTACTTTTTTGGATTTGTTTAATTTACGTAATCAAACGCCTAATATCTTCACCAAAATTGCTAAAGCCTTCCGTTAAATGACAAAGACTTAGTGCAGCGAAATGGGAGATGACATTGGTGTGTGGAAATGCAAACTGGGGCACTTCTATCTGGATAGATGTATCAGGCGACCCAGAAATGTCCAATTAACACATAGAAAGGACTTTCGAGTGCTGTATAGACCAAGATAAACCGTCTATCTCTAATCATATGCTTTCTACCTGGAAAGATAAAGGTAGACAGTCAACCATGTAATCGAGAAAAAGTAATGTTCATGAAGCTGTTCCAGAGAAAAAGGCAAAGATATGTCCTAACAAACAGAAATAATAACAAGCTTAAAAAAGGAGTTCTATCTGGTGGCCAAAATAAGAACTAGGTTAGTGATGTGACCTGTAGAGAGCTGTCGAGGCGTAGTGGCTATATTTCCGGTTCATGTGCGGGGGGTCTCGGGTTCAATCCCGGCCCAATCCAAGAGACTTGTCTCTGGCTCTCAATTATACCAGTGGTCCATGACTGGTTTATCAAAGGCCATGGTATGTGTTGACCTGTCTATGGGAAATGCATATAAAAGACCCCTTGCTGTTTATCGAGAAGAGTAGCTGCGGCAGCAGGCTTCTGTCTATAGAGAGGACCCGTCTGGAAATAAATCAAATCGACTTTCGTGGGTTATCCATGCACCCTAGGTGCTAAATGACACATACATGCTAGCACGTTCAACGCTGTTGAATGAGCAGTTTTAGAAGAAAGAGCAATTTTTGAAAATCATAAAAACAGAAATATAATTGCATCATCAGCTCGTTCATAAAGTTGGTAGAGGTTTTCCCCTGGGAATATCTCTGTGTCAATTGAAAGCTTTCAACATAAATGTTTTGAGAATATTGCAATATGCAGTGCATGCCTATGTATATGTACAATGCGACACTTACTGACATATGGTCACAAAGTTTGATATCTCATCACTTGGTCCAATTTTTTTAAATCCTAATTATTTTCCCAAACTTCTACTGCGTTAAGTCGGATTACATTCTATTAAGACTCCATGTCGTTCTGTTAAGCCATGCCAGAGAAGTAGTAAAAGATAATGTTGAAACAAATTTTCATAAACTTAGAAAAATAGCAGCTCCAAATGATGACCAAAATGTGAACTACGTGGCCCAAGTGACCCTCGAAGAACTAAGCAATAGACCAAGTAGGTCTTAAGACGAGGAAAGTTTCAACCATTTCAAAATCAATTTGAAAACATATTACACCATCATGGCTAAAGCAGCTTTGGTAGAGAACCGACCAGGAAACGTCAAAGTGCAAAGTCAACACACTGTTGCCAACCACTTTTGTGAAGAAGTCGACAATACTAAACGTCAAACGGATGATGGATGCAAACAGATTTTATAAGCTCTGTTGACTGACAAGTCAGGAAAGCTGAAAATACACAGTGCATAACACCATTTTCAAGTTCCATTTAGATTATACATACATAATGTAAAGTGCAGTAAAGGGTTAACAACATATTTCACATACTTTATCTGTCCATCCCTTCTTTCCCCCTCTCTATTCATTCTACCATTTTATCTTTCGAATGTCTCGTACGATAATCAGCTGTATACGTCCATTTCATATATAATTTAGGTTGCTCTGTGTTATTCAGGGTACATGAAATATCAGCTGAATCAAAGGATATGACAGTGTCCTCCTTATCGTAGAGTTGACCACTTCTAGCATCACAGTTATTACATATTGTTTGTAGTTTTTTCCATGGAAGTTTGCCATCGTACAAAAGGCTAGTTTCCTTTGGTATTTTATTCCTGTATGGATATATTCTTCTGGATTGCTGTAAATTAAGTCATATAACATTTGGCACAGAAAAATAAATTCGTGTGGTCTTCTTTTAATCGATGTCTAGTAACGTTGACAAAGGACATCAAGGTTCCGATTTATTGTTAGCTGTTCAGACAAAACCTTTACAACAAAAAATGGACATAAACAGTCTGCTTGCGGTTATATGCAAATTTTTACAGAAAACAAATTTTTACACTACAGGGCTGTTCAAGGAGTAATGGTTTCGCCGTAACGAAATACAACACTGGACAGTGACCTTGGAAATCAGGTCAAAGCCGTCCATCTTGAACATTTTTTGTACAGTCCCATCTAAGATACATCCCACCAACTTTGAACAAGCCAAATCAGCATCTTACCTAAGCGTGCTTATTGAGTTTTTTTTTTCTATTGAGGCCACAGCTTATTAGATACCGTGTGATTTCATTAATTATATACATCTCCCACATTCATCAAAGCCAAACCAACAATAACAGAAAGTTGAATACAGCAAAAGACAGAAATTTAGGAATGACCAAAATATAAATATTCAGCTTTCAATACGAATGTGAAGAAACCAATTTCACTCCTGATTTGAAAGAGGCCGTCACCCACAAAGGGTCACTGGTGTTCCCATCAACCTTTGGAATATCCTTCATTAGCTACAAACTTTAGTTATTCCTAGACATATGGGCCTATCCACTTAAATACATTTTTACTCGTGCCAAAGATTGAAAAGAGACACGATAGACTTCTCACTTTAAACTGGTCACGCTTGAAAGTGTGCGAAGGCCTACTTTGGTCAAGAGATTGACGTATGAAGACTTTCGAATTTTTGGTTCGTTTGTTTGTTTTTTGTCTGTTTGTTTGATTTTTGTCTGTTTGTTTTTGTTTGTTTGGGTTTTTTGTGTTTTTGTTTGTTTGTCTGTCTTTTGTTTTTATTTCCTCTAGGATTCAGATTCTTAATTTATTTGCTGAAAGTAGGCCAGGCCGGTAACTATAAAGAAATTTGATTTTGTTTAGTGTTGACTTAACAAGGTGAAAAGAGTTTTCAGGATTTGCCAAAATGCGACCCGAAACGTTCATTAAAGATAAAATCACTGTCATGAGCAAAAAAGTTAATAGAGACTAATCCAAGGTATATGCCGACCACAAGACAAGGAGTTTGGAGAAGTCGAGGATGTGACTTATGAAAGGGCATGAGGATAGGTAGTAGAGGGACAGACGACTAGGTTTCGTAAAAGCTCAGCTTTCCTGCCAATCAGTTGAGCTTAAGATTACACAGAGCTCATCACAAACATTCAAACGGACGGGAATTTTATGTTTATATTTTTACCTTGCAGACGAGTTGTGAAGACAAGTTTGGTGTACATGTAAGTATAATCAGTGAACGTCTTGGCAGTTTATGCCGCGAAATCCCTGTGCTGCCATTGTTAGGTTTGAAATTTATGAATATGGGTCATGTTTTTCTGTACTTTATGATGGTAAACACGATGAGATAAAACACGACAAGGCATTAAAGTATTGTCAGAAAAGATTTCTATATAAAATTTGTTTTATTTATAGACCAAGGCAGAGGTCAAAGTAGAAAGCAAAAAAGCCTCAATCAAACTTAGATTAAGGTTGGAATCCACCAACATCACATATTTTATGGCGGGTGTAGCTCATTGATAACTAAGCCTTAAGGTCCAGAGAGTGAGATTAACTTGTAAGTAGCATTTAATTGTGAGTGACCTGCACCAAATGCAATGGCCTAAAATAGACTGAAATGAACGAAGGGAACCTTACTCTTAACACGCGAGTTTTGACGACGATGCCACTGTACCTTCCAATCGATTTTGGCAATATAATTCACACCTATTTTCAAGTCGCTTCAGGTGGTCGATCAAGTCATCTGTGTCTTTAATGCTACCAACTCATCAATTACAGGCCTGTCTGTAAAGTACAGGTGCTCTACCCCACCCTTTTCATATTAATGTAAGCCTACCCCTGACCAGACGTACACTAATCTCTTGTTTTAAGGGGAATTTAAATTGAAGTGCATTTGGTGCAGTACAATACGATGGTTAAGTATCACTTACTATGGTGGTAAGGTTTTGTTCAAGTGAAGGTGAATGTGGTACATACGAACACAAAAATCTCTAGTACGAGCGCAATACTACAAATGCCATCACAAGTCTGCATATGAAGGGGAAAAGAGTAGGTTGTGTCATATGACCGTGTGTTTTGAATTTGCCAAGCTAGGATTTTTCATCTTTCTGCACAAATACTGAATTGTAAACAAACACGAATTGTCACATTTTGAATATACTACGTATACCATTTCTAATGGAACTGATAGTAACGTATTTTCAGAAATAAATATGTTAAAATATAAAACCTAGACTTCTATTGTTCTGTCGATACATGTCTACGGCAATGCAATCAATCATTAAGTGATTTTTTTTCAGGACCATACCATGGATCCGGCAAAAATTGGACATACCTCCTAATATATATATATATACTGTAGTTCTAGAAATTTTCTCGCGTGTTTAATTTCGCGCAAACTCGGTTGATTTTAAATTACAGAATTTTCGCGCATTTTAATTTCGGGCAATCAAATGCTATACAATGTATTGAAATACAATGCAACTTATTTTCGCGCATTTTAATTTTATGCTTTGTGTGGTAGATAGAAAAGCACGAAATTAAATCAAGCGCAAAAATTTCAAGAACTAGAGTTTATATGTATATTTGGTTTCCTCGCTTTCCCGCATCTCGATTAAGGACGAAAAGATTTTACATCAATACTGAGGTCACACACTGTCGCAAAGTAAACAGTAGAATCCACGCATGGTCATATGAAAAGATTTAAACAAGTAGTTTCTTGTTCGATAATTGACGGAAACGACACCTCCACCGGTTGTCAATATGTTTAATTTCACATAGCGGTTATGCTTGTGTCAGATATTGAGTCTGCACGAACATTTTTTCATGCTAGATTTTTTTTTTCTTATTTCTTTGAGGGGGGGGGTTGTGGTGGGGAGGGCGGCCTTTTATTTTTTTAATATGTTTTGTTGTTGTTGTTGTTGTTGTCTTTTTTGTTCATCGGAACATGGTTAATGATTTTAAAATTTTCACATCCTTGTGACTTGCCTTTCACTCAGTTATAATTTATTGGTCAATTAGAATCATATTGGAGTGAGTGTGTGTTTATATGTATAATTATCACAATAGCTTTTGTGTCAATCAATAAGGCGTTGTAACCTTTTCATGACAATTTATATGGAAATAAATAGTTTTGTTTATAAAACTCATTTACTCATTTGTTTGTTTGACTCTTGCTTGCTTTTTTTATTTGTGTGCATTTCTGAAAATGTGTGGCAATACAATGACCCCTCAGACGCAATGGCAGCTCTCTGGGGACCACCCACGGTAACTGATAACAAAACTGATGTAAGTTTGAATATATCGAAATCTGAGCACTGACTTATCCCTATTCAGAGGCCTCATTTACCATACCCTGACACCGTATAATCGCATGTTAAATCGATTCACTGTGCCCCTTTTCTAATATGTGCTAGTAGCAGCTTCTTTTTGTCCGGAACCATTTCACATGAAAAAATCTGACGTTAGCACTTCTCATTTTGTCTGTGTGCCAACACAGACTTATTGTTTTCCCTAGAAATTCTATCTCTTTTTACTTGCAAATTTGTCCGACATTTCATTTGAACACCATTAAACATTTAAACTCCAAACTGGGCTTGATTATATCTTGAATATCTCCAAAACTATTATAGGTACAAGCAACCAATTCAGCTTCATTTCATGGGCTTGCAACACGGCTTATTTCTGCAATTTACATGTGACACGGAAAGGTTAAAGGTCATAGTAATTTTTACATTTGAAATTTTCTTCTAGCCATAACTCGGTCAATTATTATACAATGTTGATCATGTTGAGCCCAAATTGAACATATTGAAGACCTGAACACTTTTGTAATTTACAACGGTCAAGATCATTTGGACCTTTTAAATTTTCATCCAGTAATACCTCTGTCAATTTCATCCAATTTTAATCTCGTTGGACCCAAATTGTAGGTATTGCAACACTGCATATTTTTGTAATTGATATGTAACCTCGAAAGGTCAAAGTTCAAGGTCATTTTGACCTTTGGGAGTTTCGTGTAGACATAGTTTAGTCGATTTTCATCAAATTGTATCATGTTGAACTCAACTTGTAGGTATTGCAATGATGCACATGTTTGTTATTTACATTTGACACCTGAAACCAAAGAACAAGGCTATTTGACCCTTTGAAATAACTTGGTTAATTTTCATCTGATTTGATTCATGTTGGGCTCAAATTGCAGATACTGTTACACTGTACGTTTTAACATGTGACCTCTAAATGTCAAAATTCAAGGTCATTTGGACTTCGAAATTTTCACCTGGCCAAAAGCTTAAAGGAAAGTGAAGTACCCAAGGCTTAATATTCACACAACTTTTGAAGGCACACAGACACACTTGCTTTAAGGCAATTCTTTCCCAGTTACTTTCTTCACTGGTACAATTGGTGGACAATCGTCCGAATCAAGTCATTTTTCCCGTGCTTAGAGTTTCCCTACGTTTTATATCCCGTTTGAACTGTCACAACGCTTTTGCTTAGCGCTACACTTGTTGACAATGGTTATTGTAATAAAAGATAGGAACACAATCAGAAGCTACCTTCCCATGGATATAATGCTTTGATTCACAAGTTTAATTATCTTGCATACATCTCTCTTCTTTAGTACATGTTGTATTTATTACATTCTCAGAGTATTTTCCTTACATGTGTTCAACTTTAGGTCGAATAGATCAATCATTTATTTTGTTCAAAACAGTCACTACGGATTGAACATTATAGCTGAAACAAATAAATAACGGACACACATTTTGGAAATAGCACGAAATGGTGAATTGCCTCAAACAAATAATTGACTGAAGCTAGCAACTGAACGAATAAAAGCAATTACATATTTGATATGCAGCCATATTTAGAGTATTTATATTCACGTTGTGTAGTTCGGATTTAATTAGGATGCAACGCCTTTGTGTCAGTTCAGGGACACACGCCCATCTTTTTTGGCATTACATACAGATATTGCAACTGCTAACTCGATAATCCCTGCAGTGCAATTTTATCAAAACGTAGGAAACTCTAAGGACTATTGCAACATTTAGTGTGTCATTAGCAAAAATCCTATTCTAGGATACGTCAACCAAGGCAGATGTTGTTTTGCAGAGCCAGCACGGCAATTTGCTTGATATCTTCTTGTGTGAACAACGTTACAATATATCTGTTTCGCGATACTGACATCAACGCACGAGTAACACACAATGCAGGATTCTGCCGTATCGGAGACTGCACATGATAGTCGTTTTGTTTTGGAAGCAGATAGTACAGAAAAACATGATCCATATTCATTAATTCCAAACCCAACAATGACAGCAAAGAGATTCCAAACTTACAAAAGCATCAACATCTCTCTTTCAATACCAATGTGAAGAAAGAAACAAATTTCACTCCTGACTTGAGACAGGCAGTCACCCATAAAAGGCAACTGGTGGTTTTAAACCGGTCCTCTCAACCTTAGAAATATTCACCATTAATTGCAAACACTAGTACTTTTCCAAAATGTATAGGCCTAACCACCCAAAACACAAATTTCATTACATCTGCCATAAATAAAAAGACACCTGTTAGGCCTATCACCCTTTGGTTCTCCTGACTTGTCAGTCAGCTAAGTTTACAGCAAAAGAATGAGATGGATTTTCTTACGTTTTCTGACGGTACGGAATTTTACATGAGCCATGACAGGTATTCTATTTGAGGAGGCCACACCTTATAAGGCTAGCTCTGCACATTCTGTACAGCATCAGGCGCATTTAACTCAATGTGGGAAATTTACTCAATTGACGGATGCAACAAACTGCTCAGGTGATACACTGCACGCGCGGTTTAGTCCAGCTGTTGGTGCAAAGTATACCAATACTACTGCTGGAAGACTCACGGTCTTTTCCCATGTTATATTCTGATAACATTTCCAGATATTTCTGACCAAAATTCATGTTGCATACTGTATTCTCATTTCCAAACAACTTACTAAACAGACAAATGATTAACTACTACACTCCCCCGATTCTTTACCCTAATGAAAGATACGTCAGATAAAGACTCTGTTGTAATGCAATTTGTATTGCGCTTCGCCACCTCTAATGATCCTGGAATTTTAGTCCGGGATCGTTTATGTCTGTAAACATGGCCTAACTTTGCTAGCTGTTTTTTTCCGAAATTTTAAGTCTATGAAATAGCTTCAAGTTCCTGGGTATTATGACTCCAGTGACAGCGTTCTTTTCAATTCTAACGAGCGTGTGGCTATACTCTGAGTATGTCCCCTTTCTGCAAGTTGACTTACAAATAATACTCCGTATATTTTATTTCACATGAAAAATATAAGCTTAGGTGAAATAATATATGGAAATAGTATTTAGTATTTCAGTACTAATACATGCAAGTATCAATTTCTTTTACACTTTGGAGCAGGAAGCTTTGACTTGAAGTATTCAAAAACACCAGGTTAAACTTTTACTTGGTAAAGATCTCTTGCCTATTGCAAAATATTGATAGTGATACTGTTCAAAACCTTTCATATTTGACATTTATCAAGTCGTACTTTAGCTCAAAGTTTTTGATAATATCAACATGTGATTTTCCTATACACGCTGTGCGCACGCTTCTCCGATAGGTAGATGTGCGAAAATGCTATGGTCGATTGGTTGTGTGTCTGTTCTTCAGTGTTTTTTTTTTTTTTTTTTTGGGGGGGGGTATTCATGAATAATTTTAAAACTTAATGTTTAACGTGTTGATTTTTAAAGCATTGATTTTTAAAGCAAGCTAATAATGTACAATCCCCTCCAAATGTGACACATTTTGATTGTTTAGTTGCAATGCATTTTAAATATATTTAATTGTATAAGTGTGTATCCATTTATGCGTGATACATGCAGGTAGACATGCTCACACCACAGTCGGTATTTCTATCGCCGATCAAAACATGCCGGGACAAAGTTCACCCTGCTCAGATATGCGTGTAAGAAACGGCTTTATTCCCTTGCTCGTTTTGCATTATGAAACAAACAACGCAAGACTGAGAAGTTCACACATATTACAGCTGCACACAAATTGACGATCCAAATACAATCCGAATGTCCTCTCTCTTTTACTCCTGCTCCTTGATATTGGCCTTGGTAATTACAATTTGCCGTCGCATTGATGTTAACAGACATGCCCACACGCGCGCGCGCACACACACACACACACACACACACACACACAACACACACACACACACACACACACACACACACCTTAATATAAGTGCGTGCGTATAATCCATTTCATATCTACCAAAACTAAGAAAAACAAAACAATGCATGCCACCTTGTGGAACATTACACACACAAAACAAGTATAAAAGAATCATATGGTCACCTGACCCATTTGAACTATACATTTGTGGGTGTACATATACATATACATTTAAATTATATATATATATATATATATATATATATATATATATATATATATATATATATATATATATATATATATATGTGTGTGTGTGTGTGTGTGTGTGCGTGTGTATGTGCGTACACACATATACATACGTACATACATACACACTCATAGTCATACATACATACATACATACATACATACTGACCTCATGCATTTCCTGTTCTCTCTGTTTCTGATTTGTTCAAACTTTTTACTTGAAAGCAAATTTCATGCTACAAGCACTACGTTACATATGAAAAAGAACTGTATATATTAATTGGAAAACATTTTGTCACTGTCATTGAGCCCTTAGACTGATGCGAGCATATTAGACCATCCGTAACAAGAGACGGATTCTGGAAGTTCAGACAGACTGACTGACAGTTGGATGGATGGATGGATAGAAAGACGGACAGACAGACAGAGAGACAGAGAGACAGACAGACAGACATAGACAGACAGAGAGACAGACAGATAGATAGATAGATAGATAGATAGATAGATAGATAGATAGATAGATAGATAGATAGATAGATAGATAGATAGATAGACAGATAGATAGATAGATATGAGGTTCATGGTCCATATAAAAAGTAGATAAAAAGATGACAGTAGCAGTAATAACGTAACAATGGTCATGTACTTAATAAAGGGTGATAAGTAGGTGAGAAAGTACACATTAAAAAAGTTACCCCTTGATTTAAAAGCAAAACAAACAAAATTTAAAACAAAGTTCTGTGCCAAGTCTTCAAACATATGTTTTTTTTAATTTCTTAAGTGAGTTATCTTATTTCGTTTCATTTTAGTATGAATTAAGAACAGAGGCAATTTGTGTTTGTTGGTTTCTATGCAGATTTGATCGAGAACTGGATTTAGTAGTGGTGCTTGTATGGTACAGTTTTTAGAGCAGCAAAGATATCTCACCTTGGACATTGGGTAAACTGACTCTGGATACGGGTTCAAAATCGGCTATATAGAGTGGTAAATTATTGACTTAAAATCCAGCTTTCAGAAGCTAATAAGTGGTTGGATGACCTTCAGAAGTGGGTCATGGTCACTCATGTTCGAACTTAACCTTAGTCCTATGGAGAACTATAATCATGTACAATCTAAAACCCATCAATGAAAAGTTTATTAATTATTGTGAGGAGACTGCAATTTACAGAAGTGGCTGTGTGACATTGGAAATTGGGTCAAGGTCATTCATGTTCAAAATTCACCTCGGCGCGATATAAAACTGTCATGATGTGCAATATGAAATCCCTATAGCTTGAAACTAAAAGATATCATGCCGACATCAAATTCACTAATGTGGATCTTGCCCTTTGGAATTGTGTCAAGGTTACCCTCTTTCAACTTGACCTAACCGTTACAGGGGATTATAATCTTGTGCAACATAAAAGCCCAAACTTAAAAGCTCCCCAAGTCATCATGCGGGGACCAAATTAATGGCCATTTGCACACGTCAGTGTTAACGCCAGAGTTAACTCATGGTCAAAATAGGTGATCCAGATCATAAAACCACTGAATAACTAGGAGTTAACTCCTGGTTGAATGGCGAAAGGTTGGTTTGCAGACGGTTGATTTAAGTACAGGTTACACAACCACAGGTTGAATCCACATTCACATGCCTCAAATAAACGTGGCCACTTTTCTGTACAATCAAAGGCACCTGTTCAACAAGTGTGGTTTCTAAATGCACAGGACTTGCATGGTTGCAGGAATAAGACAGTAGCAGAAAAATTGTGTCCACATTATGACTGGAACAACTAAAGTGAACTTTACGCCATTGGAAAAGGAGATACTGGCAGAGCTCGTTGAAGAACAAAAAGATATCATTGAGAACAAGAAGAATGATGGGTGTATGATTCAAAAGAAAGAAAAAGCATAGCAAAGCGCAACTGAACTGAACTATGACAGCCATTTAATATATCACAGTAATGTAAAATATATATATCCAAGATTGGAACATAAAGTAGTCATTTACACTACCATTCACTGAATTGACAGTGCAATGAGTTCTGGAAAATTAAAGAAATTGATGGAGATTAATCTTTTTGTTCATTTTATTTTCTCCATAACTTCCTAAATATGATAAGCTTATTGTTGAATTTAAGTCATTGGCCCCTGAAGTGGGACTGAGTCAACAGCTTTCCTTGGCGTGCTCTGGATGCAATGCCATCAGAGCGCGATATGGAAAGCTGTTGACCATGGGCATATAATTTTGCAAGATCTTCCATACAAGCTTCATCCAAAAATAATCCCTAATTTAGCAAAATAGAATTAGTAGACATTTTCAGATTTTAGCAAGAAAATATGTCCGTAGTTGTGAATGAGTTAAATGAAAGAAATTGAAAAATGAAGTCTTCTCAAAGTTACCTTTTGGCCATTGTCTATTCAAATAGGGCTATCAGCCTCGCCCTTTGAGGTCGCCTTCCTTGGTTTTGGTTCTGAGGTGCATGTACAGCTATATGGATGTTATCCTGCTGCTCATTTGCATCTAATTCGATGAGCCAATGCTGCCTGGCTATATTATGAAGCACACCGCATGCAACAATTACAGCCAGGGTAGTTTCAAGCTTTAACCCCAATGTGCGGGAAAGACAGGGAAATCGTCTTTTTATCACCCCAAACAGATTTTCAATCTTAACTCTGGTACGGCAATGGGCATAATTGTATCCTCTCTCTGCTCTCGTTGCTGGGTTGAGGAGGGGGTCATTACATTTGGGCGAAGAGGATACCCATTGTCCCCCAACAAAATGCCATGTATTTTTTCCGTTTTCAAATTTTGCACAAACTTCACTATTATCAAAAATACGGCTGTCATGGGCACTTCCAGGCCACCGTACCACAAGGTTTCGAATTTTCAGCTCGGCATCCCCTATAGTTTGGACATTTATTGAAAAAAATCCTTTTCGGTTGCAGAAAAGTTCTGCATTCTCACCCCTTGGAGATCGAATAGGAACATGAGTACAATCAATGGCACCCACAATGCCAGGTAAGCCTGCTATGGCATAAAACTGTTCCTGTATCATGTCAACTTCTCTTCCCTGTGGAAAAATATGAATTGGCGGTAAAATGATGCTAGTGCTCTGCTGCAAACAGATATTACCCTGCTAACCGTGCTGGTGTGGACGCCAAATAAATCTCCACCATTCCTCAGAAATGTTCCTCTAGAATAAAACTGTAGTGTTATCAACAGTTGCAGAATTGGAGGCACAGACGTTACCTTTGTGTGTGGGGGTTGAAGTCTGGCTTCTTTCAAATCGAGTATCTTCAGAACCACATGTTTAGGAAGATGAAATCTGAATATAAACCCAGCGTCGTCATACTTTTCAAATGGATTTCTCCTGTCCTGAATGACTGGAGTTCTCCTCAAAATCCTCTCTACAGTTTCGGCACGACCAAAAGCATTAGATATGCAGCCATGTTAGTTGTGTGCTCTATTCACCCTCCACTGCAAAGTGCAAACAACTCCCTAACTGCTGAGAATAAGGGGAAAGAGGTATATGTAATACCAAAACAAAAAGCCAAGTAAAACCAACAGTTAACCAAGGCCCAGGTCTTGGTCAGGGTTGACCACAAGTTTAACTCACAGTCAGCAATGACACCGAGGTGTGCAACCCAACATTTCACTTAACCATAGGTTAACACTTGGTTATTATGACAACGGGTTAACTCAGACGTCTGCAACTGGTCATATTTAATATGGGTATTTGACCTTGGGAATCAGGTCATGATCATCCATCTTTAGACGTGACCTACTTCCCACAGAGGACCATAACCCTCTGCAATATGAGACCCCTAGCTATTCTTGGGGAATCGAGTCAAGGCCACCCTCTTAAAACTTATGATAGCCCTTACAGAGGACTAACTTGTCGTGCAATATGAAATAATGCGGAAATGATCCGGAACGATGTGGTTTGTGACCTTGGAAATTGTGTTAATATCACCCATCATCGCAATTTACGTAGCCCTTATAAGTGGCTTTAATATTGTGTAATATAAAAGCTCTAACTCAAAAGCTTCAAGCTTCAAAGACAATGGTACTTGGTACGATTGCTTTATAAACATATGACTACAAATACACAGTGCATTGGAGAAAACAAATCAGTAGTTTGTTAGGTTCACAAAAGTGTACAGTTTGTGGCAGTTTTCATGCATGTTGATTGTTCTGTGATAGAATCTTTTCAAGCACCCTTAAAATAGCACCGAACCAGACGCTCATCCTTTATATTGTGCAATATATACGCCCTGACTCAAAAGCTTTTCAAATTATCATGAAGACATGAAATTCACAAATGTGGGTATGTGACCTTGAAAATTGGGTCAAGGTCACCAATCTTTGCACGAACTAGCTCTTACAGAGGACAATAATCTTGTGCAATATGAAAGCCCCAGCTGAAAAACTTCTCAACTTATGCGGATACCAAATTCACTAATGAGGCGCTGTGCCCTTGGAAATTGGGTCAAAGTCACCAATCCTTGAACTTGACTTAAATATCGTTACAGCGGGATTATAACCCTGTGCAATATAAAGGCACTAACGCAAAAGCTTCTCAAGTTATCATGCAGACACAAAATTCACCAATGTGAGTATGTGACCTTGAAAATTGGTTCAAAGTCACACGTTTGAACTTTACCTAGTTCTTACCAAGGTTAATTACCTTGTGAAATATAATAGCCCTAACTCAAAAAAACTTCTTAAGCTATCATGCAGACACCAAATTCACTAATGTGGTTCTGTAACTTTTGGAATTCGGTCAAGGTCACCCATCCTTCAGTCAGGAAAGCCCTTAAAGAGGACTAAAATCCTGTGCAATGTGGAAGCCCTAACCTAAATACTTCTTGGGTTATCATACGGAAACAATCCTAATAGACGCACGGATGGACAGACAGAACCTGCAATCACTTTTTGGGAATCGCCTTCGGCGGTGCCCTAATTATACACATGTCTAATTCGATTTCATGTTATCTTTAGGAGCTACCTTGCCCACAGCAAGATAATAAGTGCTCCCCCAATGAATAGAGCTAAAACCATAAAAACCTTGCAAAACACGGAACGGTCATGTGCACGTGGTGAAAATTGATGGTCACGTGTAGAAGGTCAACCAGAAGTAATTCAATAGAATTAGTCTTATCATTAATCAGAAAGGCCACTTCCTATTTATTTCTTCATAACATCAAATATTTAGTACTGTCACTAAATTTTTTATGTTATGATTAATTCAGACCAAAATGGGGGCATACGTTTTTCTAGTTCCAGAAGTAATTAATGATATGTCAAAATCGCTATAATGAAAATACCAAATGATTTTTAATATAAGAACGCATAACGTCCATTTAACCATGGCAACAAACTGATTTTATGTTATCCTCAAATAGACTTTCACCTTTGTGTAAGTAACTTCCCATTTAGACTTCTCATTTTTTATGATATCATTTAATGCAATTGATGAATGTATTAAATGTATATTGAATGATATCATTAAAAAACGAATAATTCAACATAACAAAATATACATTAAATGATAACAAAATTCGATTTAACTTTATCATCAAACATTTACTGGTATGTTAAAATACGGAATAAAATGAGAAACGGCATTCCATTATATATATATATATATATATATATATATATATATATATATATATATATATATATATATATATATATATATATATATATATATATATATATGAATACATACATACATATACTTGAAGAACATACATAAAATCAACACCAATGACTGATCCCAGTGGAATCCCACTAGGAAAGCTGAAATAATACAGGAGCCCGTTGGTAACAAAATTAGAGGTCAATAGTGTGAACGCATAACGTCATGTATGCTTAAAGCACACTCCTAATTCCCATAACCCAGCATTACTAAAGAAATACACATTATTTACATACATCGCATACTTATACACGTGCATGCCTCACAAATATTGAGTCTCAGTGGGATTCCAGAGGCTATTTTATGGCTTGGTATTTCAGTCAGTGACACATGACTAGGATCCAGTCGGATTGATCATCGGATTTCAGCGGGGCTGCCATCTCACTGGGATCCCAGTGGTATCAAATTGTTCACTGGGATCCTGGTGAGATACCACTGGAATCCCAGCGACTTTTTCAGTGCGATACTAATGACAAAGAAACAAGGGACAAACGATAACACTTCATTTTATCTGGATTATCAAACGTCTTAAGAGAGATTTAAAATGGAGTGGAATTCTGGGATACGCATCTAACGATGATATGAATCTTATTTCACTTGATATACGATACTAAATGTTATACGATACTAAATGTTTAGGTTTTCATTGAGGGCTAATCCAAGCTTATCCTCCCCCATAGGGGTGTGAGGGAACCTTTTGGGGGCACCTCCACCCATAGCACACAGGTTTCTGTCAAATCCTCTAACCGCAGGGAACACTGTTATTTTTCAAACTCTCCACCTGAGATGAGACTATAGTGAAATATCACTAACACTTCCTATTTCCTTATGTTGTAGTTCTCAGTTTAACACATTTTGCGACATAAACCGTACGACTTATTTTTCTGTACTTTGACCGTGTGGACACAAAATATTCTACCCTCCAACCTCAGGACAGGTACTTTCGTTTCGGCCACAACCCGCAGGACATGAATGTTTCAGTGACCTTCCACCTCAAAGACAATGTTTTATTTCTGTCCACCTTCAGGGAGCATAGTTTTTGGAAAAGCCCTTACCATTCTGTGTTTGTATTTGTTTATTCCAATATACATGGTCATAAACCCCAGGAATAGCAACAAGAACTTAGCTATATGACAAATGATGAAATATGACGATTCTTATATCACAACAAAGTATACAAATGCAGGTAGATTAAAGGGATCAAAGTTAAAATCTACTCAGTGCTTTGTTTTTCAAAATAGAAGGAACATTTTCTCCACGAAAGGAATACATGGAAAAGGTACTTTCTGTACTATTGCGAAAATGTTAAAACATTAATTGATAGTCTTGTATTCACAGAACTATATCAGCATCTTTGAAGGTTTTTGGCTCAGCTGACTAGTAAGTCAGCTGACTTGTAAGTCAGCTGGGCTTTTAGGAGGCTCAGTCGGTAGTCGTCCCTCTCTCCGCTCACAATTCACATTTTCGACTTTACCTCCAAACCGACTGGCAGGTTCCTCCTTACACTTGGTGGGGATCTACCTTGGGTAAGTCTCTACCAAGTTTGTGTGAATGGTTACGCTCCAGGGATTTTGGATTTGTTAAGATTTTTGCTTTTCGTTCTTTTATGGGGCAAATCTTACAAAATCTTCTCTGAAACCACGTACCCAATTGCTTTGATATCAAATAGGAACACTCCTAGAGACTCCTAGTTCTTAATTTGTTCCCAAAGTGGCGCTGCAATCTTTTTTCCATTTTTTTTTTTTATGATTTTTGTGTGTTTTCGATATTTTTTACTTCTCCACAACCATCACTCAGATTAAGCTGAAACTTGGTGGATATGTTATTTGGGAAAGGGTACTGTTCTGTAAACGCGCCTTCTGTATTGAGTACTATGTTGTCAACGGGAATTCTAATGCTAATTCACATTTTTGATTTTCTTTCTGAAACCGTCAGCTAGATTGACTTCAAACTCGGTGGCAATGTACCAAGTTTGTTAAAATGGTTATGCTCCCGTGGGTTTTTGTTAAATATATTTGTAATGATTTTTTTGTACCTTTTGGAGATAAATCTGAAGAAAAAAACCTTCGACAAAACCGCGCACCCAATTGCTATGACATAACACAGGAACACTCCTGGAGACTCCTAGTTCTCTAATTGTTCA
>OZ026623.1:90923163-90971641 GCA_964020975.1 Hermodice carunculata | reverse complement strand
CCAGGCGACACTGCAATTGTTTCAATTTTTTTAATGATTTGTGTGTGTGACCCAGACAGATGGGACCCAATTTGTAATTAAATTATTAAATTTTGGTAGATATAACAAATTGGGTCATTTTTCTACAAAACATAGTTCTTAGATATTTTGAAGAATAATATGGTTATGAAAGGAAGCCTAATGAGACCACTAAATGTATTTTTTAAAATTAGTAAAAACGAGTCTTTTAAACTTGAAGTCTTTTAAAATTGAAAGTTTTTACTCGTAAAAAACTCGAGATGACGGGATTTTTCTCACAATGGCAAGTTTTTTTCTCGAAATAACTAGTTTTGAAAACTCAAAATAACAATTTTTTTTCGTAATTACGAGTTCTCCGACTATCAAAAATATATATGCCTAATCTATGACAATGATATCAACGGGTTACCAACAGGGTCACAAATGTAAGATTCACACGGTATTGACGATTAAGTTTTCCTTTTAAGGTTTTTTGTGAGACGCCCGAGTCAGTTCTGTTCTGAGAGTGTTTTGTGTTTTTTATGAACTGATCAAAAATACCTTTACCTCGCAGTAAAAACAAAAACAAACAAATAATAACAACTTCGGAGGCATGCAACGCAATGTCCTTCACGCGCCAAAGTCACCTTTTAAGAGGCCAGGCAAAAATTCTAGGTTTTGCCTCCTATAAAATACATGATTTCTTCCCTGTGGGTTTTATATATATATATATATATATATATATATATATATATATATATATATATATATATATATATATATATATATATATATATATATATATATATATATACATATATATATATATATATATATATATTATATATATATATATATATATATATATATATTATATATATATATATATATATATATATATATATATATATATGTTTGCATTTTTATGTAATTTTTAAACATGCATTTCACATATAAACTTTTAAACAACACACCTTGTTAATCTACTGCACCATATTTGTGTGATGCACAGGTTTCACCCAAGCCCATAGCGGCTCTCAGCTGAAAATAGAAAATAGAAAATTTTACATGGCCGAGAGGGACTTATCGTGTTTTTTCTCATAAGTGGTCCTTGTTGATGTGGAAAAACACGAGTGAGGTTCACTCACTCGTGATTTTCCACATCAACAAGGACAACGAGTGAGAAAAACGCCGTAACTCCCATTCAGACATGGAAGAGTCTATTTATTCTATGTTTGAGAGGGAATTTACCTGGATTTTTGCCGTGCCCATTGCTTCAAGGGCGCAACGATTTTGAACAACCAGCCGAAATACTAACACGACTCCATGCATGGCACGCTTAACCGCTAGTATCAATGCATCAAACAAAATGCAGGTACATCGGTGCTAGTATCGCACATTATTATGAATGTCTCATCATAGATAGACATATTAAGGACATAAAAAAAATACGTTACTGTGTCACGGACCAGTCGTGCAATAATGCTTTAACAACTTTTTTTCAAAAAGAACATGGAATATTCGGATTTTACATTATACTGTCCTCAATATGTCTATTTTAATATAGTAACGATGAAAATGGATCAAAGTTGTCACCCGATGCACACAATTTCATCGGCAAAAAACACACTGACCTGCCAATCGCGAGACAAATTCATGACAATAAAACGTCAAAATAAGATGCAAATAGGCTATTATCAACATTAAATAACTCTGAGAACTGTAAGTGTCACTCTCGATAATGGAAACAATTCTTTTGCGACGCGGAGCAATGACACGCAGGTTGAATGAGGAGCCTGAGAATAATTAGCAACAGCGTGCGGTCTGATTGGTTGGTTTAACAAAGATCAATGACCACGTTGTTTGAGGGTAAAACACTTCTGGGATTTCCCTTTGCGATTCTGGAATTTCCTCTCAAACATACAATAAAAGCGGATAGTCGCGGGTTAAATTTCCAATCCCGCAATCAAATTGGCTGATTCCCAGAACATATGATACAACTGTGTGTAACATAATGTGCTGTTGTGACCTCGCTTTACACAGCCCGTCAATGTTTGAAAGAGGAAAACACTGAGCACAAATAGTATCCACACATGTGGAATGCAAGCAGGCTGCGGCTAAGATGGTTTGCTTGGGCCGAAGTAGATGTGCTCTGTGCCTTACAAACATTCAAAGTTAACTCTCCAACAATTTTGTATAAAAACATTTTTTTAGAACAAAATGGAGTGGTCAGTGACAGGAATATTTCCAATTGGCATCACGGTTAGTGCTCGGGTAACATTACATTATGATATTTAAATCTTTAGCGTCCTGTCGCAAATAACAAAATTGAACACTATGAAGATGTCTGATGATACTGTAGGCAAAGGGTACAAACATCTCATAGGATTGAGAGAGGAAAGCTATTTTCTCGGTAGCACAATTTCCTTAGGGTTAATGTGCGATTCACACGAGGAAGATTGATATGAAAATGCTCGAGGCGACATCATTGGATATGTTAACTTGAAAATGACAAAGCTACATATGTGCTCATGACGAGAGCCGACCCATGTGGCATGGTAACAGATGCCAGAACCCACAAGGTAAGCGATTGCTTTGTAAAACTTTTCAAGCTCACAGGAAAAGCAGTCAACATGATTCAACATTATGCAATGCTCAGGGGCTCTTAATTATTTTTTTAGCTTAACACTGGACTTCCGCCTTGTTCCCAGTAACTTAAGTATAGAAACGTTCCTTCCAGATCTATTTATCTGTTTGCACAGCATGCGTAAAGAAGGAATAGGCATCTCTTTCAGGACAATTGACTTCGCTAAACAGGAGGAGAAAATCACAAGCGATATTTATTTCAATGCAAGATACATCGCCGCCGTCAGGTCAATGGTCTGTATGCCGTGAACAGCATAATCGCTAATGTAGGCAAGAGAATTGTCAAAACGTTAATGTTAAGGGGCTTGGCTACAATATGCTTAACCATATATATAAAATGTTGAACGTAAAAAAACAATTAGAGTCCCAACTGAAGTCAGTACTTTTAATTGTGCTTAGCTTGAAGAGAAAAAAAAGGAGTTTATACCAAACAAAACGTTACAGAAATGTGTCAACAATTATGAAATGCATAAAATATTTAAATACGTACAACCTGCTGCATGACAGTGCCGAATATATACTGACGTTTGCGCACAGATGCATTGGACCCTAGGCAAATATTTGACATTGGGAGGTCACGCTGGATTCAGGAAATGCAATATTATGAACGGTTTCTGATCTTATTTGCAACCCAAATTTGCAAAATTTGACATGTTTTACAGCCTTTTGCTCTGAGAGTGACAACTTTGCTATATATTTAAGCAGTTAACAGTGGTAATACTCCAAGCTGTGACCGTTTTGAAATTACTGTTCCTGTTATAACTTTCCAGTCAATTAAAAAGTCATCTCAACATACCTGTCAAGTCTCACTCCCCCTTTCAACCGAACACTGGTCTCTTTTGGGAGCATTTCCCCCAAGAAACTTTTTATTTCTTCATTCTTTGTTATTTGCGAAAGCTATCACATGGAAGTGAAAAAACTACCCACTAGTTGCCGGAGAATGTTAACAGATTGTCGCAAAGTATGTGCAGCGTATATCAATCATGTTCGACAAGCTACAGAAACGAGTTCTCATCACTCAATAAATCAGATAAAGCCCAGTCATTACCTGCCGACTTACACCTTTAGCAGGAGCCATTGTATGTTGGACCTTTGTACCACTTGAATAACAAGCAATGTACATTACATGAGGAACAGTCAGCTCGTTCAACATATATTGCTACAAATACATATTAGGAATTATTTCAATACCATTTTTGATGTGCTCTGAATTGACTTAATTTTGTTGGGTTCACACCCTTTGTAAATAGAACTTCCGCTATTGGAGAGACCATAAAAACGTGACGGGTCAACAGTTTTCCCGCAGGTTTCAGGACTATTGCTCCCAAAAGGGCCCTGAAGAAAGAAGTTGACTTAGCCAAATCGTGGTCCGGAAACAGTTTAAAAAAACATACCCGCGCACATTACCCTGATTCTTCAATATAGAAAAACAATCTTTACTTGTCGGCATACGCTATAATTGACTAAGGTTCACAAGTGAGCCAGCTGAATACAACACATACCAAAGCAAGTTGCATGACTCCTCGACTACACAGAGAAAGATCAAGCAGTATCTGACAGGCAAAGTGCCGTGTGAAGTCACAACACGCTACCAAAAACATTGAGAGGATCACAACACCACACAGTACATAGTTACATGTAGAGAAACAAACAACAAATGCTCATCGAGTTAGTGTATAATGCTTTAGAAATCTTGTATGTGAATAATCAAAGTATCACAATTCTTTAAAAATTGTCCTCTTAATTCCATAATTTCATAATATGATGTGTAAGAAATACGTATTTGTTCTATATCGACATTCTCTTAAAACTGCTAAATCTATTGTGTTCCATTTGTATGCCACGCCGTTGTCTCCAACGTTATCAACAATAAATGGTTTCAAAATGAAGTCTTATTTAGGAGACTGTCACGGCGGTATCTTGTTTCTGGTTATATACCATCACTAGGATTCAGCTGCTCAGGCTACAAATATGCAGCTGTGCCAATAAATGTGCAAACACACCAACCTGGCCATTGATTTTCAGCAACACTCTCCTCCTGGTTCACATCAATGCTAAACACAACATATAGTTCTTTCAGGGTTCGTAATAAATGCGACTTCATGAATGCCGAACTATTTTACGATAATGTACAAATTTATTGCTTTTTGATACATACAAAAATTAGTCATGCATATAGAAGGGCAAAAGGTCCGAGTTTGAAGTGTACCTCCAATAAACCCCAATTTCTATTAGTCCCAAATGTACATTTGAAGTTTTAGTGAAATGAGATCAAATTCAAATAGTGATAGATTCTAACATTTATATTGATTGTTCAGAAAAGCTCAAAATGAATATTTTCAGAACTTTGAAGTTTATCACATGTGTGCTCACTAGTGCTCATTAAGTTACTTTTGTGCACATATCTTGTGTACCTGCCCTAACATACAATGCTGGTGCTGGGATGTTGTTTGAGTACACCATCTAACCTATGTAATGGGAAACAGGTAATGAGGATCCCTGCGCCTGATCCCTGCGCCTTATTCCAGCAGTACTTGTTATCGTTAAAATTTGTTAAATCTAAGTTTTATCTGCTGTATGTATTTGGTGGAATCTTTGTAATTGTATGCACCCATATAGAAAAATAATAACAGGAAAAAATGTTGACAAATAGAGTAACATAATTTGTATACTTTGAGGAGGTGGTCCCAGAAACTGGTTACTTTGTGTGTTTGCCTAAAAATACCTACTCTGGCTTATGACAGTTTTAGCGTATAAAACCGGCAATTGCAGTATCAGCCAGTCAATGCCATAAATAGTAGCAATGTGGTTTCAGCATGCAGAATTAATATCATTTTCAGTTAATTTTTTACATGTGAATACTTTTCTTCTCCAGCATCAATGGCAATGGATTACCGCACGACGGCATTATTGATTTGTGTTGTAACGGCTTTAGCAGTAGACTCAACCCAATGTGCCAGACATCAAGGCATATTAAACTTTATCTTAAAGGCAATGCACATGCGCGGTAGAGAACTCTGCAGACAGTGTCATCTGTGCAACTATAGAGCAACATGTGCCGACTTTTGTACCCGAGCGACTTCTGAGCCACCATTATGCCCACTTTGCCCCGTGTTACTGACATTCTGCGCAACACGGTGTCGCGCATGTCCTGTGAGCATCACATACTACTGACAATGCGAGGGGAATCAAAGGTAACTTCACGTATGCAGAGAAACAGCAATTACGGTTCACACAAAATTTATGGTAAATATGTTACTGATTTTACAGTGCTACAGGTGGATGCAACACATGATTCAATACGTGTCATATTTATTTTGCCTTGATCCTATATCAGGTTTCAGAGATTGTTTTTTCAACAGGGTGGGAGTTTAGTCAACACAGAGTTTGATGTGTGCAAAGGAAGTAATTGATAGCTGTACCCGTTCATACACTGAGGCAACAAAAGAAAGCTACAGACAGAGTCAAAAGTTTTCTACCTGTAATTTGTTGAGGATACTTTGAGGTGTGAAATCTACAGCGAGCCAGATCGGGAGAATACGAACAACTACATGACCGAATCACTGACGACAAGTATCACCGAACTATGTGGAAAATTCGGACAGCACCTGTCCACCTGGTTGTTCCGCTGTTTCCCTTTCCCCCAGCTTGAAGCAAACGACTGGAAAATATATGTTAGGTGTATAGATGCTGTGAAGCAAATAAAGCGTAATGCGGATATTGACGCCCTCTTTGGTTGCGGAGATGCCAACTGTTCCTCATAATCGGGGACAATCCCAGAAATTAGCTGCAAATTTGACAAATTTACGATGCGTGTCTCATCAAAATTGAATATTTGCTGCTGTATAATTTACATATCTTGTGTCCCTGGCGGTCTTGCCTACTGTCCCTTAAATGACACTTTGAATGTTGGCATCTCTGTGGCATCTCAAATCCTCAACTGACCCGCACCCTGTTTTTTTAAACTGCACAGAAGTATATTGACACCGCCGTGATGCATCTTATGTTCGTTGCATCTTCTTGTTACTTATTATTTAGTTGACATGTGTACATTGGCAAACGTTTATAATTTATCTTACACAAAAATGGCACAGTAATCATTGAATGATTTAAAACATGAATATCTACACTTGTCAAAATCTCAATTATTTGGAATGTACATGTATTTTCACGGTGAATTACTAGTGCATGTAATAGAAACTTCGGCAGTACCATACATATATCATGTACTCCATACATCAAAAGTATAATAACCATAGTATGGTACAAAAAAACATGTTCATTGGATCATACCACCATGCGCGAATGCAATATGGCAGACACATTGAGCAGTGTCCCTTTCACCAGGACAACAGACCTTGGATTGGAGTACCACGTGCTTGTCCAAAGTAGCAACGTTGAGCTGAAAAAGTACCACTGGATGGCAACCTCACAAAGCACAAGGGACAAACTGTTCCCCCAGGAACTATTAGCAGGTTTATCATGTTCCTATGACCATGAAAATAAGTGTGAAGAACCTCTTCCAAGGAGGAGCTGAAAACTATTTTTCGCCTGAACGCCGTACATCTATCAATAAATAGCTACAATTTCAAGTTTTATTAGAATTTGTGAAGTGGGAATTGGATGTGAGATCGTTGACTACGGCATTGGGAATAATCATGTTGGGTGTTCAGGACTAACGAATTCTATGGCTGTTTTCTAAAACCAAACGCTGGCAATTTCACACTTATTTTGTGGTGCTGGCCAACATATCAAAGCTCTCTATACATTACAGGATCAGAGCAGACGTTGAAGCGCTTATTGGGTAAACTGAATTGTTGTGAATAAGTGCATATGCTCATTGAAATTTACACCCCAAAGCAATTTAAACTGTTTTAACAAATAACAAGCACCCATGCATTTCAAATAATGAGAGTGAGACTTCCAAAGTAATTTACATAGTCCTTCGTCGACTCTGACTCTGAAAATATGTCTTCGACGAAAGAATATATGTGCAAAACAAAACAAACAAAAAACCCTGAAAGGAGGTCGGGGGGTATGATATGCCGCTAACATAGGGCACACACATAGAGAAGCAAAAATAAAACCACTCAGAGAGAATCAAATATGTATTAACTGACTATCAACTTCTTAAATACGAAACTAAAATAGAGAGGAGGGAAAGAGAGAAAATACTTTAGTATTATAACCATATGATGGTGCATCTCATATTGTCCGGATGATTTATAAAATATGTGTTTTCAGACTTTTATTTTGGAGTTCCTCGTTGGTTTTATTAGCTAGATAGATTAGGACATTATTGGGGTCTACGAAAAGTATTATTCGTAGTCATGATAATTAGGCATGTTGTTGTTAGTTGTTATCAATGCCAGTTGTTATCAATGCGACGCCAACAGTAACTCGTGTATTGTGTCAACATGGTTTAAACTGTGCTTCAATTAGTGGAGAGTGCAATATTCATATTTAATGAGTCTTTTGAACAGTCGGAAAAAAACGAAACATTAAATTTGCTGCTAAGTTGATTCTATATCGCTCCCCTCCAAAACGGGATAAGCAAATAGACGTCGCTGGATTGCTTTTTAGTTAAGACCTTTACGAACGTAATCCTTTTTATTCCATTCCTTTTCGCTGAGCCGTTCTACAAGAATAACCATATCAAGTTACCTCTCTTGCCCGCTTCAGCAAATAGAAAAACTGAGCTTCAAAGGGATTTGAAGACAATAAATTGACTGTGGAGCTTCAGAGCTTGGACGAATTAGGTTAAGGCTTGCTGTGCTTGAAACAATACATGAGTCTGAACTTTCTCACAGGTTGTCACTCATACAATCATATTGAGATGAGTTTTATGGCCTTTGAAGTTGCGATATCATAGTCTTATGAGGCATCTCAAATTACTTGGACTACTGGTTTCGCCCTCTGACATCATGTGGGGGTGGAGCCTTTGCGCTGCCCAGGACTTAACCTGTAGGAACCAGGCCGTCGGTACACATGTACAAACTGGCACACTAGCAAATAATCAACTGGAATGTACAATCAGCAATCAATATGAGTTGTGGGACTTGGGGATGTTGAACTCAGCAGGGATGTCCAAAACGTTTTTGGTGTATCTCGTGTCGTTAAGGACACTTTTCATAGACCCAAACCCCAAAATACCCTGCCTAATGTGGACACAATACATAACAGAAATGCCGGTCACCACATATTTCTTTGTTATGAACTTACAATAGCCAGTTAAACAGGTGAATACGATGATAATTCCTGAACAGACCGAGGAAGCTGAAATCAGTTACTCAGTCAATCGAACAAAACAAACTCAATGTTGATAAATCATAATCCTGAAACAAAGATTGGCACAGCTTGCTCACTTTGTTCTTATAGAGTCATTCATAATGAAAAACAAAGGGACTTAAGAGTAAACTCTACTCATAGAAGCATGACAAGCAGTTTGGACATGTTTGTGCTTTTTGATCCTGATATTAAAAATTTTGCATAAACTTGTGGTCTGTCAGAAAAAACAATTTAATTATCATGCACATATATAAGTATATGTTTACATGCACATAGAAACAGAAATAATATATATATATATATATATATATATATATATATATATATCTATTTTACCTGGAAGTCGCACAAGTTCAGTCGCTGCCTATTGTGGACACCTCTCAATTGTGGACACTTTTGCTCAGTCCCAATGGTGTCCACAATTGACAGGTTTTACTGTACAGTACGGAGAACGCAAAATGCAATAACGGATTAGATAAACTTAACCAACACAGATCATGTGTCAGCTCCATCTGAATGTCTATTATTTGCAGACAGATTTTGCGTGAATTAAATCAGTATGTAAAACATTTTTCCACAACTTATTTTTTTGATGTGCGTAACTACACAGGACTTTATTGAAACATTCAGTAGAGTAGAAAAGTGCAGATAGCACCACCCTAGGCTTTACCGGTGGTGCAGGACTTTTATTGAAAGTCATATGACCTACAATATTAGAACCAGTTGTGGAGAGCTGTACGATATTTCCTGAGCACAAGTTGAATTTTAACGGCTAGTTTTTCTGCCTTGAAAGTAAGAAGTCGCCAAATCACAACACATTCACAACCGTACATGCGACGAAAATATAGTGCAGTGTGCTAATATCACGAAACTAAAATGATACAATCTTCTATTTGTAGAAAATATTTGCATTGTGGCATGTCGTCGAATGTATAAATATTTCTGTAAACAAATAAACATGCTCGAATCCTGCATATTATAACACGACAAAATTCGAAAGAATTGCTCACGTGTTTCTGATCTCCACCGCGAAGATCCAGCAGCAGCGGATGGGACGAATGATCGTCTTCAGTTGTTTATGCCGCATTTTTACATTACAGGATTCATATCAATTATACCTTGGGTCAATACTTGTATTTTATGTTAAAAAAGTATGAATGACCTTGAGCCATTTTTTTTAATTTGCCGGGCAACACATATACAAGAAAATGACCCGTAAGTGCAACAGCACCTACAATTTTCAGTTTCGTTGTATCCGATGCAGTCACTGGGGTAGAGTGGAGTGAAGCTTGATACGTAATAGATCAAAATGGCCATGTACGTAAAAGGTCCAACTTTTCGAGGTCCGATATATTTGTCGCCATGCAGAACATAGCAAACGTTCGAACATGTCAGACATCCGTTCTGAAACCATGTAAAATTATTCACTTTCCGTTTCACTACTGTGAACATGACGCTTCGAACCGTGAATTGATCGACCGTTCAATCATCCCATGCGCTGCTGCTTAATCTTCGCAGAGGAGATCTGAAACACGTGAGCACTTCTTTCGAGTATTGTCGTGTTATGACATGCATGATTCGAGCATGCTTATTTGCTTAAAGAAATATTTATGCATACGACGACATGCTACAATGCAAAAATTTATACACAATATAGAAGATAATATCGCTTGCATTTCTTGACTTTAATACACTGCACTATTTTTTCGTCGCTTGTATGGTTGTGAACTTGCAGCACAGTCAGGCCCTTTTCGAGACCACATCATCATCATCATCATCATCATCTGGTTTTGGTTGCCTCTGCAACTCATCAGGCGCGTGTATCTCGCGTAAAATTACCTTGAATTCACTGTGTTAAACTTATCCCCCCCCCCCCAAAAAAAAACAAAACCAAAAAAACATGACTTAACGTACAGAGAGCTTTTAAAAGTTACTTGCTTTTTCTCAGTTTCATTTTGTCGGGGTATTTCCCTTGGTTTTCACCCCGCATATTATTCGTTTTATTGGATATGAAAAAAACAAACAGTTGATCGAACAGCCCATCCTCCACAGACCCTGATACTAAACCGATAATAAGTACCATATTCGTCTAAGGGTACCCAGACATGTTCTCATTCAATTTCAAAGCACAATACCCAATAATGTGGGAAAATATAAAATAAAGAGAGAAAAAAGATACATTCAGCACCATCTGTTAACAAATTGGAGTCTAGAGGTCACCTGATGCAATGTCAAATCAGTTTGTCAAGGGGTTTGGGGAATTAAAAAATGTCAAATATAAACAAATATTTACTCAACAAAAATCAATGGAGTGGGACCCTTTGTGCAGCTTGGTAGAAACCACTCAAGTTACTTCCACCAAGTTTGAAGGGATATAGCTGACGGGTTCGGAGAAATCCAAGATGTAAATTACAATTGCAATCCCCTAGAACTTTCATTATAATCAATGAGAATGCACGCACGAAATGAAAAGACAACGGAAAAAACCTGAAAAATTCTACAAATCTGCAAAAGATATAAGAACATTTTTTGTTGCCAGATACTGGCCTCACTGTCGATTTTTGTATGTACAATGCCGGATTTAAACCTTATGTCCGTACCATTTACTTCATCTGCATCATAAAGTTGTTTAAAGTGACATTTTAGCTCAGCTAACTTGTCAGTCAGCTTAGCTTATCTTATCGTCTACCACCCATCGCCAACAATTTACATTTTCGACTTCTCTAAAACCATTGGCCAGATCCACGTCATACTTGGTTGGAATGTGAATCGGTAGACTCTGTACCAAGATTATTCAAATGGTCGGGCTCCAGTGACATCACGGATTTTTTTATTATTTTTTGTTCCTTTTAGGGACAAATCTTAAGAATTTATTCTCCGAAACCGCTCACGCAATTGCTTTGATATCACACAGAAACACTCCTAAGGAATCCCAGTTCTTAATTTGTTCATTTTATTATATTTTTTTTCATTTTTTAAATTATTTTTGTGTGTTTTCCCTGTTTCCGACTTCTCTTCCAGAACCGTCACTCAGATTAAGCTAAAACTTGCAGGATGTGTTCATTGTGAAAGGGTCAAATCGATTTGTTCACTGGGTGTGACTACTTTGGATTTTTTATTTTCAGCAATATTTTTAATCCAGGTACTTATCGGTAAATGCGCATTTCTTATTGATCACAATGTAAGTCTAAGGGCATTCTAATGATGATTCACATTTTCGACTTCTTATCTCAAATCGCCAGACACACTAATCCAAACATGGTTGCAATGTACGTTTGGGTGGGTTTCTACCAAGTTTGTTCAAATGGTCACACTCAAGTGATTTTTGGATTTTTAATGAAATGGTTTGTTCTTTTGGGGGCCAAATCTTTAAACACATCTGCTCCGAAACCACTCACTTAATTCCTTTTGATATTACACAGGAACATTCTTGAGGCCTCCGAGATGCTAATTTGTTCACCAGGTGACGCTGAAATTTTTTAAATGATCTTTTTGTGTGTTTTTACTATTTTCGACTTCTTTGCCATAACCGTCACTCAGATTCAGCTGAAACCTGGAGGATATTTTCCTTGTGAAAGGGTCAAACAAAGCTGTTCACTTATTACATCATCATCATCATCATCATCATCATCATCATCATCATCATCATCATCATCATCATCATCATCATCATCATCATCATCATCATCATCATCATCATCATTGTTTTTATTAAATGGCGACATAGTAGCAAGCTGTGATTGCTTCACGGGTAGGCCTACTGACGGGGGTTGGGCGGGGCGGGGTGGCAGGGAGGAGGTAACAGATCTTTAGATTTGTTGGGCAGTAGGAAAGTGAAAGTTTTGATGATGATGATGATGATGATGATGATGATGATGATGATGATGATGATGATGATGATGATGATGATGATGATGATGATGATGATGATGATGATGATGTCAGTGTCAACTAGTAAAATATTACCTCAAGCTGACCTCCGAGTACGTGTTTTGCATTTTAAAGGTACAGTAAATACTCAAGCACAATTTACGCCCAAATTGACAGGCATGGTACGTTACCATGGCGTACAACCATAGACTTTACGTAATAGTTAATCAAGCGGCTTTATTGATATTTTTGGTTCCTTGTGCAAAGTTAATTGCTATGATGATTTGGAACTATGCAGTTTTTCAGTCAGTGGTAAGGAATAAAACTTTGATCTTGGAATATCTAACTTGGTGGTGTTCAAACAGTACTTGGGCTTTGGGCTTACAGATTTCGGTTTGTTAAGTTTCTCTTTATAGGCGAGCCGCCAACTCCCAAAAAGAGCTTTGTTTTAGGAGTTTAATAGCACCATCGTACAGAAATATACAATATGTCCTAAATTTATCTTTAGCTTCTGGAGATAATATTTCGGTATGTTGTCCTTACCTCTGGTTGTTTTCAGGGGAAGAAAACAAAGCATACATACAAGTATATAATTACTCTCACGATTTCACATTTTCTGTATATTGTACAGTGTTGAAGCCCTAAAACCCAATTTTATACTTTTATTGATATAATATAGTGATTTTATATAACAGTCACCGCTATTGTGACAATTTCAAGAAAGTTGCAATTCTTTTTGCATGGATTGTATTGCCTTTTTGGTATATTTTCATTTTATTTGTTTTATATTACAATGAAAGAATTTATGGAAAAGACTTCCGTTCCGGACGCTGCTGAGAGCATTTTGGTACTTCAGGGTTGTCATATCTTATCATTCTTATTGTAATTTGCATTTTCATAATCTGAAGCAAAATCAGATTGTTTTTATACCTTTGTATGCACATAGGCTTTCAAAATAAAAAAATGTATAAGTGGCATAATGGCTAAGAGGGTGTACGTTCGAAGTATTGGTGGTGCGTTCGAACCAGCATGCGTTAGAATGCACAAGGATTGTTTTTTTTTTTTTGCTTCCATTTTTTTATTTAGTTAATTAATAAAGAAAATAGATAAATAAACTAACTAAATAAAAAATTATAATAATTTTTTTATTTACTACCATCACACAAGAAATCTATTATACTGTGCAGAACGTACCTTCAACAAAATGACGGTTACCAAAAGAATGGGTGTGCACTAAATTATCATCATATATTCATCATCATTTTTCTATTATTATATTTATTATTATTATCAGTAGAAGTAGTAGTAGTACTAGCAGTAGTAGTAGTATAAGCATTATCATTAGACGTCCATCGCATATTCTCTTCAAGTGTTGAAAAACGGATGTGTTTGTCGTTATCGATATTAACTGAATTTTCCGTTACATGTTCTTAGATCTATGGTACAGCAGCGATTATAGCACCACGTCCAATTGCATGCTAACTGACCGAAATTGTCAAGTACTTGTGTGGCACAATGGTCAGAGTAGAGAGCTTGCATTCGAAAGGCGACGGGATCAAATCCATTTGTCTTACTTCATTATAATATAATATGCTTTACTCATACAATAATCATACAAGTCTTATTGAGCAGCTCAACGATGCAATAGGAAGCATGCAAGCAAGCAAGAGAGAGAAGGAAGAAAGGAAGAGAGAAAGAGAGAAAGAAAGAGAGAGAAAGAGAGAAAGACAGAAAGAAAGAGACAGATAAAGAGAGAGATAGAGAGAAAGAAAGAGAGAGAAAGAGAGAGAGAAAGAGAGAGAGAGAAAGAGAGAAAGAAAGAGAGAGAAAGAGAGAGAGAAAGAGAGAGAGAAAAATAGAGAGAGAAAGAGAGAGAGAAAGAGAGAGAGAAAGAGAGAGGGAAAGGGAAAGGGAAAGCTAAAGGGAAAGAGAGAAAGAGAGAAAGAGAGAAAGAAAGAAAAACGAAAACAAACAAACAAACTGTCAATATCCAAGCCGTGACCCATATTAGAAACAACAGATGCTCTGCTCTATGGACGGGTTTAAAGTCTTTGAATGTAAAAGACAGTCCACTTTAGAAATAAAAAACATGTATACATGTGCCATAACATGTTCATACCTGTAGCTTTGAGCTTATACTGAAACGTTATCAGTCTTATTAGAATATGAAGTATTATACAGAGTTTGCTTTGATTCATTTTACGATCAACTTGATATGACCGTGTCTCACATTTATATTTCTGTTAAACCCCCAAATGGATGAAACGTATTGAAGTATATAAATTTATATACGCAGAAACATGTAGAAGTACTGCCTGCGTGGTGGTAAAGCGTGCGTCTTTGAAACAGAAGGTAGTGAGATCGAATCTAGTGGTCGTCCTTTTGTCCATTATAGGGCCTATATTTATTTTTTTAATGTCTAGGTTACACACACACACACACACACACACACACACACACACACACACACACACACACACACACACACACACACACACACACACACACACACACACACACACACACACACACACACACACACACACACACACACACACACACACACACACACACACACACACACACACACACACACACACACACACACACACACACACACACACAGAGAGAGAGAGAGAGAGAGAGCCTACATGTATATATATTTGGGCACCTGATTTTAAATTAAGCCAAAATTTTAACATCAATTTCAACATCACGAGAGGGGTTCATATAGGTGTTGCCTGCTCCCCAATCGTATTTTCTTTCAAGAAATAAAATAAGTTTAAACCTACGTCAAGAAACTTAACGTGTAAACATAATTTTGCACATATAATTTTGGGTGACCCGCAAGTCTGACTTGGCTTTTTTAATCGCTCGTCACATTTTAACTGAGTTTATCTATCTGTTATTGTTTACTTATTATTCAGAATTTAGCGTGTCATGGCAGATCTATAAATTTGTTTTATTATTTATTTATTAATTCATTTATTTGTTTGTTTGCTTGCTTGTTTGTTTGCTTGTTTGTTCGTCCGTTCGTTCGTCCGTGTTCGTTCGTCCGTTAATTTATTTGTTTTGTATGTATTGAATGACGGTTCCCCAATTTTTGTTTTATTACAATTAAAAGTGCTGTTATTGACTGGTACTCGCATTTTTTCGCGAATGACAGGCTTTCGATGTTCATCCCGTATTGTTGCTCTATGTTAAACAAAGCTGATCTTCATTTGGCATTCAATTACTTCGTGATATGTGATGCTTGGAAGCAGACTTACCAGAAGTTTTGCTTATTTCTCAATTCATTTTCTTGCACTTTCAAACAAAAGCATGTTGAAAATAATGTTAAGTGTCCAATGAAACTCCTCCTTTGAATAATGACATGGTTTTCTATTATCATTATTATTGCGCGGAGGGAAGCAAGATTCTTACCCAGTCTTGAATTCAACACAGAAAGACTCTTAAGAGCCAGGTATGGTTAATATGTGTATCACAAAACTTGTAAAACTCACTTGCTATGAATGTGGCAACTTGCACAGTGTGTCTCACAACGTTAACGAACACGTGAATTGGACCCGGCAGGTCGTAATACTTGCTGTAATTTCAGGATGAGGTGCCCAAAGTATTGGATTTGACGATACCAACGCCCTACAAGAAATAGGTAGCTTTAGGTTTAACCATGGGAAATTTTTCCACATAAAAATTACTAAAGATACTAAAAAAGTAATTTTGTAATCGTTATACTAAGTGGGGTTTTTTTTTGTTTTGTGTGCTGTTGTTGTTTTTTAGAATATATCAAAATAAATTGATATTGCTGTAGTGATTAATATGCCAAGATAAACACGTATGCAAGATTTGATTTTTTAATCGACAAGTAAATTATTTTCAATGAAAAAATCTTAGAAATGTCTGGTATTAGTAGTTATTATTGGCGAGTATAATAAATAGTATGGCATATGCTATTACAATGTGCAATTTAAGTCATAAGAAAAGAGGAAGATAGGCTTTGTATGTAAATAATGATAAGATACTGGGGTAAAAGAAGAGCACATGGTACTCGTTGCCTTTTCGACATTTTTTGACGACTTAAGTAAAATGGTCCTACCTATAATTAAGCTTAATTTTTACATTTCAAGTCTAACATTGTAGCATGTTTTACCTGTCTAGGAGCAGAGAAGCATTGTCTTAGTATGGAAAAATTAATTTAATGTATATTGGTGTTGTGAAAGCAATATAAATATGATAATTTGCTAACCAGCAATAGCAGATGGCACTAAAATGAAATCTTTTGGCCGAAAAAAAGGTGATGTTTAAAGATGCCGTTTCCATGGCAACCAAACACAGGTAACTGAGGGCAACAGGGCAAAATAATTTTAGGGGACTGATAAGATATTTAAATATTTAAACTATAAATATATAAAGCGGGCCCCCTCCGGTACTCCTATCTCGTGCATCAATAACGATTTCACCCTATTTTTGAAAATGTTCTTACATTTATTTGATATACCCTGGCAGGTTCTGCATGTGAATAGGTATAATCATGGTACAGCAGTACATGCAAATACCGACCTGGCCAAATTCTGTAGCAATTTTTCATAACTGTGATGCAAAATTTTGCTACAATGCTCCAGTTGGACAACCTTGGACCAGCTGCAGCAAGCGACCAACCAGCAAAATCACCCCACAAGCAACTACCCGTAAAAAAACAAACAAAAAAAACAAAAACAAAAACAAAAACAAAAAACAAAAAACAAAAAAAAAAAAAAAAAAAAAAACAAAAACAAAAAACAAAAAAAAAACACAAAAAAAAACGGTCGTTCAAATCAAACATAACCAAGTTGTAAGACAAAGCTAATATAAAAGCTGCCCAACGTGTGCCGTTATTTTGCAGTAAAGTCAACTCAAACACAGAATTTTATTTCAACTTGTCTGGACGGTCAACTTGGGCCGGGTGAAAAGCATAGCACCACGACGGGCGTGGTATCGGTATCTAGTATTGCTAGGTTTCAGGTGTCCGTTCTTCGAGTTACCAGAACGAACAGTCATCAACGTATTTTTGAAAGATGACTTACAATCTAAACTTTAATCTGCCCGCTCGGTTGTGTCTGAAGCAGTTATCATCGTTAGTTATAAATCCAAATGCAACCCGAAGGCGTATGCATAACGCACGCACATTGAGCGCCTACTTAAACATGGCACAATGCATTGTGGGAAAGGAAAATCACAGCAAATCGTGGCCACGCGTTTTCAGCACGGTTCCAGGTGTCCGTTATCCGAGTTACCAGGGCAAACGGTCGTTAAAATACATTTAAAACATGACTTACTATCTTAACTATAATCTGCCCGCTCGGTTGTGTCTGAAGCAGTTATCATCGGTAGTTACAAATCAAATGCGACACAGCACAATCGAGCACCATTTTGAGCATTGCGCAATTAATGCATTGATTGTGGGATAGTCTCAAAAAAGTACACTTGATTTGGACATCAAAGTGAATCGCGTCCACAGCATATATATCATTATTGATGCTCTGATATAATTGCAAAATATATATTTTTGGTTTCATATATTTTACCCCCGCTTCCCACCCTCACTCGGCAAGGTCGTCCCAATACTCATTCACAAACCATTGACATTGGGTACGGAACTCCCTATTTTCACAATGGCAGCCCTGTCGATTGGGTATTTTGAAGAAGTAGCGTCCAGAATATATGTGTAATAAGTGTTAAGGGAAGGGTAATTTGTCGAATGACTGTAATGTACAATATATAGTGGGACTTTTTCAGAGTGTGCATTACCAGAAAATGCATATACAACGAGAAACAGTGACCAGTTGTAGGCGCCAGAAATAGTATCTGGTATCAGACGTAGAAGTCGCCCTGAGGCATAAAATAAGGGCCAGCAATTGGCTGAGTGCCAGGCGCCCCACTGCGTGAAAGACAAAGCTCAATGGGGAAGGTTGCCCCGAAAGTGGATACAGGTCCGAAAGTTCTGGCGAGCTTTTATGTAAGTGGTAATTAGTCATAAACGATCAAACTGGTTCAATTTTACAACTTAATGGTTCAAGAATGTGTGAAACTCGTGCATATGAACAAAATCTTGGAACAGTACTCTGTACGTTCTCTCATTTCTTTGCATATTTCGTGGCGCTCTGACATTTCAAACCATAAAATATACGGAACTGAATACAGAAATTGCAGGGAATTGATCAACAAGATTTCATCTTATTAGTATTATATATCTTGGACTAAATCCCATGTATATTTTAGGCTGCTGGTGATGTTTTTACAAAAATAAAATGCCCTCTAGTGCTGATTGCCACTGAACACTACGCCCTGGATAAATAATTTGTGAATACCCTTCTTTTTTAAAAGTTTACGAGATGCACTTTTAGAAAACTTTCCAGATGGTTCACATCCTCAGCTCACCTTCGGTTAGTTCTTCGCCGTGAATGTGAAGGTGTAAATAAGGAAGCTATGGAAAGGTCTTGTGCCTGGGGGCAACCAGTGTTTCACACCACAGATATACACGCCATCACAATAGAAATCAAAGGTATTCAGGATGTCAGCACTGAAGGCTGGCACAGGTCGATGCACATCATTGTAAACACATCTAAGGTAAGCCAAAGATACAACTAATCTTGATGTAGCACTTCACGAGGAATGTCCCTTGAATCCGTGTGCCACTTAATGCATTTTATGCGGTAACAATCTTTTCCTGTAATAATGAGCGCAAAATTTGAAACTAACAAAGATATTCCTTGCCAGAGTGCGTTCACCGCAAATACTGCATCATCCTCTACCGTACATGGAAGTTGCGGTTGCCATTTGGTAAAAGCGCTGCAAGAAATAAATCCAGTCAAGACCACGCACTCTTATTGTTGGTATCAAAATACAAACTCAATTTGTTTCAACAACCGTTAAATCTTGTCTAACTCAACATCTTGCCGAGCGAATATTACCATTGTCCGTTAATTGTGTTAACTCAACAGCTCATCTTGCGATACTTTGCAAAAAATTTTGATTTACTATTAATACAGCTATGGATTGCCCACTTGCGACAAAAATCACATGAAAGATCGTCAGTGTCCGCATTGAACCTTTCTGTTACATGTACAAACAAGTGGGCATAGCACGGTATATAAGTTTTTAACGATTATCGTTACAAGGGAAGGAAGAAATAAAGAGATTTATTATGCACATATTTCATCAGAACAGTTTTGTATAGAACTAAAAAGTTTCAAAATAATATAAATATAAGAATTGTATTTACATTGATCATAATTATCAGCGTGTGAGTTTAACCTGTTGATACGTAGTTACTCCAATGAAGTAAATTATACGCAAAAACTTGGAATGACGCACCTATGCTTGCAATCGAAAGAAAGTATAATTTTCATTTTCATTGCATATATAATCCTGCGCTATTTATGGCATTGTAACCAAGAAAAGACGCAAAGTCATTAATTTTGTAGAATCACGATAGTGTTTCCACCTTTGTTAATGAATTTTCGAATAATTACAGATATAATTAAGTGAAAATTGCCAAATAACACAACGGAAACTGTATACATGTATATTCATTAGTGATAAATACTTTGAAGGTGTGTGCCCCTTTTGTCGCCTGAAAATTGAAAGAGCTTTATACAAGACACATTCCATATACCATGTTTGTTAAAATTTAAACAAAGGAACTGATCTGAAACACTAGAAGCAAGTTTACCCTGCCAATCGATACACGTCTTGAACAGAAATTAAAATATGTTAGCTGCACTCGCCTTGATTCTAATACAAGTTCCAATGTTCCTTCTCTCATTAAGGATCATCGGTGAACTCAGAGTTCAAAACGTGCCTTATTATACTGATGATAGATACGAGTGTTAAAGTTCAAACTTTCACTCAGCACAAGCGCTTTAAAGTGAATCATTTAGCTTGAAATTAACGCCAGTAAGTTATGGTGTGTATATATAGGCTTCTGTGTCCATTATAAAATTTTAAAAAGCAAATTATTCACTTTCACCATGTATTTATCACTTCTTTCACTTTATAGATTTGGTTTACTGCCTCAGCTAAACCCTCATTTTTTTTACCGTGCTAATATAAAACAAATGAGGTAAATTGTTAAACATGTTCGCATGTTTGTACAACTTTATGGTGTGATGGCTATCTGGCTATGAACATCTGGAGTCGCACGAGATATTTGCCCCAAATTGTCAATTTTTTGGTTGCCAGTTTTGGCAGAAGTTTCTATGTTCCGAATTGCCACAATGATAACAAAATGTTTCCACTTTATAAACTAACATTTTATTCAGGTATAGGCCTGTAGTTGCAGACACCACAGGGAAGCATATGAATGGTCAAGGTCGACAATTTTCTTAGGCGGGCTATTGGGCGCATTGCGTCCAATACGTGGCGAGGACTACTGTTCACTTGAGTAAAAATTTGGCATTGATAGAGTTTTAATTAAGGTAAAGTTTTTTTTTAATGTCAACATAAGAAACATATAAGCCCATTCGCGACCGGATGGTTTTCTTTTCAGAGCCTGGAAAATGAATACTGCCGCAGTGCTCCTGTTTGTGATATCTGTGCTGGGCAGCTGTCAGTCTTATGATTTATTCGGTCTTGAGTTACCTGTCAATCCAATCAAAGCTGCTAAAGACATTTTTCGAGGTGGACAGCACATCTGTCCTTACTGCAAGTACTGTTATTTTGCTCCTCTGTGTGCTATATGTCAAACAACATGGAATCCTGCTTGTTTTGTCTGTGCGTATACACACCACTGCAGGGATACATGTAAACAGCAGTGCGAAAATGGTAAGTTAAAGAAGTTTGTGACACTTGAAAACATCGGCATTCATTTTTGTCATCATCACATAACGCCGAGAAATTCTAGGTTTTTGTCATACATGTGTTGCAAAATCCTAGTGACAATGTATTTAAAGTATATGGCCTGTGCTTCCCTGGGCCAGCCCATCCAAATAGGATGCGTGCCAAAGAATATCAGGTCTTATCAGATGCGATTAAAACGACCGAAATGTAAACTGAACAACCGTAAAGTGGACACAACACTATGTCGACAGTTTCTTTTCAGTTAACCAGATAAAGACTTACAATGATTGTAATTGCCCTGGATATCTGACTTTGACTTCTTCAACTTTGGATTGATGGGATTTTTAAACAGGTTAATTGCTTGAGCATCAATCAACCACATAACCAATCAATCAGTCAATTATCGATAGCATATGTATAATGAGGGCAATCAGATTCACTTGATGTATTTCATAGTCATATGTGTAAATCTTTGCAAAATTAAAAAAATAACTTAAATATTTCGTACATGCCTAACTTCTAACCATGACATATATTTCAGTTCCAAGAAAAATCTATGGCAGTTGATCAGAAGAGGCCATGTTTTACACAGCCTTGTAAGTTCGTAATGTTTTTCTCTCTTACATCTAAAGTTATCTTATATAATTGAGCATTGCAGCAAAAACCGTAAAGGCATAAAATAAATCAAATTGCATTTGGCAAGCATTTTAATGCGAAATACTATAAAAACATTGCTCATTATGGAGCAATATGTTGAGTTGTGTAAGGAAATTACTCTTGGGTAATAATGGACGGATGGATGTCAGAAATAAGCTATTTGTATTTGAGCCATTTCGGGTGATACTAATAATTTATGCTTTACGATTTAGTGATTTGTACCGCACCTTATCACCTAAACATTGTTTAGGTCATTATGGTCATAATGGCATTTTGGGCACAGTGTAACCATAGTTATAAGACAATTTGTCAATGGAGCAAACGGTTTCATTCTGCACGAAAAGTTATCTCGTTTTTTACACATTTTTTTTCGATAAATATGCAATATATTCACCTCCTTTTGCATGTCTTGTATTTAGAGGCAAGCACTTACATTTGTTTAAGAATGTCTATATTGTGTCGTATCCTATCATATGATATAAACAGCGAGTGTCTTATATTCTTTAACTTTTAAAGTAGGCTATAATAGTATATTACGCTGTCAAGAGATATCCGTCAGGTACTCCAGGCTCTGAAACAAATTCTAATAGTTATGTGCCGGAGACCCGTCATTAGCTTTTGGGCTGATGAAGCATGTTTAAAAAATTTTAGGTTCAAACTGTTGTGACAAGGGTTTTTTGATGATAAAAAAATATTATAGACAAGGGTTTTTTAATGATAAAAAAACTATGGACAAGGGTTTTTTAATAATAAAAAAATACTATAGACATTGACAAAAAAACGGAAAAGGGGAGTACAGAGCTTTGCTGACGTATACAATAACACGTTATACTGTAATTGTTGAGATAAATGATTATCAATCATATAAAAATCCGCCAGTACTTTCGGACCTGTATCCACTTTCGAGGCAACCTTCTTCACTAAGCCCTAATTTCGACTCGGTGGGGGCTCTTGGCTGCTGTGCCCAGTGCTGCTACTCAATTCATACCCTTTGGGGACACTTCAATGTCGGATACAATATACTTATTCTGAAATTATATAATCAAAGTCCCAGTATTTATTTTACATTACATTCATTCAACAAATTAATATTCTGTTAACACTGATCACATATATTTTGGATACCACTTCTTCAAAATATCCAATGAGGACTAACCCAGGTACTTGGCTGCCATTTTGAAAACTGTACCCAATGGTTTGTAAATGAGGATAGTATTGGGATGATTTTAGGAGGTTTATGATATATGGCAAAAAAAAAGATTATATTTTGCAAATGTTTTCGAGCATCAATACTGATATGATATATGTAATGGCCGCGGTTCACTTTGATATCCAAATCCAAATCAAATGTATTCTTTTGCGACTGTCCCGCAACGTATTGCGCAATGTTCAAAATGGCGCTAACCAACGTGCATGGTTTGCCGGCTCAATGTATCGCGTCGCATTTGGATTGGTAACTTAAGTATGATAACTGCAGGATAAGACGGTAAGTCATTTTGACAAACATAAATCTGAAACCCCTTGCCCCCCCCCCCCCCGTCACGTAATGCAATTTGTCAATAAAAGGGGACAGCAGTCACACGACTGTCCTCACTGTGCTCACCTAGGGCAGGTCAGCTGGCCATTGTCAGGAAAGGGGGTAAAAACTTGTGTCAGAGTCTTCAGTTAAACAGTGGCGTAACTGCCCCGTGGATTAGTTACCCCGGTTATAACTACACCAGCTTTTATGCATACCAATTTTCTTACACCATGAACTGAGGGGTAACTAAAACTGTTTTATGTTATACCATGGGTAAGTTACACCTCCTTTATGCATACGGGCCCCGGAAAATAAATCAAAATGAATGGGAAGCTGGGCATTTTGTGTCGTCTGTTTGGTGACGGGCTGCCTGGGTGACAACAAACTCATGACTGTCATGGCAGCATTTTCATCAGATCTTCCCAGCCTAGAGCATGCCCGTGTGGTCTGGGATGGATGCAAACAAACTGATAAAGACAAACAAGAATCAGTTTAGCTCTGCTGCAGCACGGGTTGTAAAAGGAGCACTTGCTCAAACAAGTCTGCAGCAAATTTATATTGAGACGGGATGAGAGACTATGGCTGAACGTAGGAAAAAACAAACTAGTACTTATGTTAAAAATAATAAATAGACTTTCCCCTGTTTATCTCAATAAACTATCACTCGGAATAGTGTAGGCACGTACAAACCAATTCGATGGTGTCTTGCAAAAGGGACTTAAGTCAATTTTTCTGGATTTTCGTATTTTTGCATGTGCATTCCTCTCCTAAAAAGGAACCTTTCTGTATTAACGGTGAACCTCGATATTGCGTATCAAGGGAATTATAAGGTTTTGAAAATGACGCTAATTTTTGAAGAGTTTTTTCCGGTTTTGTAAGAACGGCTTATATTGGAGTGAGCCTATATTGCATAGATTTTGCAAACAATTTCGATCAGCAAATCACTTGCAAAAAAGACTTATATAAATTTGAGCCCATTTGGTAATACAAAAATATATATTTGGGGTCTAGATGCTATTAGCAAAAAGGACTTATGTGAAAATGAGTCATTCTGTCAAATTCATTATTGTCAGGAATAGCATGATATTAATATTGCAATAAGGACTCATAAGGAATTGAGTCATTTTGCCAAATTCATTTTGACCACAATAGCAAAGTATCAAATTTGCAATAAGGACTCATAGGGAATTAAGTCCCTTTCTCAAAATATATTTTGGAAACATGAGTGTTTTATCGCTGTGTAAGAGAGACTTATATGAAGTTAAACCATTCTTGTAAAATAAGTTTAATATGGTTCTCCCATTATAAGTCATTTTGTGAAGCCATCAGATGATTCACGTGGGCTTTTGAAAATAAGGACTGCTCCCTCACGCCAGATGTTGGTCTGCTAAGCAGAAGTCACACACATATAACAGGAGGGTTCTTGCATTTATTCTTTCTCACATAGCCAGTGAAAAACTTGCAATTTGTGAAATAACATGCATGAATTATTATAGTTGAAGATCAGAGGTAAGTAGCAAGTTGATGAAAACAAAGTAAAAAAGTTGCTAAAATAAAGCATAAAGTTAGAGTGAGTGATAATACGTGCATTTGATAAACTGCAACCGGGGAGCAATTATTACTACTCTACAGGACAAAATTTAAACCAACCCATATCCTCTCAATAAATTTTATTACACCTTTTGTTTAGAATGAGATTAACAGATAGGCCTACAGGTCCCTGCTAAAGTCTTGTTAGTTTCATCTTGCCATGTAGCATACCGTACATAATTCACTTTTGTAACTCATTTGAAGTTAACGCCTACATGCTACATTTTATAAACATAAAACTGGGGCACATTGACAATCATGATTGTTTATATTCTTGGCCAGACATAGATAGACTATGTGCTAATAATTATTCATTATCTGAACGGCTTGAACTGTATAGCTTATTTTATTGATACTTTCATAGTAGGCCTTTAAAAAATCATCTTATTCTCTGTTCTCATGATTCTGCTACTAGTACAACAATCCTTTTTATGGGGGTTACTAGCTACTGACATAATAATTATATCCCCCGCGTCCGAAGGATCCGTGGGATGTATTGGTTTTGTGACCGTTCGCCCGCCGTGTCTGTCTGTCCGTCCGTCCGTCCATCCGTCCGTCTGTCTGTCTGTCCATCGGGACGATGTTAACGCGATAACTAAAAAAATATTGCATGTAGCTCCGCCAAATTTTGGTTACAGATGCACCTTATGATGAAGCAGGTCAAGTTTGAAAACTAGCTTTTTGTGATCATTAATTAATTAGTTAATTAACAAAAGATCGTCAGGCAGCCTTCAGATCCCAACGGCCATATCTTTAGAACTATAAATGCTAGCCTTTTGAAATTTTCAGTGTAGGTAGATCTTAGGTAGGAGGTGTGTATAGGATTAAATTTATTTGGCTGAATACTTTCTTTTACAAATTAATTATTAACAAAGAACATTAATCACCTCAAAATCACCTGCATAATTTTGTCTGGGCCATATCTTCTAAAGTATAAATGCTAGCCCTTTGAAATTTTGGTTAGTGATGCACTTTATGATGAATCAGGTCAAGTTGGAAAACTAGCTTCCTGTGATCATTAATTGATTAACTAATTAACAAAGGATCGTTAGGCAGCCTCCAGATCCAAACGGCCATATCTTTGAAACTATGAATACTAGCCCTTTGAAATGTTCAGGGTTTGTAGATGTTAGGTAGGAGGTGTGCATAGGATTAAATTCATTTGGCTGATTACTGTCTTTTACTAATTAATTAATTAACAATGATTGTTAAGCACCTCGTGGCAAAAGTAGTCTCTCAAAGGAGGTGATATCTCAATTGGGGGACAGCCTGCGTTGCGGGGGATATATTTGTTGTCGCGTGCGATGATTATCTCTAGTTATCTAAACATTTTCACTATCTTAAAGGCATGATCATTTTGGTAATGAAATTGATAATCCAAGCGTGTTTTTATGTAGTTCATGTAAGTATGCATAAGAAGATATCAAAAAGCAAAAACCAAAAAAAACCCCAAAACATATCAAATACATAACGTTTCTGCCCAGTTTTAATGAAACTTTCCACGCAGTGAAACATTAAGCCATCCGTAAAAAGATCGTGTTGCTTGTTACTCTACTGGCAATTATAATTTCTTTCTTTCTACAAGGGACCGTAAAATTTGATTTTCAACATTCATCCTCAGCAAACTGAAAATACAGGGAAATAAACTTGTTCAGGCAATGTTCATTGCTATCATAAATTAACCCCTCAATTCTCACAATGTGTAGGCCTATTAATCTCAACAATTCTATAATTTGCCCATTGATTTACCAATTAAAACATTCCTGCCTACCTTATGTAAGTTTTCAATGTTAACAGCAACAAAATTTTTCTGAAATGGCCTCAACATGCTATTTAGTTAATAAAGTGGTTGGTAATCCATGTATCCATGAAAGTTTCAATGCATGAAATGAATAACTCTGCATAATACATAGGTAGATAGCAATAGAATTATTCATTGACAAGATTTAACACAAAATATATTAAATATTGATAATCATATGTGTAGCTTTCATGCTTGTTGAATGATGAGTTGTATAAAAATGGACTAGGCCTTCTTCAAGATAATCATTTATACCTGTAATTAAAACACGAGTTTGAACTGTACCTAAAATACCCATGTTTGGTTACATTATACATAAAACCTAAAGTTATTTATCTCCTACAAAACTTGTCTATTCAAGTTGAATAGGCCTATTAAATTTTGATTCATTGTGTGCAGGGCTGTTACATTTTCAGCAGCCAGTCTAGGCCTAAAACTTATTCTTTTAATCTCCAATATTGGTACTTTATTAATGTTTATGCTCTGTAGTTTAGGCATAGACTGTAAGTAAAAAATTCTTAAAATCTTCAAAGTATAACAAAATGTTATGTAATAAATGCAAGGCAAAGCAATGCTTAGTGTAAGCACAAGCCCCTTTCTGAATCTCTCCCAATTCTAGTAGAAATAAGCATTATTAACTTGATTAATAAATTAGCAGATGTAATTAACTTTTGGATATGAATTTTGCGAGTAATTTTGACAGACTAATTACTATGTTTAAATTTGTTGTGGGTCTGCCCTGACTAAGGGGACCCATTATAATTTGAACTATCTTGTCAAGATGTCTGTCCATCATCTTGTTCACCCACAAATTCATGTATACCAAGATCTATCAACAATACCTTTACAAATTTATTTTCCTCAAATTTTACATAATTATTGTCTTGGAGGAACCCATGGACTGGTGATATTAAACCATTTACTGTGAAAGGTACTTGTAATCTATCCAGAATACTTTTGGTACACATACGTTTCCTGTCCTGAGGATTATTTTTGTTGTTTTTATCATTGTTTTTAAGCTTTCAGGTCACTGGCATCAACGTTTTGCTCCAGTGGTTTTGATTTTCTAACTTCCATCAACTAGATTCTTGTGTGTGTTTGGGATGTAATTCTTTTAACCTTTGATAAAGTTGCTTCAAACTTAACACACACATGCACCTTGACCTGAGGGTGTGTCATACAACAAAACTAGGACACTATGTCAAGTATGAAACCGGAACCTGTAGGCCGAGGGGGGCATACTTCCAGCAATCTCTGATTGCGTTTTAATTTAACACTGAGGCCAAAACTTATTTATTCCATCCATTGTGTGTGACACATTGTTGTATGTACATGATTTGGCTTCACTTTGTTCTATCTCCAAAGACTTGTAAAATAGTGTCTTACAGAGAATCAGACAGCTTTTGGGATGAAAACATGCAACAAATATCAAGATAAAACATAGTCTTAGAGTTTAAGTTAACTATCGACTTTACATTTTTTATTTTGTTGAAGTAGTGTGGGGAAAATAGTGGAAATACAACAATTCTTTACCAAAAAATTTGCAATATTCTCCATTTAAAAAGTCATTTATTTACATCTAATCTCCATTTTGAAGCTCAAATTCACATGAAATAAAAACTTGGAACATTGAAAATTCAGTAGGGCTTGTATTTGGGACCAAACCGTGCATCCAAATAAAAATAAACAGCTTTCGTTAAATATCTCGAAACTCACTTTTTGTGAGATAGACCACTGTAGTTCTCAGCCGACAATATGACTGGCACTGCTAATAATGATTAAATTTCTGATTCTGAATTATGATTAAAGTTCTGAAATTTAAAATGACAAAATCAATTTGAATTATGATTAGAGTTCTCAAAATAAGATCGCAAACCTTTTTTGACTGCATATATGTGACTGACAATATGTAGAATTTTCTGCTGTCTATCTACATATGATTGTGAATTATGATTATAGTTCTCAAAAGAAGAATGTAAACTGTAAAGCTTCAGATCTATTCAATTTCATGTTGAATATTATGCTGTCTATCTGCATTTGATTCTGAATTATTATGATTAAAGTTCTGAAATTTGAAATGACATAGTTAGTAAGTATATTTTTCTTTTTTTATTGACCTGTCAACCTGGAGCAATATGCAACAACAGTAAATTTACATTTCATGCATTTTTCTGATGAGGGTGTGGGGCTTTCTCAGTTTGAAATGGTTTAGGTTGGCACTCTAAATGTCCATACATCCATCAAAATGTCCAGTGGCATAGTTAACTCATTCCACCCTGGTAGAAGACTGAGTCAACAGCTTTCCTTGGCGCGCTCAGAGCGCGCCAAGGAAAGCTGTTGACCATGGGCATATAATTTGGAAAGATCTTCCATGCAAGTTTCATCCAAAATATTGAAAAATAATCCCTAGATTAGTAAAATACAATTAGCAGACGACATTTAGATATTAGCAGGAAAAAGCGTCATCAGCGTGGAATGAGTTAACTTCAATATGTGAAGGATGTGAACATGATAACATTATGGAGTATCTGACATATTGTTTCTCAGACTGAGTGCAGCTGCCTGTGTGTCTCCGACGTCACACTTGATTCAGTGAAAATGGCTGTCCAGTGTTTTCCTCACATTGTAAACTCAAAGGTGCCCACCTTTCACCTTTTCCTCACCACCTTTAATTTTTTGAACCACATTCCAGCTTTTTCCATTATAAAAAACAAGGTGTTTTAATATTTTCTGGTACAAATTTTTACCAAGACATGGAAATTACCGTCCACCTTTCTGCTTTAAAGTCCTGAGAAAACTCTGATGTCAAACAATTTTATAAGTATTCAAACTACAGGCATGGAACTTGATGGTAATATTAATCTCCATTATGAAGATACGTGCCTGTTTTGTGTGGTGTGTGTCCATGTGTCTGTCCTTGTGTTCATGATGACAGCATTTGGGGCATCTATGTCCATTTCATGTGAACATATTACTATTATAGCCTGATTATGAAGATTAGCAGCCCACAATTATTCGAACTTGTAACATTCTACTTAATACTTGTAGCTGGTTCTGCAGAATCTATTCTGCTACTGGACAGAACTCAGGCCTAGCAAGTGGGAGGCCTTGGGGCACACAAGGGAGGTACAAGTGAATAATCAGGTAAAAGGGATTAGATGTGCCTTGAACTTTTTGTGTGTGGGAATTGTTCATGATTGTCTAGATGTAATGGTTCAGTAAGTTTATTTAACACTTTACCCCGCCTTTGTCAGTGTCCCCCAGGTGTTCCAGTGGGTGGGCCAGTTATCTCTTTATTAAAGGAGGACACTTGAGATGTTTTTCATTTTAGCTTTTCAAAACACTCATACCATTACTGCAAATATGTTTTACTGGCAGAACAAAGTTCTTTAGCCATATTGTCATTTTTCGTAGGGAAACTTTAAGCTCTATTTACATTCTATAAGCAAGGAAGCCATTTGAGATATCTGGCCAATAGGAATGTCAGACAATAATCATAGCACTGAAGTATACAGAAACATGATTAGTATCTGCCAATGTTGTTACAAAAACTCTTAGTGGATTGTTTAGCAAAAACAAACCACTGCATACCCCATGGTAAAGTGTTGCAACAACTTAAGTTTCAGTACCACCCAAGCATGAGAACTGTCAATAATAATAAATTATTGTGTACCTTTGAATAGTAACTGTTATACAAACATAAACACTTTTGAAAGCAAACATTGGAGCTTGCAGGGAAAATAATAGTGTTTTACATTTGGTTCAGCTGACTACATTTTTGTGTTTTATATTATGTCCACCCAAAAGGAAGTGCAAGTACATGGGTTAATGTACAGCATCTATTGGATGGACATCTCACATGGCTTCTTTCAAAATGAAGGATTCTTGCTTAAAGGATGTAAATGGAGTTGAAAGTTAATTAAAGTGAGAATATGGCTAAAGACTTTATTCTGCTACTGACACGTCATAATATGCAGGACCTAGTCGAGCGTTTTGATAAGCTGAAATTGAAAATCATGGGTGTCCTCCTTTAAGCAAAAAGAACTTAAATGCAGAGAGTCTTTACTGCAAAAGACATTTTCTTATCTAAATGGCAATAATGACATAGCATAATGGGCTTATATGTGGTTATGTCTTTTTTGCAAAAAACTATTTTCATCTGAAAGGCCAATATTTTTTGCAGGAATGACTCCTATGTACTTGAGCCATTGTTACAAAATACATTTTTAATACGAGAGATCAATATGTACCTGCAAAAATGACTCAAAAGTACCTAAGTCTTTTTTGCAAAACATGTTTTTGTTCAAAGGAACCATTTCCTTTTTTTGTAAAAGGACTCAAATGCATTTAAGTCTTTCTTGTAAAAGAAGTATTTGTATATCCAGGTAAATATCATTATGGAAAAAGGCCTTATATGGAGATAAGTCATTTTTGTAAAATACAACTTTTCGGTTTTACCCTCATTCTTCACTGCACAAAGGGCTTATCATAAGTTAAGCCCATACTGCAAAAGAAAGATTTGTCTGTAAAATGACTTACAAACACATTTCTCTTAATAACTTTTTTTATTGACAAGTAAAATACAAAAGTGATTTACCTGGGGATCTATTATGTATATCTTATTAAGTTTAAGGGGCAAAAATGTGTGTTAAAGTTAAAGGTTTGAAATTAAACATTTTCTTTCAATTTTCTCTGAATTTTTTTTTGCACTTTGGAGACATGAGTCCCTCTTGCAAGACACCATCGAATTACGTACTATTCATACAGTCAAAAGTGTATTTTTTAATTCACTGTTGATCAGATTCATTGTTTCGATCAACATTACACGAATGGAGCTTACCGCCTAGGTCAATGAGGAATCGTGAATAATTAGAGGACTTTTAATTTAAAAGGTAACTTTACAAAAACAAACCAAAATATAACTAGTTGTTCAATTATGGTGACAGGAAAATTGGGTTATCCATTACAGGATAAGAATGGGCTGCATCCAGTTTAATGATCTTTTCAGAATTGGCGTTGCTGATATATATAGTCTATCGAAAGTTAAACGTTAGAATCACTGTCTAAGTCGTAAAGTTCTCAAAGAAAATAATGCAAACGGGAGGGGGGCACTACCCATATTTTAGGGTGGGTATGCTCCGCTGAGGGTATGAAACCCAGACCCAATGGGAGCGAAACAATAAGAAAATAGCGGGGGGGGGGGGAGTCTTTGGGAGCGGATACTGTAAAGGTCAAAGGGTGGAAGTGCACATCCCATAAGAGAAAAAGAGCCGTAATTGAGCTCGAGTACAATCTATGGGGGTCTTTGGGAGCGACAATTTGAAAACATGGGGCCTTTAGGATCGATGGTTTATAAAAGGGAAGTCTTTGAAAGCGACAAGTGGTCAAAAATGGGGCTCTTTCCCGCGGAGCCTACCCAGAGTCCTATATAGATATAACCTAAGTTTGAGTCCATTTAACAACGTCACAAGCACTAGGTTTGCTATTTTATTTGTCCTAATGACCCTGTCTAACTGACCTATGCTATTTTAGTATTTTAAAGTCACATTAAATAACCATATAAACATTTTGAAATCCTAAAATAAAATTTTAAAAAAAATAACGCTAACTAAAATGTAGTCTTGAAGTTATTGATCCATCTGTGGAAGTTGTAAATTATAAATAAAGTTCCTCAGCAGGCACAAGTATGGGAAGTCAGTTTACATTGTTCATGTACCATGTTCATGTACCAGAATTATGCATCTCAAAACTTGGTGACCGTGAATTCACACAAAGTCAGAAATAGTAAAATACTTACATAAAATGTCTCAAACCAAGGTCCAACACAGGAAGTAAGGAAGAGGAAAATCTGAACAGGAAGTGACCTTCACTTCCAGGTTGACCTTGGCTCGTCAGGATCACAAGAATCATTCCCTAGTTTAAGATCAATCTGTAACTAAAAAGAACTCTTGTCACCACTGGAACTCTCACTACAGACAATACATTTTAACGTTTAACCCCAGAAACAAATTGACCATTTTGGTGTTTCTCAGGATTAACTCATTTAAATATTTATTAAAAATATTGATTCCTAAGCTCCGTTTATGCGTCTATTTATCACTAAGGAATAACCTTAATGGTTTAACAATTTCTTGAGAAACATGAAATTACAATGAAATTCCCACCGTGATAAAGTTATGAACAGGTAAACCGGAACAGGTAAACCGGAAGTGGAGAAAACAACATGTTGAAAATTCAGAAGAGCTTTGCCACTTTAATAAAAGTTCCACTTCTGGACCCTTATCATATCCAACATCAAGGTTTTTTTTCTTTTCCTCCCCCATTCAGCATAAGTCACTTTTGGTCAATGGGTATACCAAAATACATTAGTTATTTAAGACGTTTGAATTATAATAGTTTGGAATTCAAATATCATGCTTATGTACTTCCTGTTTTAAGATACTAATTAGAACTGGTTCAATAGCTCAGAGAATATAATAATTATTTGACCAAATTGATATGTCCACAGGGGCTCCATCTGGCGGCGCTTAGCATCTTCAAGCCACATATACACATGTATGGACACAATTATTTGACCAAATTTACATGTCCACAGGGGCTCCATCTGGTGGCGCTTAGCATCTTCCTGCCACAAAAAACACATGCATAGGCAGAATTCTACCCATTTGTTCCTTAATTACCGCATAAACATCAATATATGTTTGCTTTCTTTACATGTGTAATAATTATATATACATATATATAAATATTTCACAATAATTCCTATATTCTACCATTCTTCCCTAACATGAATGGAAACCTAATTTATGGCCACAAAATTGTATTTTAAAGAATTAAGTCCCTATCCCAACCAAGCAACAAAGCCCCATCTACAATAATGGACATATTACCCTGAAATCTTGACTCTGGAGAAAGGTCATGTGACAAAACAATGAAGCGACCCAATTTCAACAGAGAAGGAAAACAAAAAATATATAAATTTCCAATCATACAAATATCCAGTATTGACACTTACTCGCAAGAATCTTTGACAACGACCCAAATGACCCTAATTGACCTGACTGTGGGGTTAGATATTAATCTACAGATTCTAAAAGCACAAAGGCTTTCACACACATAGAAAAATGTAGCTTCCCTTTAGAAGTGCCTTCACCCATACATGCCACAAATTTAGTTTATAATTACTCAAGGATATATGGATGCACAATAAAAAAAATCCACCAATCGAAAGATTACTCAGTTTAATTATTATATTTTTAGTCCCATTAATTGTTAATTAAATAAACTAGGCAAAATTAACACCCCTCCACTAAAACCAATTCTTATATAAAAAACACACATATTTTGAATATATTCCATGTTTCTTTTATTCTGTATACACTTTAGAGTAGATCTGTAGAGGAACTGAGTGCAGAGTCCCATCAGAAGTTATCACAGATGGTGCTTGGTTGCATCAAAAGTTATCACTGACTGTACTTAAAGTTAAGGCATTTTCTGAGTTCAATAGAGCAGAAATTGACTCATCACTGTGTCACATAAAGCACCTTTAAATGTCCATTCAATAGGATGTGTAGCCACCATGGTTGTCAATGCACTGTTGGCAGCGGTTTCGCACGCTGTAGACTAGGTTTCGCACAAGTGCCTGAGGTATACTGTCCCACTCCTCCAGAAGATAATGCCGTAGGTCTGCGAAGTGTGAGTTAGGACCCATCTTCTGGTACACATTTCTTTTCATATGGCTCCACAGGTGCTGAATCGGGTTGAGGTCAAATGAGCATGCTGGCCATTCCATCACCTCAACACTCCTCACTATCCAGGTAATCACGAACCACAGCTGAAACATGTGGCCTGGCATTGTCGTGCATCAGCATGAAGTTGTCTCCGATGGCACCCGCATATGGAATAACATGGGGTTCCAGGACATCCGTTATGTACATTTGTCATTGTTCTTACCATGATGACGAGGTCTGTCTTGCCATTAGCAGAGATGCCCGCCCACACCATGATGCTGCCCCCTCCGTATGCAATTGTGGGCTGAACACAACAAGCAGCGTGTCTCTCCCCTCGCTGTCTCCATGCATGAACACGTCCATCACTTCTGTGGAGGGAAAAGCGACACTCATTAGTGAAGAGAACATTGCTCCATCCTGCATGTGTTGTACGGACATGTTCTCTAGTCCACTGCAACCAAGCAATCTTGTGACGTGGGGTAAGAAGCGGCTTTTTCACCATGCTCCTGGACCTTAATCCAGCAGCATGCAGGCTGTTACGAACAGTCTGGGTGGACCTGCGTCTTCGGTGAAGATTGGCTCTCTCCAGCTGGCTCTGAATATCAGGACCTGTGCGGCTCCTACTCCTCAGTGCTGCATTGACGATGAAACGGTCTTGTTGCCTGGTGGTCAGCTTTGGCCTTCCCGGGCGTGGTAAATCTGCAACATCATTTGTGTTTCGGTATTTTCTCATCAACTCATTGATGGATTTGTGGTTCACACCCATTGCCTGTGCGACAGCCTTGCAACTTTCACTGGCTTCAATGTGACCTATGGCTCTTGCCCTGTCCATTTTGGATAGCCTTGGCATGGTGATGTTCACACTTTGACCAGCCATGGCGAATCCATAACCGACAGAAAAAACCCCAGGCCTTTATACCCATGATTGGCACAGTTTCTAGCCACATTACACAGGTATGGTGAGAAAATCAATGGTCAGGAGGGTCCTAACAGGGACAGGAAAGACCACTCATGATCCTTTCTGCGAAGTGCACTTTTTGACCTTGTGTCACATTCAGCCCATGTGCAGTCAAGCATGGGCTCCAACTCTGCTCATCTTTACACATGATGTAATCGAAGGATTATGCGACACATACATGTGCGTATCTTTAAATTACCTAAAAAAGTATGGGTACACCATTAAATTATTTAAGCAGAGGATTATTAATTTTGCCTAGTTTAGAATAATTTCTAAACCACTTGTTTGTCTCTTTCCAAAAAGAATTGCAATTTATGAACGTCAATTATAACTAAGGAAGTTCCCAGAATTGAATAAGAAGAAACGCATAGACCAGAATCTGCCAACCAGACTCGCATCAATATACGTAGTTTTTTACTTAATTTGACAGAAATACTGACCGGTATCAGGTTCCCCAGAACCTATCAATGTATTTCCACAACACAACAGTTTCATAATTAACGTCATAATAGGTTAGAAAATAAAACTTGAGCATATCATTTCCCAAATTAGCATATTATGAATAATTTGGGACTTTCATTAAAAATTTAATATATTTCTCCACTCCATACGTCATAAGATCACCGAGTATCAAGACTTGGTCAAACAAGATAAGTAGTCTTTTACCAATTTGCATAATTTATGCGTTTCACAGTACCGCCAAATAGGAGTTTTTTTACACATAGTTATCTTCCCGGATTGACCTTTCAAATCAAACTTTTCAAATAATCAATTGTTTGTCCACACAGATTTTCAAGACTTTTATGGCTGTATCTGCATAGCAGTATTCTAAAAGACTAGGAAGCACTTCCATTCTGCTGCTCAATAAGCAGAATTTTGAAAACCATGTCATAACATAATTAAATGCCACAGCGCTAGAAACCTTTGAAACTACTGAATCCATTCTTGCATCAAACAGAGTTTTGCATTCAGCAGGAAACAACTAATAGATTGATTCTGATTCTGTTTTTGATTCTGATTCTGTCTTCCACAAAATTAAATGAATCCAATCATACAATATCTTAATGACATAACTACAATCACAAATTTTCGACCATTCTCCAGAACTCCAGATAACAGAAAAACGGAAATCCATTACCCTCCCGTATAATGATTTTGAGGATGAATTTTGAATCCAATCCCAACTACTGCCAGAATTTAGTTCCATTCTACACAGATTATACAATAACGTAAAATCTTTTAACCAACACGAGCCAATATTTCCACGTCAGCCAGTACAAAATTCATACACATGATAACGTCTTCATTTTAAACGCTTCCTCGGGATTATGCCAAGCCCATGGTGCATTTCCTACATTTTATGCCAAGTGACGACCACCTCATTATAATGCAAGCGCTCCATGCGTGTCCTACATTTTCTACGTACGAGAACCGCTTTCCACGCATAGCGGCTTATCAATCTACCACACAAATTTAGCCAAAAATTATTAAAAACACCACCAACATTTTACCCCTACTCTAGCTATTGATTGACCAGAGACCAAGCTGAACCGCACAGGCGGTCTAGTTACCTAAATTTACTCAAACATCATGAACTTGCCGGAAACCACTTCAGCGAAATCCAAGCTCCGGGACATCAGGACCAAACCATCCGACGTGCGTTACATTTTATGCAGTAGACGGTAACTCGGCACATAAAGTTTCATTCCCCTACATTTCCCAGAATTTAGCCGATCTTTTGCTCAACCGCCGCCAATATAACTTCTGGAGACAAAAATGAAACAAGTATACGCTACCTTTCAGTTCCCTCAAGCACCGAACTCTGGCCGAGCCATTCACACGAGTAACGTGTGCTTCCCTGGCCGTGCTTTTAAAGGCAGCCAGGTGTAAAGGATTATCACTAATGCACGCGCGGATCGGCGTCCTAGTATATTTTACTCACTGCAAAATAATATAACAGAGCGAGTGGCCCATTCCAACATAACACAACTTACATTTAACATATATTCCCAACAAACAGAATCAGAGTCAATTTCCACTGTTGGAAAGCATTCTTTTTTGCGGAAAAAGAAGGCCTTATACCTTAACAGAACAGTCATTTTACAAATCAATACAAAACAAAGCAGCCTGAAATTTGGGGTCCGTATGCATAAAGGTGGTTTAGCTGTGGTTTAGCTTATTCCAGGGAACAACCATGGTGTAAGGTCTAATCCGATGCATAAAGGCGTTGCAAAATTACCCCGGTGTAATTAAATTACACCTCGTTTTAGCATCCGTATGCAAGAAGGATATATAGCTTAATCCATGGTGTAAATGGCCTGAAACTGCCCTAGATTTCTAAACCTGCCAGGGGGATAGTTTAACGGAGGTGTATGTCGCAGTGGAAGTCATTTTCCTTGTATAAGAGGGACCTGTTATGATATGTAAAGTAAACAATCATACCACTGTACATTTAGTGAATGTTCATATATGGTAAAATGTCAGTCATACCAGCAGAATGAAAGATCGGCTCCATTTCACATGCCTTGTGCTGTTATTATTAATAAACAAAATTGTACTGTGTGTACATTAGTCAAACATGCCAAAGGTACGCACTATTTGAATATTAAATATGTTTTCTCTACTGCAAATCTACACATAAAAATACTGTTATTACAGAAATCCACGTTGTATCCATTTATAATATAAAAAACAATGACAGTTTGCTGAAAACTAAATATTTTATTGCGCTCATCAAGGCACACATGAAGGCACTATTTTTTTCATTAAAAAAACATTGCTTTGAATGGAAACGAAATCAAACTAAGATTATAGCCTGGTTTCACAAATGAAAGTCATTATGAATATCTAACTATTAAAATACGTGACCAGTCACATGCTTTGCCAACAGTTCAATTCACTGCAAAAAACAAAGTAATCCTTTCAATTTTAAATAAATCACAGTGACCAAATTTTGGTGCATGACACTCAGCTATTCTATGAGGTGTTTACACACAAACTTTGGTTGGTATTGGCCAGGGTGTAGAATATTAAGCCTGGTCAAGGTAAAATCATATGAGGGGTCAAAGGTGAATGTCGTAGTGACCCAATTTTTAGTGCATGACACCTGCCCATCCCGTCTTATGGAACACATTGAAATATTCCCGCGTTTCGAAGTAAAGCGAGAATAATTTTTCTGAGTGTGTTACGCAATAAATTAGCCAACGTGACGGAAAAGGGGTGAAGTAATTACAGGGGATGCGAAGCATGCTCACGTGATTTTTTTTTGTGCGGTTGCAATGCAGGTATTAAGTCAATCTCGGTTGGACCTTCAATACATACACTCGAAATTTATTAACGATTTTTTTTTGGAGGTGGAGTTCGGAATCTCACTCCTAAGGTATATACATACATACATACATACATACATACATACATACATACATACATACATACACACACACATACATACATACATACATACATACATACATACATACATTGACAGTTGTGTTTGAAAGAGGTGAGGTTCGTTTCAGATAAGTTAAATGTTTTTTGTATACTGCATGCGAAAAGAGAAAACGGAAGCTACTTTTCATAAACATATGCTAGATGAAGATTTTATGGCAATATTTTGTTTACAAATACATTTACTCGAATGTTCGATCATTTTTTATTAAAATTTGCCGGGTACCTAGTCACTCTGTCCGGCTAAACGCAATGTGGATGTTTAGTTGTGCGTTAGATGTCTTTTCAGTATAGTTAAGAAATATGGCTTGCGTAATCTTTGTATTGAAGGAGATATATGTCCACCAACCCTATATTCTGTGGTACAATACAAAATTAATAGTACCACTTGTGCCACTCATGTCTTTACCTGAGCATACAGTTCCTGCGATGTATAAAATACAGATTATGTTTTCACTCATATAAACGATCATAGCAAACTGTTTGGCAAAATGAGTTTCAAATTCAAATATTTGAACCATCAAATGACCTTGCCTGTGTCGACATGTTCTAAGTGTTAGCATACCTTTCCTTCTTTAACAATACTTCTGATATTATTGCGAAATATGTGACATTTCCTCAGATCTTTTGCAATAATATTATAATCTTTGCTGTAGAACGAAAAATAATAATAATAACACTAGAGTCTACAGTCTACACATTCAACAACCAAAAAGAAAAACTAGATATCTTCAATACGAAACACTGAGGGTCCGCATTAATAAGGCTGCCATTTGCTTCAGGTGGTCCAGTTATGCCACATTATAATAAGTGCAATATCTCTTTTTTCGGCTGCAAAAAGTAAAAATTACGCCTACAAGCCTATGCAAAGTATACATTTATTGAGAAGTCATTCACAGAAGTGTATTTTCTGATCAAACAAAAAGTTGTTAATTTGACAATTAGTGAAAGGATAAAAATTTTTGCCTTTTCCACAATCTACTGACCATTACGTGTTTAAAATGTATACATTGCATGTGTCTATTTGAATACCTCTTACAATATGCAGCTAACAAATGGAGAGCGCACTTAAAACACTGGGGCATAGCTAGACAATGTTAAATTAAGTATTTTTTTCCTCATCTTGCCAATTTCCCTTCCTCCTCTTTTTGGCTTTGCTGTCCACGCCTTGTGCAGCCATGGTCATTGTGGTGACTGGACTTGGAAAAAGGGGGTTATATGGGGTAGATAGAAATTTTAATGTTCTATTGAAATTCCAATGATCATTTACATCATCATGTTATCCATAAAACAGACACATTTTGAGGATTAAATACACACATATAAGTATATTGTTTATTATATACAAATACAAAATCAGTAATATTTCCATTATTGACCACTGTGCGTACACTCATTTTCATTTTGACAAACATAAATCGGAAGCCCCTTGCTCCATTCGTAACGTAATGCAATCTGCCAATTAAAGGGGACAGCAGTCACACAACTGTCCTCACTGTGCTTCCCTGGGACAGGTCAGCTGGCCATTGTCAGGAAAGGGGGTTAAAACTTGTACTAAGGTCTTCCGTTATACGATGGTGTAACTGCCCCATGGATTAGTTACCCCGGGTATAACTACACCAGCTTTTATGCACACCGATTTTCTTACACCATGAACTGAGGGGTAACTAAAACTGTTTTAAATTTATACCATGGGTAAGTTACACCTCGTTTATGCATACGGGCCCTGGTCTGCTACGCAAGCGTGAGTTGTGACAACCGCAGCAGAAGACCACTTGATGGACCTGGGCCTTATGTGCCGTCACCTGCATCGATAAAAGCGTTCTCGAAAGTTACCTTTACAAAGGTCAACAGGTGCAGACAACTTCCTCTCCCCGACAGATGAGTTGTGGGCATTTGCTAAATTAACCACTTTCAGTATTTCCAGAATTACATGCTGTGGCTAATTTTACCGATGAAATCTTGAAAGAAATCCTCTATTACTACAGTTATCATTGCATACATCGTCAAACTTATGAGCTCATGATCCGAATTTGATAGCTCTTAGAGTTTTTCGTCTTGCCTGCGACACAGTACAACTTACGCTGGAATCAAGTAAAGCAAATAGCCAGCAAAAGACTATCCCCTCCGAACGATAGTTCACAATCTGAACAGACCTGAAAGTGATCAATGGATAATGTATATTGTGGCGCCAGTGTTGAAACCAAAAGCGGCTTCGAGCTTGGTCTCATAGCAAGTTGACACAGAAATGTCAAAACCCGCATTGGTTTAAACATATTTTATTTCTGTAAGGATACAATTGGGAAACAGGGCAAAGCCCTATATAAATCCCTCTAAAACCCGCATTTAATGAGACATTTTCGAAATTTCCACTGAGGGGGGCGGGGGGGACTGACAGTTTGCACTGTGAAAAGATACATCAAGGACTGACTATTTGGTCAGAAATAATCCTGCTAAGCCAACCAAAATTTTGTTGTCAAATATAACCGATTAAAGACCTGAAAGTTCTTTGAACTCCGATTTCTTAGAATGCATTAAAAAATGCTGATTTGTTTTACACTTTTACTATACAATGATTAATATGTTTCAAGAAAAACGATGTTTTTATCATACAGATTGGGAGATATATCACAAAAGGAATGTTTTTATTATACAGATTGGGATATATATCATACAAATGAATGTTTTTATCATACAGATTGGGAGATACATCACAAAATTGAATGTTTTTATCATGCAGATTAGAAAATATATCACAAAATCGTGAAGCAGTTGTACTCGCGAGGCTGTCTCCTTTGGTGTCAATGCATTTTCGAAACTCTTGCTGTATATATATATATATATATATATATATATATATATATATATATATATATATATATATATATATATATATATATGTAATGTTGTAAATATATTTGTATTTGAATTGCAGCCACTTTTATTCGTTACCACTACCTTAAGGAATATATGTCAAGCGAGACTATAATTCGATAGCCAGTTGCTTTGGAATCTGTTCCCAAATACAAATACAAGTTGACCTTTTTCACGGTATTTTTGTAGATGGACATGAAGCAGTTGAAGGTTAATCTCTGAGCAGAATAGCAGCGAGGGATCATCATGCCATTAAAAGGAGCACCCACCATCTGTTACCAGTATCCCGTTTTGTGTTAAATGAAACCATTTTTTTTGCTACAACAAAAAGAATACTTTACCTACTCTCTGCCATGTGGTGACCAGACATCGCATTAAATCCTGCTTAACAACTTCGCCGAATGGTTTAACGATATTCTTATCTCATCAAGGGATGTTTTTAAATTTTTGAAAGATATTACTTTATCATTTTCTTTTTTTTTTCTTTTGCGAAATACCCATCTTCAGCAATGTCACTCAATGATAAAGGGTATATTTTATTCATTTATCATAACCGCTAAAAGATAACCCAAGCATTTAGGGCCATATCTGCAGGATATACTGACCCAGGCCCAGGGGTAACTAGTGCATTTGGGGTTATATTGGCACGGACCGGTATTGTTCATCAGGCTGCTTGCTGTGCCAATTTAGTTAGGGCCACATTCCACCTCATCTATCTGTCCACCAGCTTACAAGTTATCGTTGTGAAATCCAAGAACATTCGGATTATTTTCATCTACAGCGCAGGCAAGAGAAACAGAACTATGAAAATCCGTATTACATGACGCCACATACAATCACCGGCCACACACTTCGCGCGAGCCTTGGAGCAGCATAGAACACATTACCTGGTATATATGTTGTCCACCGTTGACCGGCCACAGAAACTTGGCCAGAAGGAAGGTGTTGTGAGCGCACTGTCGTTTGCATGAACAAAAGTGCGTGATAAAGAGTTATGTGGCCCTTAATCCTTCCCGGCCACTTGGAAACACAACCTTGTCACACACAAACATAATGAAGTCCAGTGAGGCTTCTCGCCAGGTTAATCTCGGTTAATTTGATGGTACTCTTTCCTCCCAGAATATGGTAGTTTCATACAAAATATTCTGCATCTAGTTTCCCTGATGTGCGTTTTTATCAGAGAAAATAATTATTTTTGAAGTCAGATTTACAGCAAACGTTTTGGGACCAAACTTGGCAGATATATGCATGTTTCGTTTTACGTTTGCTGTTCGCTCGTTCCAAGGATAGTTGTATAAGAACTTACCAGTGATCCTGACCTTTACCTTCAGCTTCCTCTTCACATGATGACAGAATCCTGAAGCGTATTTGCCGCTATCAATAAATGCATGGTCTCGATATATCACTGAGTTTAATCAATTGGATACTATGCGGAAAGCAAATATTTAGCGACATCTGTTAATGCGTTAGCTATATTGCTAAAATATTTGACATAGAAGAGTTATGCGATATATTTTCCAATTATTCGGCAACTTAATTCAATTTGATTAGGTTTGAAAATGAGTAGCTACGCCATGATGGGTATGCTGGCTTAATGCCTGTTCTGCGACACGGTAACGGAAACTAAAGCTGCTTTTGCGTAAGCATTCATCTGAGCATCATTGGGATGCATTCGCTGACAGCCAGTCTTTATATTCAAAAGAGCGCTATCAGGTGCTAAAAGGATAGCTGACGATTCAGATTAGGCGAAGCATCCAGGCTTCTCATATCAGCATCTTGCACTCCTTCTGAAAGATATTTTGACACGAAAGAAGTCACCTGTATATGACACATGACCATAGTATCCTGATAGGGATATAGTGACATGTACATGTATATTGGCAGTGGCAGATCACGAAAAGGTAAAACATTTTACATCTGCTTGGAAGAGTATGGAAAAATATAGGCGTGAGCATTGCAACAGATTAAAGTGTTAACATTTCAGCTACGTATACAAGTACTTGTAGGAAGAACTAAAACAATGGCTCAATTGTCGTCGTCTTCTCCGTTTCCGTCGGCCTACAGGAAGTCGGCTTCGAATAAAACGTTTACCTTCATAAATTTTGAAGATAAATACGTCACGCCAGAGACAATTGTCTCCTTTAAAAAATATTTTGGGTGTATATTAAGTTCATTTCTAAGACTTTGGATCCTATTGCTGTGAAATCACATAAGGATACACTGACACACCCTGGGTTAATTTCATCACACGTTTTTAATGAGATTGTCAATATCTCTTTCTGAATTTTTCTTTTGGCTATTTTCTCCTCGAATTTTTCCCTCATATGACCAGATGACTTAAAACCCCCGGGGGGGGGGGATGTACCTTGGCCTGTTCTTCACTGCATTAGTTCACAATATTGCAGTAATTCGATAATTGTTTCACTTAACTTTTTTTTCAGTGAATGTATATGCATACTTAATTCGTGAGTTTTATGGAAACATCTTCCCAAAATTGTCTTATTCAAGACTGTTTGGTCAATTGGCTCTAGTTTAGGTACCCCAACGGTCAATCTTTGTCCTGTTGTTGTGTAATTTATACGTGAATGACTCGGCAGCAGCTGTTGTGATCTATACTTGTGTGCTGACGATTGAGCAGTAGTTTGAGCAGTAGTTTATGCCAACAAGAACGTGAAAGAGACCGTAATAAAATGCTGACTTGTTGGAGGCCACCAAGCTTCCTTTGCACTTACGGAAAAAGGAGACCATTCTGTTTGCCTCAAAGGCAAAATTAAAACAGCGTGGTATTTTGAATATTACTTGCAATGGGGTAAAAATAGTAGTAAAACTGAAATCAAATACCTGGTGATGTACCTGGATCAATGTATGTCCGGTAAAACCAAGGGAATGTCAGTCATCCGCAAGGTAAACCAACGTCTTAAATATTTGCATAGACGAGGCAAATGTTCAGCACAAAAAGAAAGGAAAATGTTATGTTCTGCATTATTACAGTTAAGACTAGATTATGGTTATAAAGCATGTTTTAGAACACTGGAACAATCACTAAAAACAAAGTTGCAAACACCTCAAAATAAAATAATTAGATTTGTTTAAGAGAAACATTCCAGATATTATGTTGGTTTTTAAAGACTTTGAGATGAGAAACTGAACTGGTTAAATGTTACCAAGAGAGTGGACGGGGGTACCGAAGAAGGACATTTTATTTATTTATAATTTCAGTAACTTATTGTCATAAGTAATTATGCCTTTGGAGCTTATTTTTGTTTATTTATTTGTTGAAAATTTATATCTATCTAACTAATTCATAAATCATCTAAAGCATTTCAACTACATATCCAAAAGCAATTTAATATTTTTTGACTTCATACTCGCTATTTTCATGTTGTGGCCCACCATAGAAATATATCAAGGCAATAATATTAATTGCGAAGCATTTGGAGCTTTCATTTCATTAATTGTAGTGTAGCGTGCTTTCAACTAATATATAGCACCATGCTGGCATATGTGTTCTATTTCATTTTATATATTTTATGTATTTTAGTATGTCATATTTTACACCCTTTTCTATGTGTATGAACAAAATATTATCAATCAGTCAGCACTTTTACCCACGTTAACTCGCCCAGCGTACCCACGCGTTCAAGACACATGTTTTTCTTTCTTTCTTTCTTTCTTTCTTTCTTTCTTTCTTTCTTTCTTTCTTTCTTTCTTTCTTTCTTTCTTTCTTTCTTTCTTTCTTTCTTTCTTTCTTTCTTTCTTTCTTTCTTTCTTTCTTTCTTTCTTTCTTTCTTTCTTTCTTTCTTTCGTTCGTTCGTTCGTTCGTTCGTTCGTTCGTTCGTATAACCATTCGCACCATACCAGTCTCACAAAGTATTCATCCTATGTTATTTTTACATGGCAGACATCATCTATTTCCCCATGCAAATAACAGCACTAATTATACTCACATACAAAGACATGCTACAATTTATGAACAAGCCACAATGATAAATGTACATCCATAGCTACAACAAGTTTGCAAAAGGCAAACATACAGTCCGATGAACATATATTGCATTAGACAATCCCTCAAATACGGACGCTAGATACATGTAAATAACGCAAACATGAAAGCTAATAAGACTAAGGAAAAATTGATAAATTGAGAGAAAATATTTCAACTACATTATTGAGTTTTTTATAGATTGATATATCTTTCCTCAAGAAACTTCAAGGTGCCCTCTTCAAGCGTAACGGCACTAAAATGTGTATATTTCTGTTAAATTTCTCTGCGTTAATCACATTTTCAGAAATATAAATGTATTTTCCTTTGCTTATCAAGAAAGATTTCAGGGCATTTCTTCGTATACAACTTTGTGCGACAGTATTGGTACCAAACGAGACTAGTAACAAATGAAATCAAACATTTCTGCTGTCATTTTCTGCATCTTTGTGCTCTTAACATGCAAATACTGGCTTCTTTGTCAAGTACTATTCTGATATACTACTTGAATGTGCCAGCAACACTGACACATAAAAGCCACAAGAATACCAAAATATTGTACATTTATGTAAAGCGGAAGTTCAGGGCGTTTAGAACGTAAAATTACGGCGCGAATCTCCAAGAAGTTCTCATTGGTTTGCCTATCTGACCTATCAATATGCCGCAGGGCTTGAGGTTGGTTCAAAACAGAAACACATCATCGCTGTAAAACTTCTTCCACAACGCCATTTTAGTTTTCCGTGAAATCCAATCATCATAGACTGGAGCTGCATGGTGAATTAACACAAGGCGTAGGGGTGAGTGAGATTGTTTGAAAAATACACACACACATACATAAACACGCACATACACAACAAAATAACATTCATGTTGTAAAAACAGTTTCACGTATTTGACGTTTGAAGAGGGACAAGTCGGAAAATAGCAAACTATGTCACATGCTGACGCTATGATTGAAAATTCTGTCGCTGGACGGACATGTACCGAATGGTTCCAAAAAGCGTCTGGAAAAAGACGTAAAAGTGTCTGTCATTCTATGTAATTGAAACACCAGATAAATGTGGGATCTAAATGTGTATTTTTCCAATTCAATTGTTCATTCAGGTATTTCCAGTCTAGATTTCCCTAATATCTAATAAAAAAGAAACCCAAAAGTAGAGCCAATCCTACTAAAACACTTTGAGTACCCGTTGCTTGTACTGGCAGGATCTAAGTTGTCGAAGTTAAGGTAAAGTGCCTTTCGGTTTCAATTTTGTCTCATGATTCTAACGTTACGATCTTCTTTGATGTGTAATAATGTTTCCATATGATTCACCCATGTAATAAGTAGTACTACAGGTTCAAATGCGAATTTATTGTTTATTTGGTTGTTTAGATTTCTCTGACTGACCTGACTGCAACGTGCTAGATACATGTAGGTTGTTCCCGTTCATAATATAATTAATATATATACATGTTCTTCACAAGCTTCCTTGTGAAGTCTGCTTCATAAATGAAAAAAAAAACAAACAAATCTTTGTGCTTAAATTACCTGCTTTAATGCCGAAAATGCAATAAAGTCTGAAAATTGGAAAATGCCTGGAGGAAACCTTCCTGCTATATTCACTTCAACTTGGGTTGGGCAGAGGCCGCGGGACAGAGCCTGAAGGCAAGTCACGCTGCAGTTTACAAAAATGTGTTTTCTACCATGTGCGGCAGATGGAGACACTGCCGTCAAAGCACTGCAAACCTGAGAGGCTTCTGGTTTGGTCATGTAATTCAAAACACAATTTATTTGTATTGTCATGGTGGGTGTGTTTATGTACTGGATAAATTTACGTCGTTTTTTTACGCAGGTTAAGTTTACACTAATTTTAGAAAAAAATATGCAAAGAACATAAATGTGCGTATTCATTCTTGGCCGCATTTACGAATTTATGTCAACCTTTACTGCTTCCAAATTCCATCCATCGATCTTCAGTTTCTTTATTGCAAATAACTACATTTTTATACTTGTATGATTATTTTATGGCTCTTTTGTTCGACATTGGACATACACTGTACCAAGCGAGTAGCTGAACCAGTCATTTGTAACTCTAAAACATCTTGATTTCAGTACATCACACACTGGTTTCCGCAACAAGTCAGCTTTTTTTTTCATTCATTGTTCAGCGAATATAAAATGTCAGAGCAGCCACAATACCGTGCATATCACACACATCACACACACTTGCGTTTATATATATATATATATATATATATATATATATATATATATATATATATATATATATATATATAAACGCAAGTGTGTGTGATGTGT